>JAHRHJ020001341.1:0-25580 GCA_019776745.2 Taxus chinensis
GAAGAAATCAAGTGAATGTGGATGTTTAGAACTGAGGCGATAAATGACCATGGGCTTGCCACCATCTTTAGTAGAAGAATAATGTGATGGATGAAAAGGATACGGTCCAAGGATTGAAGAAGAGGGGCTACTGGGAGGTAAGCTACTGATAGAATATGATGAAGGGCTTCTATGATGTGGCCTAATAATAGAAGAAGAAGGGCTACCAGGATGTGACCCATAGTTAGAAGATGAAGGGCTACTAGGATGTGGCCTAAGAATAGAAGAAGAAGGGCTACTAGGACGTGACCCATAGATGAAAGATAATGGGCTACTAGGATGTGGCCCACGAATATAAGATGATGGAATACTCGGGGGTGATCCATACCTAGAAGACCAAGGGATTAGTTGGGTATGCCCTAAGAATAGAAGATAGTGGACTACTAAAAAATGTCCCACAAATAACAGAGGAAGGGCTACTAGAAGGTTACCCACACCTAGATGAAGATGAAGGGCTAGTTGGCGTTGACCCCATAAGAGATTTTGATTGAGGAATTATGATAGACAAAGAGTTATTGGGTGATGAGAAGATAGGCCATGGATCAATGTAAGACCAAGGAGTTTCATCACATAATGAAGAATGTGAATATGGAATAATAAGAGGAGGATCAAGTTGCATGATTTGAGGCTCTTCCTCTATTTCTTGATAAAAGGAATCAACATTTTTCTCAGAATATGCAGGCACATCGAAGTCTAAAGAGAATCCTTTCTCGTAATCTTCTAAAGGAATATCTTCATGTGCCCCTATAAATGCCCTAATTGTTACTTCATTCTCAAAGAGGTCAATAAGTATGAGTTGTTGATCGACCACTAGGGGTTGATTGGAAGAAAGAGGTTCACTTGGTGTGGAAGACTTAGAAGATGTTTGATGATGATTAATAGAAGAAGATGACGTGAGAGATGAAGAAGATGTGTAGCTAGATGCCTCAGGAGTAGAAGAAGGTGGTGTGGACCTACCTATACGATGGTATATCATCTATAAACTAGTAGGATTAAGTCCAATGTCTATAGATTGTGACGCATGGGTTGATTGAGACGTTTGACTCGAATAACTTTGAGTCACATGAATATTCAAAGGAAGATTTATTGGGGGTGATTGATGAAGAAGGTCCTATGAAGAAGGGGAGGACCATGATTCAAGAATCACATCAAATGAATAAGAACAAAGGTCCTGCAAAGAAAGAGAGGACCGCGATTCTAGAATTGTATTAGATGTTTGCTTGGAGGGATTTAGAGTCACACATATCTTTAAAGGAAGAATACATCATTGAGGTGACTGATAAAAGGGGTCCTGCGAAGAAAGGGAGGACCGCGTCATAGGAGTCACATTAAATGTATGATGAAGAGGGTCCTGTGAAGATAGGGAGGACCATGACATAGGAGTTAAATTAGATGAATCCGAATAGTTGTTTGGATTTGAATCCTCAGAAGAGTCAAAGGAAATATTTGGATTGGAATCCTCAGAAGAAGAGGAAATTGTTTGGATTAGAATTAGAAGAAGAGTGGGGGAACTCAAATAATAATTTGGATCAGACGTGTCCAAATCATACCACTGACTATGAGATGAAGGTGGGGAATGAGTAACCCATATGGGATCTCTAGCACAAAGAACCAAACGAGGTTTAATTATAATGGGAATATTTTGATTTGAATTGCTAAACCTAGGTTCCGTATTTTTGTAAGTATGGGGAACTGCATGATAGTCAGTCATTTTTGGCATTGTTTTAAGCACAAATGTCTAGATCTAGATAGTGTGATGGAACTCCTTCAAAGGGAAGGAAGTGACATGTCGAATTTGGTAGCATAAGGAAAACTAGCTAGACATTTCATAAGTATTGATATGCGTGCATAATTTTTTGAAGAAGGTCTAAGGAAAATAGATATCGTGATGATGCAATATCAATGAGATAAAAAGGGATTTTCCTAGAAAATAAGTTTTATGAATGAATAATCATAAGGAACAATCATGTAAGTGTGAAACACAAAGCCAATCAACAAGGAAATACACCATTTGAAAATGCACGTGAAAAGTTCGATGCAAAGGTGATCAACACAATGTCAATATTTATGTCAAGATCGAAATGAACAAGGCATAAATATTAACAAAGGGTAGATGCGACTCCCAATCAAAGGATACCACGACAAGTTCAACAACCAACAAGACCTAAATGTTAAAGGGTGGGGTTTACAAATGTAAGCTCGATAACCACACCAATTGGACACGTCTATCAAGCTTTGCAGAGAAGTGAGATATTAGTGTCAAAGTGGTATCCAAATGACGCAAACAAAGTAACCGACACCTTTCAAGATTTGTGACAATGTTTAAAATCAAACTAAGTCAAAGTATACTAAGGGGATGTGTTAAAACATGGGCAAGCGTAATGCCATAATGTGGACACTTAGATCATGTTTATGAGAAACATGACATAAGTATCTTAATTATGTCGAGATAATGCAAATGAGATAACATGTCAAAGGGAGATAAAATGATGAATCAATCCTAACTATGATGATGATCCTAACGTGGGTATCAAGATCACAAAGGCTACCAATGATATAAATACACCTCCACACACTTTAGACATTTAACTTACCCATCCGCAAACATGGATGGGCGTAAACAGACAAAAAAGTGGTAGAAGCAATCGATTGGTAACACAAAGGTAGTCACCCTTCCTTTGACCAACAAATGTTCAAAAGAAGGTGAAGGAGGTAGATCAAAATGGGGGTGAAAAATGTTGGCTTTACTTTGGTAGAGTTTCACCTTACCTTAAGGTAAGTGAAGAACTAGGCCAGAGTAACGCGTCACACGTTTCATGATGAAAATGATGGCTCATAACTCAACATAATTTTTAGAATGGTCAAAGTGGGCTCCTAGCCAAAGTATATTTTCCTCGGTGGTTCACTCATCCTAGGTGCTACAAATATTATCCATGAGTGGGATGATTTACCCAAAAATTTACACTGACTAGTTTGGGAGTACCTCGACTTTGCCCCCTTCAAGCACAATGGGCAGTAAATGCATCCATCATGTACCTAAAAGGGTCACATAGGGAAAAATTGTAACTCTATCTCACAAAGGAATCACTAGTCAAATAGGTAGTGTGAAGCACTTCCCGTTTCATCCACAAGGTTACCTCTTGTGTGGACTACTTTGGGGTTCCTAGAAAGACCCCCATTATTGTGGCTTAAGGCGTTATGGAGGAATAAGAATATATAGATTGACAGTCCCATTCTTTGAGAAAGTTCATTGTTACCCTTCCCACCTTGAGTGGATGAGTTGTATAATATTTGTAATGTGAAACCATGTGCATTGATAGAGGAAAGATTGAACTTAAATGGTGAAATGTAAAGAACTATCTTCCATTTTCTGTTTTAGAAAGGAACAAGAAATAGTGTTGTATATTTTATATACTGTATTGAAATCAAATGGAAAAGTGATAAGTTGTAAAGTTGTATTGGAATATGAATAAAGGATTACATTAGTTTTCAAAAAAAAAAAAAAAATTATTAAGGGCAAATAGTTTTGAAGGGACTATACCTTGTATACAAAAGGGCTCAAAAGCCAGATAGCGAAGATGAGAGAAACAACCCAGAGAAGGGAAAAACAGTCAACCAAGAAGGGCTCAATAGCCAAATATTACAATATAAGTGAAAAAAGGATCTAAACGTACAAAGATCCAAAAGAAAGAAGGAAAGATAAAAAAGAAACCAAAGGAGAAACAACATATAGAGCTCCGCCAAAAAACAGCTCCAGAACCACCAGATGACAGCTACATCGCAGCCAAAAAACAACATCACAACAACCCGTTACATTAGTTTTCAAAATTATATTGTGTATTGGAATTGATTTGCTATTAAAGAATGAGATTGTTGTTTGAAAAAAAGAAGAATGTGTATGAAGAAGGAAAGTGTTGTGATTTCTCTTAAAATGTATATTAGGACTGAAATCAGAAATGCACTTTAACTTAGAATTGAATGGTTGATTTAACAATAAAATTTATTGGATTGATTTATAAGCTACACACATTTAAATGACAAAATTGATATACAAATTTAAAAGAAGTAGTTCACTGTTATAAACTACATTCTGAACAAATCATATTTTAATAAAAATGAGCAGTTCAAAATTGCACCAAGCAATAAGATATGAAATATTGAAATTCAAACTTGGTAAGTCCTAAGGAACTCAAATTTACTATAACATTTAAGAAGGAACATTCAAACTTTATAAAAATTTAATTTTGAACTTGCACAATCGTTTTTCTGTTTATTGTCAAAAAAATACAATCTTGATTAAATTGAACAAATCTACTTCCCTAAAACACTCTAAACCCTCCATATATCAATACTCCATATCTTTTTGACATGTTGAGTGAAGGAGGACACCGAATTTGAACAAATTGAAAAGTTGAAAATTACCAGTTTATGTGCATTGGAAAGTTGCACAAGCTATGGAATGAGGCTAAAGAGCCTCAAATCTTTGCTAACTCATCCATGCACCATAGGATTAGAGATAAACATGAGAAACTAACATGAAAGCATTACAAATTTGACAAAAACATAAAAAACTAACATGCATACTACTCTCTACTCCATGAAAGCTTAATGAATGTGAACCTAGTTAGATTCTAAGCAATCAAATTGTGTGTTGTTTACTCCATGAGGGTGAATGAATCTCACTAAATGGATACATGGCCAAGTTTAGCTATTTCCATTACTAACCTAACATGGGTGCAAGATGAAGCTATTTTAATGGTGGATGACCCAAGATCAAATGCCTTATTAGCTTGGCTAATGCAAATGAGCTCTTAAGCTTTATTAGGCTTGTTTTGGCTTTAGCTTATATGAAGTTGTGTGTAAAGTGTAAATAAGGTGTCTTTTGAATGGGTACGCTTAGCCTTGTATTTATAGTTTTCTAAATGGAAGAGTTTGGAATTCTTGTACATGTGGGACTCAAGCTCAAAAATCACTTTTAGATTAGATTAGGATAAACATGCTTTAGGCTTAGTTAAGCTAGGATTATAGACTAGTTAAACTTGATTAGCTAGTGATTAGAGACTCATTGAGAGTTGGGAGGGGTCTAGATAACCAATTTTGACTGATAGATAGCCTACAAAGCCAATAAAAGTGGTCTAGAGAAAACTAGGGAGGTTCTGAATGGTCAAAAGGAGGAATGTTTAGCTAATAAGAGAGATATTAGCCAAATAAGATGATTATAGGAGGAATACGACCGAAAGAGTGTCGTGAATGGGCATTCAAGAATGGAGAAAACTATGGGGTATTTAGCGAAGTGTCGTCAATTGATTGGATTAGATGAAATGCTAAGTGTAAGCATATTTTAGGTGTCTACACAGTTCACTAATTAAAAACCCTATAGATTGGTTTCTTAAAATTGATGATATAAACGTCATCAAATTTTAAAATTAATAACTCCTATACAAAGGAGGCATTGAGATATTTCTAAAAAGTCCTTGTTTTCCCATATACGAGCTTCCTATCAAAAGTTATGGCCATTTGAAGTTTTACTTCAATTTGGCATTCAGAAAGTAATAAATTTAATCTAACTATTAAAAATTTAAATTTTTAACTTTGGAAAAATTTCCCTAAAAAGTCTGCAACCCCCACCATCCCTCAACCAATCAAGATCTTCCACGTGGCACCTCGGTGGGGCAGGCCAAAGTTTTTAACTTATCCTTTTTGAAATTTTGCCTTGGGAAAATTTTTCCATTTTTCCTCGCAACTCCACCGGCCCGCAGCCAATCACATGTTGCCACGTGGCACGGTGGAAGGGTGGACCCTTTTTGAACTTTAACTTATCATTTTAAAATTTTGACCTTGGAAAATTTTCACTTTTTCCTCCACTAGACCGCAGCCAATCAAAGGCCGCCACGTGTCCTCTAGGGGCTACAGCGGAGGCGCAGTTCTGTTTTTTAACTTTTTTTGAAATTTTGGGGAAATTTTTCCATTTTGGCCCCGTGCCCCGCAGCCAATGAGAAGGTTCCACGTGGCACTTTGTGGTGGTAGTGGATAGGGTAGAACCCCTTGTTATTTTGATTTTCAGTCTTTGGAAAATTTCTTAAATTCTCCCCATGGTCCGCAAGTCCACCTTCTCCCTCGAATTCTCCTCTTCCGCGGGCGCACGGACCCACGTGTCCTTTCTCTCCTTTTTCCTCCCCCTCGGGCACAAGGTGCTAATTTCTTCCACTACCTCATTTTATCTTTTCTCAATTGGTGCATGACACGTGGCAACCTCATGGCATCGGTGGGGGCACAGACCAATTCGGTCCCTTGTGAATTTTGGTAAAGAGACTTAAAGTCTCAACCCGCTCCGTCGGCCCGTCGTTCCTCCCAACCAATCAAGAGGTGACACGTGTTCCCTAGAGGACCCAGGGAGGTGCAGGATGTTTTGTGACTTTGAGCCCACACTATGGGAAAAATTCCCTAAGCCACCCAGCAACCCGCCAACCCATTCAAAGTGCTTTCAACTCCTCTTGACACGTGTCCCACCTAGGGAAAATTTGACCCTAGAACTTTGCCTGGGCATATCTAGAGATCTACAAGGAGTTAGGAGGAATTCCTTATATCACCAGAAAGGTGAAAAAAATTCCTATCCATTGAGAATGTTTTAGGGAAATTTGGGAATTGTTAAGTAGGAGAAAAATATAATTGAAACTCTGAGCCTGTTAGAGAGCAGGCATGGGGGTAAACTACTCCCTGAACCTAACTAAAACATGAAACCCTAAGGTTTTAACCTTGTAAAATTGATATTAGTTAATAAAGGAAAAACATATGTTATAGTAAGTTGGTCTTTTTTCTAGAACCTGTTAGTGAAAACTGATGTCTTGCAACCTGGTTGTAGACACTTTAAATCAAAAAAAAAATTATCCCCTAATTTTTCTAGCTACCAAAGGTTGTTTCTTGGGTCTCAAGTGGTTGTTTAAATGGGAATTACAACATGAATAGCTCATTTTAGATTGTTCTAAAGGGTGTTCAATTAAATACAAAATGGCCAAAAATGCCTTTTTAGGCCTTTTAAGGAACGGTAGTTTGACTCAGGTCAAATGCACTAAGATTAGTCGATCGAACCTTAAAACTAAAAAAAATAAAAAAAGAAAGTCAGTAACTTCGATAAAAGCACTATTTAGGCACTTACTGCCTTTGGGTGAAGGTGTGTATTGCAAGACACTAGCAACCTTTAGGTTTTTTTCTAATGAGAAAAGTTAGTCTTCTCATAAGAAATAAAGGGAACAAGAAGGGGGGATTGATAGCTTTAACTATACCTATGTCACAAAAGATAGATTCCCTACAGGTCTTGAAACACAGTGTGTGAACGGCGACTTCACTTTTTTACGGACCTTTCCGGTTTGAATTGAGGGTTTATGATCCATAGTTTAGGTATTTAGGGCATTTGACGGGTTTAGGGCTCAAGGCTTAGGTTTCATGGTTTCGAGTTTATGGTTTGGGGTTTAGAGTAACCAAGGCACCATATGGTTCAGGGTTAAGGGTTGAGGGTTTAGGGTGTCGGCTTCAAGGCTCAATGGTTTAGGGTTTAGGGGTCAAGGTTGAGTTAAGGTTTATGGCTCAAGGTTTAGGGTTGAGAGTGTAGGGATCATGGTTGACGGTCTATAATGGTTTAGGGAAAATGGTTCAAAGGGTTTACTGGTTTAGAGTTTAGTTCTTAGGGTTTAGGGTTGAGGGTTTATGTAAATCATTGAGGGTTATGAAATTTAGGGTTTTGGATTAGGGCATTATGGAATTAGGGCCTAGGGTTTAGGACTTAGGGTTTAGGGTTTATGGCTCAAGGTTTAGGGTTTAGGGGTCGGGTTTAGGGTTTACCGGTTTAGGATTGATGGCTTAGAGTTTAGGGTTTAGGGCTTAGGGTTTATAGTATAGGGTTTAGGGTTTAGGGCTCAGGATTTAAGGTTTAGGTTTGAAGCTTTAGGGTTTATAGTTTAGGGTTTAGGATTTAAGGTTTAAGGTTTAGGGTTTAGGATTTAGGGTTTAACGGTTCAGGGTTTGAGGACTTAGGGTTTAAGGTACCTAAAGGTCAGGGTTCATCGCAGGTTTAGGGAAAAGTCTCAGGAATTTAGGGTTAGTAGGGATCATGTTTAAGGGTATTAGGGTTGAGAGTTGAGGGTTCATGGTTAAGGGCAAAAGGGGCTAGTCGATCAGGGTTTAGGGTTGAGGTTTTATGTTTAAGGGTTAAAGGTTTAGGGTTTTTGCTTAAGGATTATGGCTTAAGGCCTAGGGTTCAGGGCTTAGGGTTTATGGTTTAGGGCTCAAGGTTAAGGGTTTAAGGGTCAAGGTTTAGGTTTTAGGGTTTAGGGTTTAGGGTTTAGGATTTAGGGATTATAGTTTAGGGTTTAGGGCTTAGGTCATTTATAGTATAGGGTTTAGGGTTTAGGGTTCAAGGTTTAAGGTTTAGGGTAGAGGATTGCTAGTAGTTTAATAGTTCCAATAGGGTCTTAATCCAGGTCAGGGTTTTGGGTTTAGGGAAAAGATTCAAGGTTTAGGGTTTAAGGCTCGAGGTTTTGGCTTCAAAACCAGGTTCTTGCAGGGTTAAGGGTTTAGGTCATAGAGTTTAGGGTTTAGTGTCCTTAGTGTTTAAGGGTTTAGGATTTAGTTCTTCACTTCCAATAGGGCTTAGGGTTTAGGGCTTAGGGTCTAATTTTAGGGTTTAGAAGTCAAAGCGTCATTAGGGTTTATGATTTAGTTCATTTAGGGTTTAGGGTTTAGGGATCTTTGAAGGATTTAACATTTAGGCCTTAACAAGGGTTTAGGGTTTATTGTTTAGGGATCACGCTTTGAAGGGTTATACATGGTAAAGTACACTTCAAGGTTTATGGTTTGAAAAGTTTATGGATCAGGTTTCAGCAAAGAAACGGATTTAGGGGTTAGACTCATTATCCAACTATAAGGTTTATGGTTGCACATTAGGGATTTGTACGAAAATTTAGGGCTCTAAATATCGACAGTTTAATATAGAACTAGCTTTAGGGTTTGCCCCGATCTGCCCTTTTAAGGTTTAGGTTTTCCTAGGGTTCAAGGATTAGGGTGTAGGGTTCAAGGACTTAAGGCCTTTAGGGTTTATTTTTTAGGGATTAGGGTTTAGGGTTCATGGTTGATGGTTTATGTCTTAAGGTTTTGGGTTCAGAGTTACTAGTATAATGTTTGGCGGTTAGAGCTCGGGGCTCTGGATTTATTATTTAGGGCTTAGGGCTTAGGGCTCAGGGTTTAGGGTCTAGGGTCAAGGGTTTAGGGTTATGGGTTTAGGGTTTAGGTTTTGGGTTTTAGGGTTTAGGGATTATGGCTTAGGGTTTAGGTTATTATTTTCCATAGGTTTTCAGGGTTTATGGGTTTAAGGGTTGTAATGGCTTAAGGTTTAGCTATCACAAAGTTTAGGATTTCATTGAATTTAGGGGTTAGGTTGAATCGAAGATAGTTCTTATGTTTTGTGGTTTAACTTTCCTATCATGGTTAAAGGTTTAGTGCTAATTTAGGGCTTTGATCAAAAGGACATGGATTAAGGCTTCCAATTAGACCCCAGTATTCCTCACCTTTAGGAGTTTAGGCTTTATTGGATCATGATAGAAGTTTATTTAGGGTTTAAAGGGTTTCGATCAAGTAGAATTTAAATGCTAAATATTTAGGGTGAATCTTGAAATCCTGAAAAATGACCTATAATACTGACTTGATTTCAAGGGATTCGTGAAAATATTATCTCCTAAACCATGACTAATGGAGTCATGAGACTAATTAAACATAAAGTGTAGACTGATTGATAAGTTTCTTATATTTACTATTTCTATGCTTATTTTGAACAAAGTTTTGTATACTTAAACATTTATTTATGTAAATAGAAGCATGTCAAAAGCATATTATAATGTTTATACTAGGACAGAATGCATATGCATTATGTTTATACTACACTACGCGTACGCGTTATAATGTCTATGTTCTGTGCAGTTTTTTCTTTTACTAAGCCATATGCCTCAATGCTTGTGATCCGGTTTAGATCGCCCAAGCCAAGGTCATGGACTTGCAAACCAACATGGAGGTGGCTATGAACAATGTGAAATTTGTTTTTCACAAGAAAATGTAAAATTTCAACTTTCCAATACCATAGAGTAAATTGGGAACGATAAAACAAGTTTGGATCGATTCATTTAAAAAAATTATACCACTACGTAGAGGCAAAGTTCTCTTCTATCCTAAAAATTTAATTACATTGTTTTCAAATCTTGGCATAGTGAACAATGACTAATATAAGGTTCTCCGTATTATTTATTTTCTAACTACCTTTTTATAGCTATTTCTTGAAGTGTAAATATGCCTATCCGTTCATGGTGTATATTTTTTTTAGGTCATCATAAAGTTACAAAAAAATTAAGGTTTAGCAAACTAGGCACTAATTCTATACATATTCTCTCTGAAAATCACTAATTTTTCGATTTTTTTTAGGTGGTTAGGGTTTAGGGACATAGTTTTCGCTAACTCTGTTATTTTTCAAAACTTAAATTTTTTGTAGGTTTAGAAAAATCATAAATTTACAAATAATTTACTAAGGTTAAGGATTTAGTGTAATAGGATCCCAAACTAGATGCTCCTAACTATCTTTCTACAAAAGCTCAGTGTTTTAAAAAATACTAAATGGTGCTCAAAAAATGGTTGGGGGGCTATGAAAGTCACTTTATTTAGGATGTTTTTTTAACAAAAGTTTAGGATCATCTGTTGGTATTTTAAGGTTTAACCCACTTAAACTTATTTAGGGTTTTCGCATAAAATTTGGTAGCTTAGAAACTAGATGGTAATAGGGTTCTATAGGCGATTTATGTTTATACAACATCTTCTGCAATGTTTAAGTGTAACGGGTTTCTTTAGGGTGCAAGATAAAGTTTTTTTTAGGTTTTAGGGTTTAGTCATAAAAATCATGGTCACACTTAAGAACCACCTTTTTGGCTCCCCAAACTTGCATCTTGACTCCCACGCACTTCACCCATATTTGATAATGGTTCTCTGGAGCTTATCGTATAAGGTTACATACTTTCCTTCTTTAGGGTTTAGGGCGTCATATGCATCCGAAGTTTGGACATGTATCGGGACAAGGTTTTTCACTATGCAGCATAAAGGGCATCAACCTTTTACACACTTTAGTGTTCAGGTTAGTAATGCGGACAATGGAAGATAGCAATATTTAATATTGTGAGCAGTCAAAACTGAGTTATGCACCATCAAAGTTGTAGGCTGAATATGTAGATCCTAAATTAAATTATATGTGACTATTTTGGTATACTTTGCTAAAAATTATTCCTAACCATGATGCATGTAAAAGCTAAGTTGGTAGGAACTATTCAAATAATGCACAGTGACACTTAATTTAGATTAACTATTATACATAAGTTTGATTCTTCATTTTCTAGGTTTAGATTATAATCAATGAATATTTTCAACATCAGAATTTTTTAAATAATATCACTCAGTATGTACTAAGCATACATATTTTATACTACGTAGTGACACGCATAGGAGGCATGTAATTGTTTCATTTGGTACACAAATAAAATGTTATAACTTTCCTCATGTATTGGGGTTGTGCATTTTTTCTATTTTGATACAACATAGACAATATGGTATATTCTAAAGGCTGTATTGATCAAGTAAGGTTCATGAGTATCAAAGCTGAGTTGCATAGGAACTTGCACAAGATCTATAACATCAATGAACAGTGGTTCTATATCAAGAAAATGTAAAACCTCCACTAGTTCTATCATAATTATCATAACCAGTACTCCATTCTAAACTATTGTTATTAAACTAAGATTAACTCACAACGCAGATCAGATGTGTACTTTCTAGGAATAAATTTGATTCAAAGAGATCCTGACTAGATAAAATGTGATACATATTATATTGGAAGTGTTTCGCTAACTTAATCTTTTAGATGTCTATACATTTGAAGATCTTAAAATATGTCCCCTACCCCCTTTCATGGTGTATCTGATTTTGAAAATGAATCGAATTAAAAAAAAAGTGAGCCCAAACTGTGAATTATTTAAAGCAGACATTTAGGGGGGGAACAGCATTAAATAAAATGATAGAACATTACATGGAAAATGGGAATAAATCATCTTATGTGCCCTAAACAATAATTTCCTGTATGCAAAGAGGGCAAATCATAAGAAAAAGGATCTAAAAATTCAAACTAATGTCCCTATCTATCTGCCAATGCTTACATTTCCAAGATACATGTACTAGTTTGGTACTTGAAAATGGGATATTTAGCACTGAGAACAGAAGGCTGTGATGTGCAATGAAATTAATCACTGGCCACTACAAGGACGCATTCCCCTAGGAGATCAAGTAATTTCCCACTTAAACTCACTAGTCTGCTGTTCAGTAAAATTACAAAGGCACCCAATGCACATAGGAAAGCTAATTCAAAACAAAAACATTCTTTTCAGAACAGGTCTTTCCATTTGGAAAACTGGTTTGAACTCGTATCTGGGCGAAGTTTTAGATGTTTATAGAAAAGTCCAGATTACATGGCATGACAACCATTTGGTTCACAAAGCTTCAGGGCACTTACCCATTTACTTGCTCTTTTATGATGGCATTAGGTATGTCTTCATAAGAAACATGTACTACAAGTGTTAGGTCCCAGACTATGGCTCCATGGCTTCAAAGGCCACATTTCTCAACCTACAGCAAGTTTCACATCTGAGTTAGCACCCAGAAATCACAGGTGAAAATTTCAGAACATTTCCCTCGGCTTTGTCAACCACCTATGAACCTGCATACAGGACCAGACAAGGAGAAGCCCATTACAAATGCACTAGATGGACCCACATCACACCAGACACTTGTGCTTAATTTCTCATGATACACTACAGAACTTCTGGCTGATAATCCACGGTGGCTCATCAGTATTGTTAAGTAATCCCAGCATGGTAACTTGCCTTTGAGGCAAAATGACCACAGCGGGTGGTTTCACTTGAGGTCAAGTTCCTAGCATACATACCCTGGCCAAGTAGGATGAAAAATGGATTTACTATGCATGGAATTCTGGCAAAAGCCAGGGACTTGGTTCAAAGAATTTTGTAAGTCCACTACTTGGGAATAACTGGGACAGGAGAACTGTCAAAGTGCTTCAACCTGGGAGGCAAGGTTGCAGTCCAGCTGAGATTGTGCTGCACTGCAGCCTCAGATGAAGCCTGGGTTGACATTGAGACTCCATCAAGAGCAAAACAAAAAAAAAAAAAAAAAAAAAAAAAAAAATTAGGAG
The DNA here is from genome assembly GCA_019776745.2 of Taxus chinensis. NCBI lineage: Eukaryota > Viridiplantae > Streptophyta > Pinopsida > Cupressales > Taxaceae > Taxus > Taxus chinensis. Next base: position 13,325 of record JAHRHJ020001341.1, read on the forward strand.
GATGCATCTATGTGGATCTCTGTCTTTAATTCTATGGGACTGTTATTTTTCTAGTGGTGGAAAATGGTTGAGGCCATGATAGAGTCCTAGATTATGACATAGGTCCAAGAACACCAAAAGCTCTGAAGTATTTATGATACAAGATGTCAATACCACTAATCTGATTAACAGCAAAAGTTTGTTTCGCAACTCATCACCACAATGAAAAAGTATCACATGTATGGCACGCAAAGCTCACTGCCCTAGAGTGGAAGGCAAGTCATAGTGCAACCCAAATACAACAGATGCGTGTGTATGATTGTGTGTGTATGAGATGTGTATGATTCACAGTTAGAAGAGACTGTATTATTTTAGGTGTCATGTTGACTATGACACTTTCAGTTCATTCAGGAGTTACCACAGGACTGAAGCTCTGAAGAAGAATATCTAAGACGTTGAGGACTTTGTAGCAATGATAAAAGGAGACTAAAGTAGCCTATAAGCCACATGGGGTCAGAAATTTCAGGACTCTCCTATGCAAGTTATAACATGAAAATTCACCTTTTCCAGTAGCCTGCTCAGCCCCTTTCTATGGAACTCAGCAGATATATTTAAGAGGGGGTTTTCAGAAAATAAGGTCACAGATCCACTCAAGGCTCAAATTGAGTCAGGTTGCAATTGCAGCACTTGGAAGTGAGAGAAGAGATGATACAAAGGTATTATTCCTCTTCCTCCAGAGATTGCCTCAAATTACTCAATGGCAAAGCCAATGGGCGAGTAAATTCGCCGGCTATTGATGTGTCATCCACCAGGGTCTATGAGACTCCACAGTGGCTCTTATTGACTATGCGGATCATTGTGAGGTAGCAAGGGAATACGGGATATTTTTCCTCGGACTGCTTCCCTGGTACTCACATGATGTATACTGTAAAATTTTCCCAGATATCTACAAGCCGGGTGTGGTGGCTCACTACTGTAATCCCATGCGATCTATTAAGAATGAGTCTTGCATTGATCACGAGCTCATTTTCAAGACTCTAATTGTCATGACACTAAGGATTGTAGACTGGTTAATTTCTAATATACATGATGCCATTAGACAATACTTGTGTGCATGTCAGAGCAGTGTTGCATAATAATATCCAAGGATGAAGTCATCATTATGAAGGGAACGCAGATAAAGGAGGTTGAGATAGAGGCTTTCGAGGAGGATTTAGAGGTTGTGGCATTTTTAGGGGTGGAAGGAGTGAATTACCTTGTGGAACTTGTTATACCTATGGATCTACATAACATTACAAGCGCGAGTCTCCCAAATTGTTGCAGTGCTCTTGGTGTGGGAAAAATAACAAGTATGAGGAATGCCCATAATTGTTTGAACACATGAGCTAGAAGCAACAGAAGGATAAGGACATTAGGATGGTGAGCATAAAATGTGCTAATCAATAGTGGATGCCAAGGGTCATGTGTGAGTCAAAGGTAGAAACTATACTAGTGATGACACGAGTTGAGGTTGCACACACAATAGGGAGCTACCAAAGTCAAAATAATGTTGATTACAAGAGAAGAATTGGTACATGGAAAGTATCTGGACCCTACTTATAAGAAAGAAATCTATCAATATACCATGGAAGTAATCATAAGTCTTCAAGGGGAAATTTAGTGTCTAAAAGAGAAATCTAGGAAGTTAGAGCAGAAGTTGACTTCTCTTCTTGTTGAGGTCCCTCAGACAGATGATAGATGATGTCAGATGAGGTGTGTCAAATGTTAGCTAAGAAATATCATCCCTCTATTAAGAGATTAATGGTTGAAAGATAAATTTACCAATTGCGCTAGATGTAGAGTAACGAGAGGTAGGTTTTGTATGCTAAACTACCTCCTCACATCCTTGAGTATGAAATAAGGATATTACCTTGAATGCATTTGTTAATGATCAACAATGGTTCCTAAGTAAAATTATGATTGAAATGTATACACAAGTTAAGTTTTCCCACTCTAGATGCAAAATGCTTGAATCAAATGGAAGGCCCCCATTACAATGCTCCATCTTAAAATTTGTTGTATATGGCTAACAAGACAAAGGAAATGATCATTTGTGTTTTAAAGGATTTGTTATCACTATCCAAGGGGTGAAATTCACTAGGAGACTTTGAAGTGTTGGTGGTAATTTGAGGTGGATAGCCATTTCTAGCGTTACTTTGGGAACCCCTGGTGCTAATGGCTGTTGGAGATGTTTTGTTTTTGGTCTAGTTTTTGCTCAACTCCTAGCTTGGAGAATGATTCACTTAAGTTTTTTTGTTTCAATAGACTTGAATTTTTTTTTTTGGGGGGGGGGTTTTTTTTGCTATAAGAAAAATGTTGACTTACATTTCAATAAAGGGTATATAAGCTTTGAGAAAAATGAGGAACATGTTATCATTCCTTTGACAGATGGAAAGTTAGCACCTTATAATGATCCCTTGGGAGAAGAAGACCTAGAAAAAATATTTGTGTGCACTATTAGGGACCTTGAGGTTATATAACCAAGAAAAGAAGACTTTATTCAATGGGAATACCTTAATCTATAAGTGATACAACTAGTGTGGCATGTGAAAATTGGGTGCATGCGAAGTATCAGTTAGTTAGGAGGAGGTTAAGAGGATCTGTGATGAGAGTAATAAAGTAACGCTCAGTCAGGCACCTAGGAGGAAAACAATTTCCAAGTTACACTAGGGAGCCGACCATGATGTTTTCTTGTGAGAAATGGAGAGCCAGTGGAGATGTGAGGTCTAAAGGGGAAGTATGATTAGCTATAATTTTCTCAAGACCACAACACATTGGTAGGTGACCCATGGTGATAACCTTCTAGAGTGGCATGAGGTGAGAATCACGTTCTCTATTAGGTTTCTCTGAAGCAATGCACCTACTGCTATACAAGATTATCATGGGAAGGAACCCATCTCATTTCACATCCAGGCATGTGAGAAGACTTGGATGGAAGGTGTAAAGGAATTTCCTCCATCTTTATGGCTACATAAGCTTTACTCCACATTACAAGGTTACACGCGCACATGGTACATTCACTCAGAGTTGACCTGTCAAACATGAAATTGGTAGGATTTAATGGTTGATCTCCTTCAACATTTTGAGTATCAAAGTACTAAACCATAAGTTAATGGGGTGCTACAGGTTGTTAAGAACCTAACTATGGGAGATAGTGCCATGGTGGAGGAAATGGTATTAGAGTTGTTGGGTGAACTTGGATTGGAAGTTTTCTTCGATGAGAAAGAATCATAGACGATATACCTTGAGCACACATGCACGGAAAAAGAGAAAGGGAAATCATTCTACATGATAGATGGTGGCAAGGTTGAAAACTTAGATGTTAACCATAGTTTTGGTACATGTGAGGTTATGGAAAGTGCTAATGAGAAAGCACGCACCTACCATAAACCCATGAAAACCAACAACGATAACATTGGTTTAGAAGTAGAACCTAAGGAAGCTACTATTGGAGATTACTGGATAGAAAGGGAGGTTTCAAAAATTATTGACTTGTTGCATGAATTTCAGAATTTGTTTCTATGTAGGTACCATGAGCTTAGAGGATTTCACCACTCCTTAGGAGAAATGAAGATCAAGTTAAAGGAAGGTGCGTGCCCAATTTGGAAGAGACATTATCGAATGAATCTAAATCTGTGTGTCAAAGTTGAGGAGGAGATTGAAAATATGATCGCATCAGCTAATAGGAGGTTGTTGAGAATTATCGTGGATAATGTGATGGTCTCACATTAAGAATGATGAGAGGATAACGTAATTGTTCATTGATTATAGGGCTTTGAATGCAGTTTGGGTGTCCATTGATCCTTTTTTCAACCCCCTTCACCAAAGAGATCCTGAGGAGTAGTCGGTGCGAGAATTTTATTATTTCATAGATGGATTCTTAGGATATCAATCAGGTTAGAATTGTTATAGAAGACCAATAAAAGACAACCTTTGCAACTGAATGGGGAATATTTTCCTAGTACGATCATGCCTTTTGGAAATAATAACACGCTTTCTGTTGTTTCATGCATTGTGGTTCAGGAATTTAAGACTTCATCTATCAATTTTTACAATCTATACCTAGATGACTAGAACGATATATGAATAGTGATGGACCATTGGTGACAATCTCAGGCTAATGTTTCAAAGATGTTGCAGTTTGTTATATCTCTAAAACTTAGAAATGTGTTTTTACTTCTCCTTTGGGCACCCTATGGGGAATATCCTATGTAAAAGGAGGGCTTTGCTCATGGATCATGCCAAAGTTGGCATTAATGTTGGATTGGGGGAGCCTACCAAACAGAGTGAGGTGCATGGATTTATTGGCTATGGGGTATTATCAAAATTTTATCAAGGGTATGCAAATATTTTCACACTCCGTTGGATGAGTTACTAAAGCAAAAATACATTTCCATTTGGGAGAGGCCAACAAAATAATGCCATTTGACATATTGAAGAATAATCTTATCATTGGGCATCATAGTACACTTTCCCCCTCTTAGGATAATCATTCATTCTATATGTGATGCTTCAAGGATGGTTGATTCGAATAAATCTTAGCAAAACTAGAGAGGGAATTGTGACCATCCCTTGTGCTTGTTAGTAGGAAGAATAGCCCCGAAAGAACATACTTATCTACCACAAGTGTTAGGTCATTATAATTATCTAACCTGCAAAATTCAGGTATATTTACTAGCGACACATTTTATCTTTACAACAGACCAGATGGCATTCAGTACTTGTTGAAAATCTTGTCTTGTAAGGCCGCATATGCAGGTGGGTCCTATTATTCTAAGATTTTATATTTTATTGTTACTGTAAAACTTGTAAGAGTATTTGGGGCTAACCATTTATCAAGGATGACTCAGGAGAGGACATACAAAGAATTGATGATACAATTCCAAATGACAATTATTCATATTATGATCTCCTCATACTTGGAAGATTGTTGTGTTTCTCAAACAAGGTGTGGGGTCCTGGAGGGAATGAATAATTTTGAAAGAAGTAATTAGCCAATGTGTTGATCCCTACATGTTAATTATTGTGTATACTTATACAAGCTAGGCCTATGATGAGGTTTTCATCAGTTCAGGATTTACATTCGCAACCTACAATAATGGAAGAGGCTCATGGTGGAATTCCAGGGGGGCACTATGCAAGGACGTAACCCACCCAAAGAATCCTTCTAGCAGAATTTGGTGGAAATGGTTTACAAAGATATATTGATATGTAAGTCCTGTTATCACTTCTCCTCTCACTGCCATAGCGCCTTGGTAACCCATGGAAAAGAGATGAAATTCCCTTAAGAGAACGATTCTAGTGCAAATTCATTCAAGAAATGGGAAATGACTTTGTGGCCCTATTTCCTCCATCTGTGGGAAGGATAGGTCCCTGTTTAATATCAAAAAATTACATGCATAGATTACCTTACAAAGGTGGGAATAAGTGGTGCATATAAGGGATTTCATAGCAAAAACAACTAGGGTTATTATGGGAAACTATAATAGTAGGTATGGTGAGCCTCACTAAGCTTACAAGTGATGGGGTCCTCTTTCTTCTTAACTGAGATAATAAATTTTATTGGTAAACAGTATGGTGGCTCATCACAAACTACCCCTTATCACCCACAGCTATGGGACTGCTAAGGAACTTGTTAGGTCAAATCACAGCACCCCTGGATGTTGATCAGATTTTCTCTAGGTTGATCACTTACTAACTAGCATCCAGTGTGATTGCACAACATTGAAACCCCTTCCTCCAAGTGTGGAACTTGCAAGAATGAGAAAGATAATCTCAAGAGAAGGCTGTTTCCTGCGCCTTAAATACCTGCCCACAAGCTATTCTCAGTGCAAGCAAGCTAATCTACACCTAATTAACCATTGCCAATGAATAGAGAGAAGGAGAGAAAATGGAAAAAACAACAAAGCCTACACTACAATGGTGATACACTAGAGAAGGAATGTTGAACATCTAATCAAAACTGCCATGAACAACAGAGGTGAGCAATGGGAAGGATGGACAAATGCATCATGGCCCAAGGATATATTTCAACACAGAAAATGTCCCAAAACTTCCTGACATAGTTCCTAGACCTGCAATGAACATCAACTAAAACTGCACAAATACCCGACCCGCAATGAATCATAGGTAATACACATAAACAGTGAAAAAGGAGCAATGGATGGACAGATGCATCACAAAACAAAGTTTTGTTGCTTCAAGAAGTTTTGCACAGAACATATTTCAATATAAAAGGCAAAATAACCATTACAAGCAGAGGAGTTGAACCCATTTCAATCAAAACCCTGGAGAAGAAAAGAAGGAGGGAGAGCCAAAATAATGAACAACACGTAATAATAATCCCTCCAAAATACCCAATCTGGTCTTTTTTCACATTGCATGGGTCGAGCTCCCCCCCCATGAGGGAGAAAACGTACAAAAACATGGGAACCCATTCTCATTAACGGCAATGCATTAAATCACATGGGGACCTACAAAACCCCTACCCCCGTCATTTTGCCAAATGAGAGAGAGGCGACCCATTCTGTATTAAAAATTTGGTCACTGAATGCACTTTTGGCATACACATACGCATACACGTTTTGAATTTTTCTCTCTCCAACTGAACCACATTAGCAGATTGATCATGGATCCTGTATAGACTTTCATAGATTTTCAATGATATAAAGAACGTGCAATTTGAGCTCTGGATCTCAAAGATATGGGGGTATAAAGTTTTAGGGCAAACGGCCCAACAACGGATCCGGTGGGCAAAAAATTTGAATTTTTCCTTTTTTCCGCGCTCCGCTGGTCGGCTGCCCGTGGAAGCACGATGGATATAAATTCTCTCTCTTTGCCCCCTGGTTTCCATTGAAATTTTGACTTTCCTTCTCTCATACGTTGGAAAATATTTCATTTTCCCCCGCACCCCGCCACTTGGGAACGTGGGCAATGCTTGGTTGGTTGACAGGGTGTCGGAGGCATCCTTTTACCTTTTAGTTTTTTTGGCCAAAACTTTTTCCCAAATTCGCTAAGTCCTCCCCTAGCTTTGAAATCCCCTGCCCCATAGGACAACAGTGTCCTGTGTCTATTGGCTCGGGAAATCCCCTCCAACTTCCTTGGAAACTCAGAAAAACCTTAAGTAAAAATCTCCTCCCTCTCCTCTGCCGCTCTGATCCATGAAGACACGTGTCACAATCTTATGGTGTTTGGGCTTTTTCAGCTCTCCCATCCCACACGTCCTTTGGCCCCAGATGTCCCAAACGAAAGTTCCTTTATTCGGCTGAACCTACCGGTCGCGTCCTCCGCGGACTCGTGTCCCTACTGCCCCGGAACAAAGACTTAGGCAAATTTTCTTTCTTTCATTCAGCTGATTCGGGTTTTTCCAGGTCTTCATGTCCCTCGCATATTTTGGTCCAGATGTCCCAAACCATCTGGGACAAATTTCTCCTATCCTCCCGATTCGGGCTTCCCTTGTCCCTTCTTTGAGGGCGAAGGACACGTGGCACATTTCCATTCGTCTCTCCGGCTCTTTCGCTCTCCATGTCCCCACGTACTTTGGCCAGATGTCTGAAACTAAGTTCTCGTTTCGGCCGAACGGCTGTTTTCGCGTCCTCGCGTACTCTTGTCCCAACTCCCCGGCACAAAGAACGTAGGCCAATTTTCTTTCTTTTCGCCGATTCGGTGCTTTTTCGCAGTCCCGCGTGTACCTACAACCCAGATGTCCCAATTGTCCGCGCGGACGTCTAGAGGCTTTTCGGCTGGTTCGGCACCCCGACATCCCAACATCAGTACCGCCTGACTACGACTTAGGCCGATTTTCATGTTTTTTTCTACCCCAAGCTTTGTTTTTGTAACTTTTTCAAACCCTTTTTTAGAACATGCTCTTTTCTTCTTTGAAAGAGAGTTAGAAAAAAAAGCCGAGGGGACCCTCCAGAAACATTATTTTTTTGCCTTGAATCAATCTTAGCCTACTCGGACTGAAAATCTACTGCTGTCTCAACATTCCCCTGGGGGGGGAATTTTGGATAACATGAATTTAACAAAAATTTTGAATCCCACGTTAACAAGATTTGTGATGTGTAAGAAAGGATTGGGATGACAATTTAAATTGTGTTATTGTCTAATCGACTACTATACAAGAGACTGAAAAGCCAAACCTTTTCAATGGTGTTTTGGTGTGGAAGCTTTTATTACCTGTTGAGTTCATGTTACCAGATCATTGTGTATATCATGCCAGAGGGTTAGTTTATGAACAAGTGCTGAGGAGAGGATTGACAAGTTGAATGCAATTAGATGAAGGTGGGCTTTGCTGGCTAATTCATAAATAGAAAAATCCAGTAGAAGACATGACAATGATCGACAAATCAAGAACAAGCAGTTGAGGTTGGGAAGATGGTTCTCTTGTATGATTTCAATTTTATTGTGCCATCCTAGGAAAATTCAAATTCCTTGGTTGGGTCCCATACATTGTATCCTATATACTTGATTCAAGTCTTGCTAGTTATGTCCGCTAGATGGAACACGATTTCCAAAAATTTCAATGGGAGTAGGTTGAATCCCTACTATAATAAGTATTTTTGTGTTTTTTAAAAGGCAATCTTTCTAGTATAGCCTAGAGGTTCTTTGATGAGTTTCCTTCTTCTTGTGTTTCCCTTTCTTGTTTTTGGGGGGGGGGGGGTTTTGTGCGCATTTTTTGCACTGGAGCCACTTATTATTTTCAAAAAAAATCTATGCGCAAGGACCGCACAATCCCATTTTGTTTGGGGTGGAGTGATGTGACAAATGTTGGAATCTATGGTGTTGATGGCCCGGGTTGAAAAATCAAAACACATGGATTGGAAATATTGGTGCGTAAAAGAGGTGAACATGAGGGAAGGATTGGTCAAAAAGTTTTATAGAAACCAGTGCACAAGAATGAAAAGTGAATAGAACAACATTAGGTTTGCATGTCAATAAAATGATTATGACATAGAGGAAGAATGCCTTTAGTGTTGTAGTACGCGCATACGGATTTGGTGCTCAGTAAGGGGTTTTGTTTTGCTCCTTAAGTTTACTGAAGTTTTCACCTACTAATTGAGCGCAAATCAAAGTGTTGAAGGTTGGTGTTGGAAAATCAAACCAACCTTTATGGTGCCAGTACATTCGTATTTTTTTTGGGGATGTCCTTTATTTAATACGACAAAGCAAAACGTATAAATAGAAGGATCAGGGGTGTGTTATTCCTTTCACCCTTGTTGTTTTTAAGTTATCAAGAGCTCTCGCTAAGGCATCTTATGAGAAGGTCCCTGAGAAAATTGTGAAGATTTGCGTGCATAGCCAGTTTGATAAGTGAACCAAAGTGGAAAGGAGTACATGGGCGTAAGTGGAGAAATTTGTGGGCGGATCCACAGGTGTTACAACCTTCTAGGAAGAAATGGGTTTTTCCTTCACAGGTTAGGGTTGCATAGCTAGGGAATGATACTTGGAGGTATTTTCAAGAGTGGAGCGTGAAGTTTCGGAGAGTTGGACCAGGAGAGAGAAGAAGTTTAAGGGGACCCGATAAAGGAATGACACCAAGGAAAGTAGAAAATGTCTCACACCAAATGAGGAAAGGGAACGGAAAACAAGTCATCTCTACCTGTTCAATGAAGAATGGTACATAGAAATGTAGTACCTGAATGGTGTATTACTTGGTAAAGCATGGGTGTATCATGTTAGAAATATGTCGTAAGTGATTACACTATCGAAAACAAGCAAACGACAAAAATGATTATGACACTAGATGTTCACCCTATAAGAAGAGGTACACCCAATGGAATGCCTGTCTTGATGACAAAGTGAAGGTGAAAATGGAGAAGGTTGGGTTTGTTGTAACTCTAACGAGTTTAACTCTATTTGGCAGCGTGCGCGACTATAACAATGGTTGATGTTGGCGTATTATGAGACCACTGCTAGTTCATAGGTCTTAGGATGCACATAACCCCCTAGCTGATTTCTAATTTCCGACCTGATCTGCGAAGGAGAATATTGACGATATTTGGGAGACAATAAGCCTTAAGAAGACTGTTGAAGCTTAATGACTACAAGAAGGGTTCAAGCTACTCACTTTCGAAATTTCTTTATCACCAACCCTATGATGAGAGAGCCACACACTTGTTCATAAAGCTATGGGCAAGATATAATCAACACAAATCAACTAGCCGGGTAAAATGTATGCCATAAGATATTGGAGGGAGCATCTATAAAATCTCATGTTTTTATCATAAGGATATTATAACAGCAAACCGCACAGTGACATAGAGAAGAGCATGTTTGGTAATGTCCTCCTCACCATTGTCTTTTTTAGAGATGAGAGTTCTGATGGCTCGATAAGTTTTGTTAGGAAAACCCCGAATGAGAACCCCTCCCTCGCCAATAGGTTTGAATAGTAATACTTGTACACCATGACGACCTCTTATAAAGCGCACCTATAAAAGTGATAAAGTTGGGGAAAATGTGGTGATGCAAATCGGGGCTGAATGGAGGATCCTGAGTAGTTTCCTCCTTCATTAATATAAGGAGAAGCTGATTTTTTGCATATACCAGATTTTTTTATTGATAGATTGATTGTGATAGATGGAACCAAGAGTCCTTAGTAAGTTTCCTTTCTCCTTCACGGACTCACAATAGTCATCTTGGGGGGGTCAAATTGGATTCAAAGCGGTGAAGAGAAGAAATCTCATACGGTTTGATCGTAATGGGTAGTAGAGTATGATTTACCATGGAGGATGTGCAGGGACAGTGTTTCAGAATACCGCGCGAGTTTTAGATGTGTCCCATATGGATTAAGGGTAAAGGTTCTCCATGATGCGGTACATGTTGAAAAAGGTGGCGAGGTATCGGGGTGGTGGGTCTGGCGGGGAACATGTTCTATACGGATGACAAAAAAATGAGGTGTTGTTTGGGGTCGTAGTTACGGGCCTATGGTCCTTTTTTGCCTAAGTATAAAAATGAAACTTATGTTGAGTTGAGGGCCTCATTTGAGGAGACTCCCAGATGTGAGGGAAAAAAAAAAGAAAAAAGGTTTGGTTTATTTTATTGGTCTGTTGTGTCAAGGAAACAGAAAATGGAAGAAGATAATAAAGGGTGAGTAGGGGTGATGGAATGGGCGTCTTGAGACTAAAAGACATTAGCCACCGTAGATAGTCAAATAGTAGGGTTACAGGAGTAGGCATAGGCCACAGTAGAACCTTGAGTATACTGGAAGAGGTATCTCCATTAGAAAAGCAGTAAGACCATAGAAGAAGATTCATCGGAATATTAGGGACAGGTCACCAAGAGATGAAAGAGAGAGAGAAAAGAGAGATAGTTCCCTTGAATTGGATTACTGGGAAGAAAAAGAAAAAGGGGAATAAAGGGGTCCGACTCGGGGGGAGAGAGAGAGAACAAAAAGCAGGAGGCACAAAAAGGGTGATGGAGGACAATTGAAGGGAGTGAGGTCAGAATCATCAGTGACAATATGTAAAAAAAAAGTTTGATGTTTTCAAATGAATAAGGAATTGAAGAGAGAGATGGAGAGAATGAGAAGGGACTCATAATAAAGGGTGGAGGAGAAATAACAGAAAAGATCAGGAGGGACCTCGACCCGGAACGAGAGGCTATGGATAACCCATCAAAAGGGAGGTGGTTGGTAGGTATTATCACATAGTTATTGGAGAAAAAGTAGAGGACAAAAAAAAAGCGCCGAAAGAAGTGCTGTGAATTGAAGGAAATCGAGGAGAGTGGCAAGGTAGGAAGGTGTATGGAGGAATGGGTGAAATGTGAAAGACCCCGCATTAGTGTGAGGGATTATGCGGTCACAAAAGGTTGTGTAGATAGGACACTAGGTGGAAGCAAGGGTGGGTGGGTATAAAGGGTTATGTTAGCAGGGGATTAACGAAGGATGATTTGTATGAGCTTTAAAGAGGTAATGTGATCCATAGACAAAGGGGAATTTAAGTGCATGATTCCAAAAGTCACAGTTCCCCAAACCAAACCCACTTGGTCTATCTTTATGAGGAGGTGTGTACCGCGCATGAGGAAATAGTATATAGGCTTTCGAGGCCCACATTGATGAAACCAAGTTTGAGGTGGTTAAATATTCATGCATTGATTAAGGAAGATATTCTAGATTTTAGGGAGTAAAAACCCTCTGGTAGATTCCAAACAAATGTCACATATGAGAATTTTACAATGCACTTAACAAAGTCATTGTGAGAAGGGGAAGAAAGGACTTCTTCAGAAGGAAATGATAGTA
>JAHRHJ020001342.1:0-25546 GCA_019776745.2 Taxus chinensis
AAAACAAAAAAAAAAAAAACAAAAGACATGGAAACATCTCACGGTGTGATGGCCAGCAAGCTGTGCTTAAGGCACTTAGGGAAAACAAAACTAACCCTAACATGAAAACAAGTGCACAAGCACTTGGAGGAAAGGAAATCAATATAATATTTCACCAGATGTAGTGAACCTGCCTCTAGAAGCAACGCGTGAGATAGATTCAATTTACTGGAATTGCAGTTGTCACCATACATGAGGCTATTGGAAGCCATTGTTGTTCTGTGCCTTTGTGAGCCATTGTGTATGGGCCACTCCAAATGGCGATCAAATTTTGAATGCCTTCCCGGTTGGAAGTGGACCTGAGTGACTCCCCCTCACAGCACATCCCATATTCAAACACTAGATCTCCTCCTGTGAAAAGATCATCTTTGACCTTCCTACAAAGGTCTTCTTGATCCAAAGCTTGATCCTTTTCCATTGCTTGGGGATTTGCCTGATCTCTAATCTCTTGCAGCGTCCATCAATTCTGCATACCTCACTCCGCACTGGGCTCAAATTCTGAGCACTCCAGCCTATTCATGAGTTCCAACGTTGGCAACTCAAGTGACATGGGCAAGATTGCCTCAATATCCATAGACAAGCTTAAAGGAGGTTACCTGTGGCATTTGGGAGTTATCCTATCAGCCCATAAGGCTGCATCAGCTTGGTATGCCAAGACCTTTGATTGATCACTCAAGAGTCTCCTTAATGATCTTCAACAGAGTTCTTGTTTGTAGATCGGCCTGGGCATTACTTGAGGTAATAGTTAGATGAATTGCTTAGTAAAAATACCGTTCTTGACAGCCACGTCAGTTCACCCTAGATCCAAAATTGCCAATGCGATTATCAGAAAATTATATTGTGGCAGGTATACCAAATCTAGGTTGTTATTCTGCTCATAAAATTCTAGAGGTTAGACTCATTTGCCTCTTTGCGTGATACGACTCTCGTGTTCATTTGGTGAGAGTAGTCTGTGGCTGTCAAAATCCATTTGGTGGGGGGGGGTTGCCATTGGCTCGATTGGGATTGGAGGATCCAATTGAAGTCAGTCCCCAATGCAATGATGGCTGATCTACTGTCATTGGATGTAATGGAAGGGCAAAAACGTAGCGTCTTTTCCTGTGAAAGAAATGCACAATTACTTACACCTCTTGATCCCATTTTGCCATAGCAATCACTAAATATTCTAGGCCAATAATAACCAGCACCTTCATGAGTTTCTAGAGTTGTCACTCTCGGGCAAATGGCCACCAGATTAGTCCATTATGAAATTATTCTAATACCATTGGATACTGACCGTTCTAATGCATCCTCAGCAGCACTCATTCACATCTTTCTATGAACAAGAAACTCCATCAATGATGGATATGGAACAGCCAAAACCTGAAGTTCTCCTCTTTGCTTTGACTGTCATTTTTGGAGGCATAGGCCTGCCTTGTAGGGAAGTGCATAAGTGACTTGGGTCGCCAGCAAGGGGGTGGGGGCCAGCAGCATTGTCTTCTTCTTGCCTGGTCACTCGGCTATCATGGCTGTTGCTTGAACGTCGAACAGCCTCGTCTTCATTGCATACTGTTTTTGCTTCCCCAAAACCATCTGCTCACACAAATCCTTTCCTCTTAAGCTTTGTGATCTTGATGTTTCAAATGTCATACTCCATGACAAGGGTGATCCAACCTGCCTTTCTCACTTCAATTCCTTGTTGAGAGGAAGTCCGTAACCCCAGCATGTGAGGGTAGAGACCAGCAACTGGCCCTTGTTGTTTGAGACTAAATGCTTGAATTTCTTCAAGCCCTATTACTGCAAGCACAGATGTTTTTTCAATAAAAGAGAGTACATCACTTCGCACTCATACTAGGCTCTGCTTGAAGAAGGCAAATCGGTCTTTTCATCATTATCTTTGTTTTGCATACTTATACCAGACATGCAGAAATAGTGTGCATCACCTCCAAATGCATAGAGGATGAAATCCTTGGAAACTTCTGGGTTGATGAGAGTGGGTGCCTGGAGGATGAGCTTCTTTGATTGCGTCAAAAACTTCTCCTTTGCTTCTGCCGGTCCATTTGAAAGCATGGCTTGTGCTTTAAACATTTTTGGGTGTGGGGCTGGACAAGGGTTGTGCAAAACATCTGGGACAAAACCTTCTGAACAAATTCTAGTCCTCATAGAGGAGGATAGGAAACTTCATGAAGAGGGGGATGTCGATGTGGCTTGGCAAAGAATGGTAGAGCGTCTTATGGTCCTTAGCAACCCTCATGAAGGGATCACAATTGCTAATCAGCTTGTCCTTGGAGACATATGCCAAGGTAGGACTTTTTGTTTTTCCATTTCATGTAAGCAAGGAAGAAAGATCTTACTTCTTAGGCACCTTCAGAAGAGACACTTCGCAAACTTTCTACCACCTCGGAAAACCACTTTCCTGAGGTGGAAAGAGCATTGAAGTCTGCCAGACATTCTTTGATATAGAGACAGAGTGATATCATCTTAGGGTGATACCTAGCACTATCCAATTGTTGATACAAAGAATCTTTGAATGCACACTATCATGAGACTCGCTGGAGGTCTGGTAATGTATTTGGGGGGTGCTCCGTGACCTGTGGTGTTCGAAGTCCAAGAATGGATCCTTCGTGTAAGGCATATGTGCGCCCATTAGCTAATGAGCTGTACACTTGAATGTCACTTCCTGCCTATCACCCATAATATGTGAATTTGAACATGCCTGAGTAACCATCAAAGGAGTGTGAAAACGCTTTTGCTCTGCAACCGCTACGACTTTTGTAACTATTGCTCCATGGAAGGGAGGTGTGATAGATGGTGCCTTGAGAAGAGGTCTAATTCAAATCTCATGAAAGTGTCAACACATTGGCATGATCTCTTCTGCGCTCCCAATCGTTTTTGTTGGACGATGTCGACTGACTAGAACTAAGTTAGGAAACCCAACTAGAGGGATGATTGCGAAGTAGAGTCTCGATATGTGTAATTGCCCTAACTACCAATCAGACTTGTGCCAATTTCTTGTCCTCATGAGATACGACACGGCTCATGTGTGGGATTGATTAAGTCGTCTGTTTTGTCCTGACAGGCTTAGTATTTAGATCCAATCAATGGTTGCTGAGCTTAAGTTGGGATGTTGAAACCTTCTGAGTCTTCATAGCTCATGAGCAAGCAACACGGTCAGGAAATTCTTGACATAGCTGTAATGAACTTTCCAAAAAAAAACACCTTTTCATTGCCTCAGTTGTCATCTTTCCAATTTTGCAATGGCGCTGTTCCTTTCTTTACCAAAGAGGACTATCAGAATTATTCTCTCTTGACCTGATGTGTTTTCTTTATCCCGTTGCTAAACAGTTGATCATTGGAAGGTTGGAAAATGAATCCAAGTTTTCTTTGGGGGAAAAATTTTTTTTGTTAAGTCCCAATTGGGGCGCATGTCGGAGTTCTCGATGCTTTGTATCACTTCGAGTCACAGCATATTTGTTGTTCCAACTTTGCTGATTATCTTGTAGCTGTAAGGAGGACACCTTCATCTTCTTCTGCAAGAAGTGGATGGGTTATGTTTTCTTCGGGTTCATTCTCAGACTAAAGATCCTACAACTGACATTGTATCTGCACTGAAGGGCCTCACAATCACGATGGAGTTGCGCTATACCCTATGTCTTGTGGAAGTTTTCTACGGAATGTCAAGCATTTAGCTTCCCCCTAATGCTGCCAAGCTGTCAGCAACTTGATTTCTTTTTCCTAGGGATGCTATGATGCCACGAAACGACTCAAAATCTTCCATGAGGTCCCATACCCTGTATTGGGTGTAGCACTGGTAGGATCATTTTTGACGGCATGCATGTTCCCTTTGACCTGAATTACAACAGACATCAAATGTCCCAAAGACTTGCAAGTGTCTTTTATTTTTATCTTGATGTTCCCCAATGCGATCCCTTGCCACCAAGGCTTCATATTCAGCAGTGTTATTGGAGCAGCAAATTGAAATATAAAACTGAATAATACTTTACTCCTGTGAGGTGAAATGTAAGCACGGCTCCACCTTCGTGTGCCTACTGTTCCTCTCCGATTCCATCTGAAAAACAGCTGCCATACCTCATGTGTCACCTTGGTGGTTTGGCTCTTGGTGAAGCTGCTAGGAATAGGTTGAGTGACTTTCTTCGTGTATGACAATAGACTCCTTAGGCCTCAGATTCTCTCTATTCCTTGATAAGGATAAATAAGCATGACCTTGATTGCCCATTCATCACGCAAGAGTTAGTCTGGGATGTTTCCAACTTTAGTGTCAGTTTCATCCGTGTTTGGGGGATCTCGTTGATCAAATGCCTGTAAGCAATTGGCATTAATCTGACTGGACGTATAGGGCTCTCAATGTGTGAAGTTTTCTGCATAGTTCTGACCTAAATTGTTAGCCTGTAGTTCCATACCTTGGTATCTGAATAGCGCATTGTGAGACCAATCAATGGACAAATATCCCCCAATTTTTGTGGCAGTGATAGTCCTGATAAACATAGGGCAAAGAGTGGATGGAAGGTCTAGACTGATAATATCTTGTAAGACAACAACATGTTGGACATGCATGCTAAGTTAAGACTCAAACCTCTAATCACTCATACTGTTGCCCTATTGATGTCCCATCAGCTTGCACTACTACCTTAGATGCTGGCGCCGTTTATTTAATACTGGAAAGACCTAGCCTGATCAGCTATCTGTTTAGTGCATTACTGAGACTACTGGCTCGAGATCTATCATGTAATTATGCACTGTAGCTGATTGGTCCAATTATTAACGAAACATAAAAAGGAGGGGCCCGGAGGCTTCAGCATCCTACCTCGTTGGCCTAATGATTTCCTTCAGGCTGGGCAACATAGTCAGAGTCTTCTCCTGCAATTGGTGGACCTGTTGATTTGAAGTGGCCCAATCCTTATCGGGCAGCTACGCAGCGAAATTTCTTTGGCCTGGATAGATAGGGATTCCCACAGGAGATTTATGACATTTTGTTTTCTCCATGTGATCAATGATACTAAATGGTGATGAAGGATCTCTCTGCTGTCCCTTGAGGTTTGCACAGGTTTGATCCTTGGATAGGGGGCAGGTAACATGGCATTTTGAAATTGGTCAGGGGTTGTTCTTGGCGGCTTGCTTGTGCATTTGATTGAAACAGGACTTTGCTGCCCAGTCATTTGTGGAGAGCTTGTGGAATGAGTGGGATGGCTGGAGGGGACTAATGGCTTGTTTCTTCACCCACAAAGTTTCTACCTGTTTTGACACTTTTGTTGGCTGGTTGCAACACCTTGAGAAACTCGCCTGATTCATGCACAGACTAATCCTCTGCTTTCCAATTTACCATTGTTGGTTTGCATTTGGGGAGGCCTGATTGCTGTTGGAATGTTTCTTGTGGTGTTGGTTGTTTTCTTGACAGCTCTCACCCTGCCACACCAGTAGTTGTTACCATTAAAGCGTTTTGGAGTGTCAAAGCAACCATTGAAGCACATGGATTGATATATGAGGTCATTACATGGGAAAACACCAGATCATACTCCTGGGCGGAAATGTTGTTGGTAGACTGTACTAATGCCTGTAGCGGCAGATATGGCATTTGGATGTATAGGGCTGGAATGGTCTAGTGGTAGGAGGCCTTGTTTGATTTGAGTATTGTGTAGCTAGATTACGGTTGGCCTTCTTTGAGGCTGACATGGCTGCCTAGCTATCTAGGCTTGAGCTCGAGGCGACTACAAAGGTCTAAAACCTTGAGCTTGCGGCTCTTGAGTGTTGACCAGCTCATTACCTAACATTTGCAAGTTGCTTCATGGACATTTCTTGAAGCTCCATTTGTGAGGCCACTTGGAGATGAAGTGGAAGCTTCTTTGAACTCTAATTCTAGGAGTGGGGAGAGGGGGAGAAGAAGGAGCTTAAGACGAGGTGCTTGACTGTAACTTGGGTTCTCTAACTGGATATAAATGGCATTGGAGGGCCTATAGGAGCTAGAGTTGCCAGCTGAGAATAAGAGCAATTTTAAGGACTCATCCCTAATGGCAATGCTGATAAGACAGCAGGAATAGTTGTGGCCTCCTATAGATTGAAATCAACATCAGAAAATATCAGAATGTTAAAGCCTTTAAGGGTAATAATATAGAGCGAAAGCACATTTGCTGTTAGCCTGACTGTTACTAGAATTCTATCCAAGACCTTTGAATTCTGATAGCTTAAAGGATGTTAGCTGCTCATTTGGAAGCTCTCTTGATGGGTTGTCAGAGTTCAAAAAGAGGACAAGTTGTCTCCCTTCTCTCCAAACTTGATCTGCGAGTGCAGATACACAGATGTGATTCCAGTTTTGATAGATGCAGCTTCAAAAGGGGCTTCCTAAACCAAGTGCCAATGCTTCTGTGGTGTGAAATGAAGGATGCCAACAGTATGACAGCCTACTTGCCATCTGCATTAATTCTCATGATTGCACAAATGTTAGGAAGGCCTTGTGACATGATCACTAGTCGTGGGTATGATTGTACATCACAGTAAAGTATGGGTATGTTCGTTGGCGGCTCAGATGAAACTGGGTTGGAACGCGCACTATAGGGACCTGCTTGCAAAGAAAGCGTGTAACTGGGATTGATTTTGTGCATTGAGAGCAAGTCGGGCTGCTACCTTAAGTTGACACAGGGGTTCACTAGTTGCGCCATTCTGATGTCGTAAGAACTCACGTTGAATATGAATGTAAAGGCCATCAGGTGGAGGAGTTGAGCAGAGAGGAGAGTTCTGTTTCGGCTGAGATGGGGAGACATGTTGATCCTTCTTCCGCTTGCTTTCTTCTTGGATGATAATTGTAGATATCTCAAACACACTCTTCTTCTCCAAACTATTGACCTGTGTTCTTCTCATAAGCCTTTCAGGCCTGAAACTACTGAAACCAATTGATTATTTCTCCGGAGGTCGCTAGATCTAGATATGCAAATAATAGCTCTTTTTAAGAAAGAGAAAAACTGCAGAGATGCACATCAACTTTGCTGCAATAAAAATGATAACTCTAGGTCCCACCGGGCATGCCAAAAATGTTGGATTGCAGACTACAGCACCCTTGGATGTAGATAGGGTTCTAGGTTGATCACCTAGCAGTGCTAGTGTGATTGCACAACATGGAAACACTCTCTGGCCCAAGCATGGGGACTTTGTGAAAGTGGAGAGGAATCTCCAAAGTTAGAGGCTGAAGGTTCCTCAAACTCCTCTAGATTTGATCTATATTTTGCAAAACTATAGAGGGTTAGATCCTAATCTATTCTAACTTGCAAAGGAGACAGGGGGTCGAAGTGAAAAAATTGAAAACTATACTAAAGATGGTGATCCCACCAAAAGGAGTGGTGAAACATATTTATACATGCAATAGACACCAGACCAAAGTTCACAACATAAAAACATTACATGAGACTGGAATAATGTATAACTTTAGTGATCTAAAATCAAGCAAATAATACAAACAGAGGATTTGATTGGAACCCATTCACAGAGCTTGTGCATTATCATTTCAATGTCAAAAACACAACATTACCACCCTCAGAGAGGTAAAAGATAAACTATGACAATCCTTGGGAGAGAGGTCTGTCTGATCCTCAGTCAATCACTTGTTGGTGGTGAAAGGTGAAAGAAGAGAGTGTCTGCTATGCCCAAAAAAATGTTCCTTAGCACCCTGCCGGAAATGAGCCAAATCTAGCTTTCTTTTCACATGCATGGGCGAACACAGGAGACAGAACATGTACAAAGGCATGGGAGCCCATTCTTTTCTTGACTGCAGGTGGCAGTAAAGGTACGGGGAGGAACCTTGCAAACCCATATACCCTATAACTTTGACCAGACTACAGGAGGAATGTGAACCACTTCATACATTAAATTGGTCGCTTTGGTAATGTCATTTCTGGCTATGAACCACGGTCAGAGCGTTTTTCGTTGATTTGTTCTCCCTCCAGGAATGCTCCAAAATGCAGATTGACCGCCTAGAATTGGTGTAGATAGATTAATTTCACAGCTTTCCGGGTTGTGATATAAAGAACGGCAAATCCGAGCTTTGGATAGAAAAGATTATGGCCGATCTGAAGATTTGGGCACCAAAACAGGTGAAACACGTGTTTAAAACCTTCATGCGCTCTGCCACCTGGATGACACGTGGCACGTGCTGATTGGACGAGAAATTCTCTTCCCTTGCCTTTGTGGGCTTTCCTTTGAAATTTCGTTGGGGCCCTAGCTGGGACACGTGGCACATATCCATTGGTTCGGGGCCAGTAGGTGCTCGAAACTGTCACCCCCCCTTGACTTTTTGACTGTTTTCCCCGTGACACATGGCATGATTTCATGGTTCTAGCCCTGCCGGATTTTGACACTCTTCACATCTTATGTCCTAGTGTCCCAGTGCCTCGAGGGACAAATTCTTCTGGCGTTGTCGCCCGATTCGGCCAATTCGCTGTCCTCCGCGGCCCCAGATGTCTCAAACTGTGTCAGGATGTTTGTCACCGAAATTTCGCCTGGTTTTTGAGTCGGACGGTAACGCCTTGTATCTGAGCCCACTTGTCCCATGTTGAACTTCGGATTTGTTGTTCCCATTGCAGGCCGAACCGGCCGGTTTTCGGGGATCCTTTTCCCAGATGTCCAAATCAGTTAGTAGGTGCAGAAAGTTGCTCATTTTTCGAGTGGAGCTCGGCAGGTGCGGCTCTGTCTCGCTAACCGCCGACCGATTACTTTCAGTAGTTTGATGGGGTCCCAGCTTGTACATGTTGCAGTATTTGGGCCTGACCTGGAGGATTTTCGGACACGATATCCGGCCCGCGCTTCGTGGACGTCCCAAATGTCCACCAGTTGCGTCTCTCTTAGGAATAGGACTTAGCCAATTTTCAGCAATTTTTTCACTGGATCAACGATGTGTTGCCTTTATGACACTAACATTTTTTCAACATTTCAGTCAGAGCACTTGTTCTTTTCAGCACTGGACAGGGAGAGTTTAGAAAAAATTCCTGGAAGGACCATGAAACATGATTTTTGCTCGTCCTTAAATCAATCAATTTGCTTGGTTGGGGATTTTGCAAATATTCTATGCATTGTTACAAAATACCCTGGGGGGGTGAATTTGGATAACAATTATTTTATCAGAAGGTTTTTAAAACAATGCTTGTTGAAAATCCTTAATGATAAGAAATACAAGGGATTCAGATTCAATAAGGCAGAATCCCAAGGTTTGAAAATCGAGTTATGCCACCCTTTGAAATGAACAAAGGATGAAATTGATAAAGTACTTTCAAATATTATCCGTAATTTGGGACATCCTGGAGTGTGATTAAGATTCTTGTTTATTCGAAAAAAAAAAAAAACGTATTTTGGAGGAACAGGGATGATAGAAGGAGTCTAGTAAATTATGTATCTACTCAGCTTAGAATGTTAGTGAGATAAGGGGGGGCGGGCGCCGGATGAACTGAACACATGCGAGCGGATGGACCTCTGTATCTTAACAAAATATATTAGGATAAATGGGAAATTATCAACCCGCATTTTATGGCATACCAGCATGAGCCATTTCCGTCACCTCATTTTCCATAAGATGCATGGATGTTTTTGTCATTATCTTCCTCTACTTAAAAAGTATGTATCAAATTTATCACATGTACTTAATTGCGATCGTCTTATAGGCTCAATATCAAAGGTTTCACCTTGGTTGAGACCTCATTAGGTGTTAGAAACTCATAGGAGGCCACTTCGCGAATAAAATAAATAAGTCAATGCCATTGGTTCAATGGGACGGCCAATTTTTAAGGAAAGTGGAAAAGTATAGCTTAGGGAGAATTGAGATGAAATAAAAAAACTACTTGTCTATCCTATTTCGGTGATAAAACATTAATATTTGTGTATTTATTATCATACTTTTATTATTCATTATGGTTTTGAATGCGTTGTATAATGTTATTAAATTTTTTGATTGGGAAAAAACTTGTTAAATGGGTTGTAGATGCTAGTATAATTTTTTGTAAAGCGCTAAACACTTGCTGTTTTTTTTTTTTTGGGCAAAACAAAAAGGGTTGTCAATTAGACTTTTTTGAATATTTGATATCTTTAAATAAGTCTATTCTTCTTATTTGGTTTTAAAAAACTTTCATGGATAGAATTACTCACTAGGACAATAATTTATTAAGGGGGGAAGTATGTCATATCTGCGACTAGTTTCATTTTGGATGAGTATATATTATCGGGTTTGTTAGATAATAAAATATGTTTGTTTATCTTATTCTTGTGTGATGTTTGGAATATAATCACAATTATCCTTTTGGACATTTAAAAAAAATTATAGGAAACAAGTGATTTGGCGTAAAATGAGCAAGGATTTTGTTAGGTAGGTTCATTGTTGATCTACTGTATGTTGCTTGAATATTTTACTGCTATGTTTTAAAATATTATCGTTATGTCAAAATAATATTAGAATTTTATAACAATGACTATTGATCTGTGGTAACTTGAATGCATGATAAAAATTACAATGTGTTTAAGGAAATAATGACGCCTTAATATTTTAATGTAGAGAAAGTGAATTATCAGATGGTAAGGGGAATTCCTATTTTAGTTGTGAAAACTTGAGTACGTGAGGTTGATAAGTAAAAGGTAGAGCGAGAGGGTATCTTTCTGGGTTATATATAATCTGGAGATCATACGAACCTTTTGGTTGTGCAAATAAAAAATGGCCATCGACCATATTTTTTTATAGTAGGTAAAGAGTTAGAGGTAAGAGGACCCCTTACCCCGCTTTCACAAGGAGAAGAGGGTTTACCCAGTTTAGCTTAAATAATTGGCCAAAGTATTTTATCTCAAAGGCTACGTCTTGATCCAAAATATTAAAAACAGAAAACAACCAGGTATATCATATTCCATTTTATAATGGTTATACCATTATATAGTGAGTCCCAAGGATTGAATTAAACAACAAAGGTAAAACAGAAACAGGAGTTCCAAACCATAACTATCAGTTCTCTGTAAACCACCAGATCATCCACATCTCCATGCATCTATTCCATCTTGGACAATCGTTGCTTGTTCTGAAGCATGGGTATAGTATCCTTCAGCAAGGTACTTGTAGTTAGCGGTTCGATTTGATCACTACCTTCATGATGTGCACGACATCCATTTCTTTTTTCGCTACTTTAGCCGCACAATTCCATTTTAGAATGTATCACTTTTGAGCACGGAGTAGTGTTTGAATGAGATGGGAAAATAGTAACTCTTCCAGTTAAAGGACTATGAGCGCACTCTGTGTGATTTGCATAAAGATTCCTTTCGATTGTTCAGAGTCATATCTTTCCCACTTCATTCTATTGGAAATTTGCACTTTTAAGTTTTCACTCGAGGATAAGGGTAGAAATGTATCAACTTGTTTTCTACAGCAACTCCTTAATGTCCATGGGCTAGACAACTGATTTTGTTATGCACTAATTGATGTGTGCCATTTTTAAGTTGTGAGCTCTCAGCTCTCAAAATCTCTCATGAAGGCATGAATTTTGGTAGTAGATTCCTGGGCCGAGAAAAGCACCATCTGAGCCATTTTCAGATTGTGAAGACATTGGATAGCTTCCCCAGTATTATTGGAAGACTCCTATTCTTGTAAGTTGGCAACATCCTCACTGCTCTCTGCTTCCCCTTCCACTTTTTCCTTGAGAGGATTCCTTCTGTGAAGGGGTTTCACTAGGCATTCATTAAAAACATAGGTGATGTTATCCTCCTCAGCCCAACCTGAATACTAAACTTTCCTAAATTGAGACATGTCTCCCCCTTTACCCTGTGCTTGATCTGGTATGTTTGGCCACTGGGTTCCCCTAACCAGTTTCATTACAGCTATCATCCTTAGGTTCCATACTCCATGTCCTTTTACCTAATGAAATGTTTGAAGTTGAAGCCCCAAATTTGTCATTTTTTTCCCAATAGGGGAGTGCTCAGCCGGATGATAGTTTTTATCAAACTCTGGTGTAAGGGGAAAAGGAAAATGTCTTTCTTCACCATAGTTATAGATTTTTCCAGAGAAGAGAATAAGTAAAAAGGAAAGTTATATGGTTTGGCATTGTGAATATGGTTTAAACATTAGAAAATGGTAACCATATATTACTTTATATCTACCTTCCAAAGTGATATAAGACATGAGCAATTTGGAAATTTCATCAAATGGAGAAGGAAGCTTACACCTAGCATAGCCATTATGAAGAGAAATAGGTTCCCCTTTTCCTTGGAAAAAATAGTCAATCTCAAGACTATAATCAGATTTAGGTTAAAAAATTCTTCTACCTTCCAGTGCAAGACCAGTCACTTTAGCAGTGAGCTTGGGAGAAATTGTAAGGGAACAATTACTAACCTAGACTTTTCCCTCGTTCCACGTTTTTACAACCACTTTTCTCAAGCTTTAATCATGGCCCTCAAAAGTTTGAAAAAAGATAGCAATCCCACCTTTTCGAGGAGAACTTCAGCCTCCCTTGAAATCTTTGGAAACCTTGAAGGTTCCTTGCAAACCAAGTATCCTCCCATCCTTCTATGCACAGAAAATCTCTTACAAATCAAACAGGCTCCTGCATAAATATCAGTTATTTCTTTTTTCAGCTTCTCTAAATTCAAAAAGGCCCGACTGCCTATGTGAACAAAAGAATCCAACTCACACAAGTAAGATAAAATCATGAGAGAGGTTACTGGTATGAGCGGGAGAGGTTAGCAACATTATTAAAGGATCCCTCCCTATCCATGAATTTCAATGAATTTTGCATTCATTCCAACAAGTTGCTCAACAATATGGAGACCATTAGAGATAACCCCAAGATTAGCAACATAGTCAGTTTCATTATTTCCTTCCCTATACACATGGTTAAAAGAAATATCCACAAAAGAATTTAGGAAAGACTTAGTTTTACAGATAAAATATTCAATAAATATGGAAGGATTAGAAGAACCCTTCATATAAGAAATAATGTACAACGAATCTCCTTCAACTTCCAAGAGATTGAAACTTTTTTCTTCTGCAATATTCATCCCCTAGAATAGAGCAGCTGCATCTACCACATTGTTAGATTGTTTTCCAAGGTCAAAGAAGTAAGAATAAATCAACCCTAAAGAGTCCCTTATCACTCCTCCCTCCCCCCTGCTTTCTTAGGGTTCCCTTTGGTAGCACCATCAAAGTTAAGTTTTAGAGAGCCATCATAAGGAGTATTCCACTTAATCCCCAATCTAGGATTAGGTCTATTTGATTGGGGAATCCCTGAAACATTCCAATTCTCTAAGAAATTTTGTTCATAATCCAATATTTCCAATTCTTTTTTCTGGAGGATAGAGAAATTGTTTTGAGCTGCCTAAAAAATATTTTTTATTGACAACCTGATAGGGATACTCTTGTCCTTGAAAATCCTTCTGTTTCTTTCCTTCCAGATTTCCCACCATATATGGCTTAATCTTATGATCCATAGATTTTTTAGCCCTTGACTATGAAAAGGGCAATCCCATTGGTTCCAATCTACCTTTATATATTTTGGGGAAACCCAATTATTTGAGAAGCCAGTAAAAATATAAGAGAACATTTGATGTGCATAACGTGCATTTCAGAAACATATGGTTTACAGATTCCATTTTTATTTTGCATAGCACACATCTATTAACCCATTGGAAGCCTCTTTTTTCCTGATTATCAACCATGAGGATTTTGTTTCCAAAATTGAGCCAGCTGAACACATTTACCTTAGGATTTATATTCTTGTTCCAAATCTTTCCAACCATTAAATCTACTTCTCCAGTTTGACCCTCAAAAAAGAGACCATAGGATGATTTGAAAATAAAATTTCCACATTGTTCCTTATCCCAGATGATTCTATCTTGTTTTTTTTCTATTATATGATACATAATTTTGTAAAAAATCATTGATCCCTCTCATTTGATCATTTAGATCTTGTCTATCCATTTCCAAAGTTTTCCATGTCTGAAAACTCTCTTCCTTAGCCATATAGTTGTTTACCTTTTCTCCATATTTAGCTTCCATTAATGAAGAGATTTGTGGGAAATTTATCTTGGAGGGTAAAATCACCTGCCCATTTTTCTTTCTGAAAATCTATCTCATTGCTTCTTCCTATTTTCCATCTGCTACCCTTGTTCAAATTTTTTTTGGCCCAGTTAATGGCTTTCCATATGCATGAGCCATTAAAATTCTCCTGTTTAAACATCCATCTTTTGTCATTAATATCCTACCAATATTTTCTCTTAAGGATTCTAGCCAAAAATCCATTTTCCTAAGTCTCCATCCAATCTTAGCAAGTAGAGCTTTATTCATTTTAGACCAGTCTCTGAGACCAAGTCCCCCAAGCTTCTTAGGTCTGCACACTCTGCTCCATGCAACTAAAGGAATTATATCTTTACTTTCTGTACCATTGCATAAAAACCTTGTTCTGGATCTTTTTCAAACTTTCCCCCAATTGTGATAGGAAGTTGGTATAGTGACATGGCACATACACAAGAAGGCTCTGGAGAGAGCTAATCAGAAGTGTAATTTTTCCAACTTGGGATAAAAGATTAGCTTTCGAACGTGCTAATTTCCTTTCAAAACCTTTCAATTAGAAAGATCCATTTAGAATAGGAGGGCCTCCTACCCCCAAGAGGAATGCCTAAATATGAGGTGGGGAAGGTTTTGTAGGTATATTAAAAAAATTCAGTAATCTTCTTGCAGCGGTTGGCCATAGTGTTTAGGAAAGAGAGTACTTTTTTTGAAGTTGATTAGCTATCCCGAGACATCCATGTAATCATCGAGAATGCTTTTTGAGTTTTCTAGCTTCTGGAATGGTAGCTTCCCCCCACCACAAAAGTGTCATCAACGGGGGGGGGGGGGGGGGGGGGGGGGGGGGGGGGGGGAAGGGAGAGAATTTTTTTATGAGAAAATTTATCCATCTCAAGTTCCAGAGAAATCCCTTTGATGAATCCCTTTTCTGTTTCAACATTGAGTCTTCTACTGAGAGCTTCTGCCATTAAAATGAAGACGAAAGGGGAGAGGGGATCCCCTTGCCATAATCATTGTGTGCTATGAAATAACCCAATAGGACTACCATTCATGAGAATAGAAAACCAAACATTAGAAATGCAAGCCTGAACCATATGTCTTAAATCAATGTCAAAGCCAAACCTATCCAGGATTTTGTCTAGAAAGCTCCACGAAACCTTGTCATAAGCTTTTGCCCTATCCAATTTTAAGAATAAAGCTGACTTCTTACTAATTTTTGCTGTATGTGCGAATAGTCTCTTTGATAGTGATTATCCCATCTTGTATTTTTCTACCTATAACAAAGCCCCCTTGCTGTTCCGAAATGATATTAGGCAGGATCATCTGAAGCATGAGTGTTAGAATTTTTGTGCATATTTTATAGGAGGTGTTACAAAGGCTTATAGGTTTAAATTCTTTTAGTTATATAACATTATTATGCTTGGGAACTAGAGTCAGAAAGGTGTAGCTCATATCCTTTAACATGACCTTCTTCTTTAAGAATTCCTTCACTGCTTCAAAAACCTCTTTTTTGATAATGTCTAAGAAAAATTGAAAGAAAAACACTGTAAATCCATCTGGTCCAGGAGCCTTGTCTAGGATGAGGAGTTTGACAAAAAATTCCACTTCCTTCATGGAAGGAATTTCTAAAATCATATTTTTATCTTCTTCCGATACTAACTTATGGATACAATTAAGGAAAAATTGTTCTTTTAAGAGATTATGATCCTGACTATTAGAGAGTAAATTTTGAAAGAAAGAGATTGTAACTTTGTCAATATATTCTTGTTCTTCAATCATGAAACCTCCCTCCTTTCTAATTTTGTTGATTCTATTGGAGCTTCTTCGCTTTAAGGTGGATTATTTGTTAAATGGGGTTACATTATTTGTTTTGTTATCGACTTATAGAATTATTATGGGTATTGATAATAAATTAAGGTAGAATTTATAGCTTGATATGGCTTAGGACTTTACATTATTTAAATGGTCAATCGACCATGATAAATATCCTTGCATTATAAATTAAATCAATATTAAAAACATATAACAAAGTAAAATTTTGAATTGAGGATAGTTATATCGATAAGTTTACTATATTGGCCTTTGCTACAACCACCTAGGCTACGAATAAATGCATATATTAATATTTCATGGATCCTTGGACCAACCCTGCTAAAATTTTATTATTTTTTAAATGGTATTTGACCATCTGATGCCTTCGATTTTTCCATTTGTATGGTCTTGATCAAACAAAAGCGTCCTTGGAAACCATAATGGCTATCAGTTAATTACTAGATTTTTTGTTGGGAAAATTTAGCAGTGCAACTGGCAGTGGTTCAGACATACATTTAATGAACATTTACTCTTCTTGAAAGAAGCAATAATATTCTTGAGGATATTATTATTATTTTTTGTTTCATTATTTCAATTATCCTTTTTTGGCTCTATCGAGATCTACATGCAAGAAAATTATGGAGCTATATTTGTGTTGACTATAAATGCACATCATGCAAGTTTAAAAACTCTACATAAACTACTTGTGATTTTTTTATGGGATATTTATAATGGATGTTATGATAAGAATGGTGTTTCCCAGTTGATTTGGAGAAATATCTTGTCTGCATTTTTTAGAGTAGTTGTGAAAGATGTTGAAAAACATTTTTGTTGCACCCACTCGACTTGGGGACAATCTTGAAGGGATTATGGGAAATACATTTCAAGCATGGAATCATTCTTCCCCCATATTTATTAAACTTTATCATGGACGGATCATTATGGGAAACCAAAAAAATGACACAAATGAAAGAATATATATAACATATCCTAAATGGGATTCGAATCCAATCATCCTTATGAAATCATTCGACATGATGTAAGCATGGCCTTCCCATCATACTGAAAATTTTAATTATACATATATACTAAACACGTATAACAAAAACACAAAGTCATATGCCTTATACCTAGATGGGTTCATTATTTCATACCCATATCTATTCAAACTCACTATTCATTTTAATTAATAGGTCAATAATATGAAAATACCATTATTTTCATATAAATATACTTAAATATTTGTATAGGGTTCGTAAAACGAAAGATGAAAGTTATAAGATGGTGCTCTAAATCGAACCTATTTATATAATTTTATTTTACCTTGGAGACCTATATGAGAATGCATAGGGGTAGTTTTCAAATCATAAGGAGTCGTAGGTTTAACTATTGGGATTAGTCTAATCATCATGAATGATTGTACTATGGTTGCACGATATTATTTTACTAAGACAAGCTAATGTGGCTCATAACTTTTAAGGTAAGATTGATGATTTTAAGATATTGATTACTACTTGTGATTTTTTATGGGATATTTATAATGGATGTTATGATAAGAATGGGGTTTCCTAGTTGATTTGGAGAAATATCTTGTCTGCATTTTTTAGAACAGTTGTGAAAGATGTTGAAAAACATTTTTGTTGCACCCACTCGACTTGGGGACAATCTTGAAGGGATTATGGGAAATACATTTCAGGCATGGAATCATTCTTCCCCCATATTTATTATTTATAGCATTCAAATGTTTTAATGGCTTTTGGTTTTGAAATTTTTCTTTTATGTTATCAACTCAGACAATGAATGATTTTCGAATGGGTGTTGGCTTGAGATAATATTTGTTTGATATTTCTTACTAAAATGAATATGATTTTGTTCTATTGTGAGATCCATCTATGGCCATTTGATGGGCTTTCAAATTTCTATGTGTTATATTCACGACTGTTACACTTGATTTTCTTTCATCCTATGAAGCTGGGGCAAATACCTAGATAGATTTACAATTGGCATTAGTGGAGTATATCAGGGTTTATGTTTTTCCTTGTCGAATATATTATAGGAAGGAAGTAAAGTAAAAATAATGTGATTACGTACCTGTAATGGTATTTTCATATTATTGACCTATTAATTAAAATGAACAGTGAGTTTGAATAGATATGGGTACAAAATAATGAACCCATCTGGGTATAAGGCATATGAATTTGCATTTTTCTTATACGTGTTTATTATATATATATATATAATTAAAAATTTCAGTATGATGGGAAGGCCATGCTTACATCATGTTGAATGATTTCATAAGGATGATTGGATTCGAATCCCATTTAGGCTATGTTATATATATTCTTTCCTTTGTGTCATTTTTGTGGTTTCACATAATGAGCTGTCCACGATAAAGTTTTTAAATTTGTTGATATATATATATATATATATATATATATATATATATATATATATATATATATATATATATATATATATACATATATATATATATGCATATAAATATACTTAAAGATTTTTATAGGGTTCTTAAAATGGAAGATGAAAGTTACAAGATAGTGCTCTAAATCGAACCTATTTATATAATTTTATTTTACCTTGGAGATCTATATGAGAATGCATAGGGGTAGTTTTCAAATCATAAGGAGTTGTAGGTTTAACTGTTGGGATTAGTCTAATTCATCATTAAATGGATTGTAACTATGGTGCACGACTATTATTTTCCTAAGACAAACTATTGTGGATCATAAATTTTTAAGGCAAGATTGATGATTTTAAAGATATTGATTATCAATAATTTAGTTGTAACACGATCCATATATAATATTAATGGGGGCGGGCAAATGCCCTACCATGACACAAACCCCATCATACCCCTTTGGGCCCTTCATGGTCAATGAATGAAGTCATCCACCATTCTACAATTATTTAAGGCCAAAGGCCAACCCAAGAGAGAAGAGGTCTGACTATGGTTTATACATAGGTATGTCCTAAGGGTGGAGGGGGGTCGTCGTTAATGACCGTTGTTAATTTTTGGGTGGGGCAACATCAGTGGCCATCGGGGGATGACATGTTGTATGGGGAGTATATACATACATACATACATACATACATACATACATACATAGAACTAAATATATGAGATCTTCCTCATAGTTTAAGCCTTCCCCCATAGACCTGCACAAAAAAGATAGAATGAAAATGGGAAAACAAGAGAAGGAAATGAAAAAAAAGAGGAGGGGATAGGAAATTTATCGAGATAGAAATAGATTTATCTTATGATACATAGGGTTTCTAGGTGACCTATATCTACGGGAGGATATTTTCCAATGTAAGGGATCACACCACATCCTCCTCCTCCCCACTTGAACAAGTCACTAAATAACACTTATTTCAACGTTAAAAGTTGGACTTATTCTAGTCTGAGAAGCTAAAAGAGATAGCCAATATTGGAATCCATATAACTATTTTTGGAGTTCACAAAAATTGTAAAATATTGGAATATTTGCAGTCCACAATCACAAATATTGGATTCAAATTGCAATATTGGTAATAATCACAAATAGAATCACAAATCACATTTAAATGGAATTTATTGTACTCCAAACAATGACAGATATTTAGAATCCGAACAATCAAAATATTGGAATCCATAATTTTCCCTCCAAAGTCCAATATATCTGATCAAAATTTAAATTAATGAATAACGAAAAAATAATTAACGATTTCAGATATCAACATTTTTCAAAATTAAATTCCTAGCAACCGATTAGCTCGTATGAAACAGATAAATGTTATTTTTTATAGCAGATAAGAAACTAATAGTGGTTAATATGTCGTTAGAATATTTTCTCTTATTAATATTTTAAAATTGTCTTTAATATTAAAAATATGTAAATGTTTAATATTTAAAATTCAATGGCCAAGCGGCCGTTGTAGGCCCTAATGAAATTCTGTCTGTGGACAAGTCGAGATTTTCAAGTACTATGGTGTGCTAGAATCATAGGGGGGAGGAAACCAAAGAATTACTAAAGATGTTATGAAGAAACTAACAGAGGGAGACAATTCAATTTACGATAATTTAATTAACTATAAAACCATTGCAAATATATTTTCATATTTAAATTTCAATATCAAATTAACTTCATTTATCATGGTGTGATTGAACCTCAGTGCAACCAGAGAAATTCTAAAGATGTTATGAAGAAATGGGGAGGGGTGAGAGGATGACGATCCAGGTAAGAGAATGTAATTAACTATAAAACCATCTCCAAATATATTCATATTAATAAAATTTAGATATAAAATTAACTGTAAGGAAACTGACATCAAAAAATTTCTATCAAATATGGATATGACTGTAAGTAAAATTAACTATAAAAACCATACCAAATATATTTAAGTATTTAAATATAACTATGAATAAATTTGAATTCCTTTATTAAAGGTTAGAGAATGATGAATTATTAGTACATTTTTTGTTAGAATAATTTGATGCTCCATTTATAATTATAACACTATTCCTGAATATGTGATTCCAAATCAACAATAAAAAATCATAGTAAAGCCCAAATAAAAAAGCTCCCTATTATAATTCTTTTTGGATCTAATATAATCCGAACATCTTTGCACATCCTTCAATGTTACAAACAAATGCCACAAACATATAAACCGTATTTTTCTTCTAAATTAGTAAATCTATGTTAAAGGTTTCAAACAATTTATGAAGTTCACAACATCATTTGAACTTGTTTTTCTCTAAAGAGTCATCTATAAACACTATATTTTTACAATTGAATGATCCATTAAACCACCACCAAACAAAGTTGATATTATTGAGATATAATTTGGTATTCTCAGAACCTTCATAGTAAGAGAATTTTGTCTCGACACAATCTTCCTATGTAAATATGAACTCAAGCTAAACCTCCAAGCCAATGTTTAAAGGAAATGGTTTAAGAAGGGCATCGTGTCATCAGAATTTGAAGTTCTTATGTATGGCAGATATGTTATTTTGAATTTTTTTTGCATCATTAAAAGAATTGTTTAACATCGGTATGATATTTTTTTTTTGAGCTCAAACGTCACCCCCCCCCCCCCCCCCCAAATTTTTTTTAACTGTTAAAATCTAAATCAACCTTGTGGAGGGTGGCACAGAAACACCATTTATACGAATATGATCAGTTTCATGGTGCATGTGTTCGTATCTGCCAAATTAAAAAAAAGAAAAATCAAATGGTTGAGGGTGTGGTGAATCAATATAAAAATCAACAAAACAAGTCCCTTTGAATTTTTATATCAAAAATAAATTAGGGTGATAGCTGGTGAAGAAGATAAAAAATTGAAGTGCGTCCTCATTTTCTTATTGTTACGTTAGGAATATATTTTTGTGCAAGAATTTATTTGAGTAGAATGTAATGTTTCCAGTACGTAAGTCTTTACATGCCATATTGTATTATTTCATTGCATTGGGAAAGTGGTATACCCCATTTCTATTATTGAAGCAAAAACTAGTAGTAATTAAGATGCTCATTTTTAAAAAAATTGTTAAAATATAGGAATGCATATTTATTAATAAGAAAAAGAAATGATCAAAGATTTGTACATAATTAAATTTTTCTATGTTATTTTCATCACAACTTATACACTTACACTCTCAAACTTATTATTATAGAAAATATAAATAAACCAACTTATATTCCATATCAATCCCACAAAAAAAAAAACCCATAACAAAAATAGTTAACAAAAACCATCATAAAAAACATATGAATGTATATATTTATTAATGGTAAGTTGTATCATCATAATAAAATTTTGAAATGCATAAAATTTTTTATAGCATTTAAGTTGTGTCAAAGATTTGAGGTCCTCTTACAAACATTCAATCCCTAGACACTATTAGTGATAAGTCTTTGTATTGAAATCAATCATTAACCACATATATTGAAACAAAAATCTCTCCTCTAATTGTCATCTAA
The DNA here is from genome assembly GCA_019776745.2 of Taxus chinensis. Classification (NCBI taxonomy): domain Eukaryota; kingdom Viridiplantae; phylum Streptophyta; class Pinopsida; order Cupressales; family Taxaceae; genus Taxus; species Taxus chinensis. Next base: position 21,841 of record JAHRHJ020001342.1, read on the forward strand.
CCATAAAATTTGCAAAGAGGTTTCCCTTTGTACGAATGTAAGACACATTGTTATCTTTAGAACTGTAGGGAACATCGTTTTCTACTCCAAACCTTTTCTAGATATTGTATTGCAATAATTATTACAACTATCAGTACAATGTTATTTCCCCAGGGTAAGTACTAGATTCTCATTTAGTCGATAATTTTTAATGAGGCCTGTTTCCTCTTTTCAAATTAACAAAAATGATTTTATCCTGACCAGATTCCCCTTTCAAATTTTTTGATAATGTATTTTTTAGGTCTTTCAAGGCCACCCTCACAAGTTGAGTCTCCTTGCTAAACTTGAAACATATCCTAGAAGACAATGTTTTTTCTCATACAATCCCTACAAATCTCAAATAAGCAGTTAATTATTGTGTGTTAACTACAGAGAAGTACATGAAAGTTTTTTAAATCAGTCACATACTCAATTTAACCCCCCCCCACCCCCCCCCCCCCCCAATGGAAAAAATCAACATTATAGTTATAGATACAACTTACATATGGGGCTTGTGTGTAGGATTTGATCTTTCTTTACCCACTACTGGATTCTTTGATGCAAGCATCTATTTCAAACAAGCAATTAATCTATCATTAATATAGAGATTTCTATGCAAAACTGAAATTTGATTTGACAAAAAATAATGATCTAATGGTAAAATGGCAAATTCAATATCAGCACTTTAGGAAAGTACCACTTATCGACTGGCTTTCCAAATTGGCCTTGCCACTCTCGACTACACACTGATGTTTTTTTTTTTTTTTTTTTTTTTTGTTTTAACCATAAGATTTATTGAAAATTATAGGGGACCCCAAAAAAACCTATAATTTAGACTGAGCAATTTTTTAAATAAGTAAATTAATTAAGGAAATCCTGTCCTACAAATGTGCAACCATATTGTCAATAAAATGCTCATGTCACTTCTATCAATGTTAATTAGTTACATTACAATTAATTAATTAACTATCCTATCAAAAAAATATGCCCAATTAATGGCCTTTCATTAATAATTTCACTTTCTATCTAGACTAATAAATATTCTTAATTAATTTTAAGTCCTCTTCACATTAGAATCAATAAATCCTTATTTATGTGACCACATCCCTCTAGAATCTCATCATGCTAATATCACTCTAAAAAATTCTAATTAAGCGTGCCCACACCTAATTAGGAATCACTTGGTTTTTAAAATAAATCCACTCAACTCTCATGAGTCATCAAGGACAAAAAAAAACTTTCCGAAAAGTAAACTCAACACACTTCTAAACCCATGTGTATCCAATACTAACCTTAGCTTTGCTATTTATACCACATGTACTAGGATGAAAAGCAATTCAAAACATTGGGTGATGTTTTTTTGTTTTTTAAAAGGAAAACCCTCCTCCAACCTTTCTATTTACACCTTTTTTTTTTGTTTTAATGCTTTATAACCTAACTATAGACCATTTCATTCTTTAGAGCAGCTTTCAATTTGAGCTCTAAATGCCTCAGTCTTGCATTTACCATCATATTTTGGATCATATGGAAAGAGAATCAAAATTGTCTTGTATCCATACTTTGAGAGCCTTCATTCCCAAAACCTTAAATATCAAACAACCAGCTTTGATGGATATGGATCTATATAGTTCATTTAGTGTTTTGTTGATCTTAAAGAGTAGAGATCAAGTGAGTAGCATATTTGTTTGATTCCATTTCAAATTTTTAATGCATAATGTTAGTGATTTAGTTTATTAAGCTAATTAGCATGATGGTATTGTGGATAACTTAGTTTGAAGCCTAATAAGGTTGTTTGTGTTCAATTCTCCTAGCTTAGTTTACGTATACATTGATACTATACATTTGCACGCTCAGTGGGAGGATACTCATAGTTCCTTTGATTTTCATGAAAGTTTTTGCTATTTTCTCAAATTTTTTTATAACCCAAATCCGTACATGTGAAATTCGATTAAGATTATTAGGTTTTTTACTAACTTTAATACATTGATTTTTTTATATGTGATTGATTATTGATGGGTCATCCTTTTGATTTGAGAAATTGGGAAAAAAAAAAAATGAGAATTTTGGGTTACTACGTTATGATCCCATGTTTTGACGTCATCTCAGGTACAACTGTAGGAACACAACCTCAAACTGGCAAAGGGGACCATACACAGAAAAATTTGAGTGTAGGTACTAAAATGCTAGCTTAATGACATAAGTGAGAGTATACATTCTACGATAATTATACTCGTCATATTTTTTGTCAGGCTAGTATATGTATTTAAATTCCCAACGTTAAATCATACTACCAACGTACAGAATAGTCTGCACTTGTTTTTTTCTGGGTTCTCTTTTCTAGCATACTGGACTAAAATCAATTATTCTTAATTAATTAATTCCCTCTTCCATTTAGATCAATAATACTTATTTATGTGACCACAATCCTCTCTATCTCAATCATGCTAATTATTCCTCTAAAATATTCTACAATCTTGCACACCTATTAATTAATCACTTGTGGTTATCAATAACTCCACTCACACTCTCATGAGTCACTCAATGACAAAAAAAACTTTCCTAAAGTAACTCACCACTTCTAAACCATGTTATAATATCCATTTACTAACCTAGCTTTGGCTATATACACATGTACTAGATGAAAAAGCTTAATATCCAAACCATTGTTTAAAAGGAACCCTCCTCCAACCTTTCTATACACCTTACAAATACATGCTTTAACCTACATATAGACCTTTTCATCTTATGACGAGCATCTTTCATTGAGCTAAATGCCGTCATTCTTTTCCTTTCATCCATCCATATTTTTGGATCATTGGAGAGAATCAAATTGGTCTCTTTATCCATACTTTTGATGAGCCTTACTTCCAAACCTAAATATCAATACAACCCTTTGTTATATGGTCTATCTAGGTTCATTTATTGATTTTTGGTTGGATCTAAAGAGTAGAGATTCAAGTGATTGCATATTTGTTTGATTTCTCCTTTACAATGTTTAATGCTAATGTTGGTAGTCTATGTCTATAAGCCTATTGCATGATGGGAATTGTAGGATACTTAGTTTTGAGCTACTACGAAGCGATGTTTTGTTCAATTCTCCTAGCTTAGTTACTACTCATTTATACATTTGGGCACGACTCATGGGAATGGATTCATGTGTTTCGTCCTCCTTTGATTTTCAACTGAGTTTTAGTTATTTTTCCGCAAATTTTTTATAACCCAAATCACGCTCATGTGAAATCATTAAGATGTATTACTAGGTTTTTTTTTAACTAACTTTATATACATTGATTTTTTTATAATGTGATTTATTAATGATGGGTCATCCTTTGAATTTGAGATAAATTTGGAACGACACTGAGAAATTTTGTAGTTACATATACGTTATGATCCCATGTTTTTTGACGTCCTCTATCAGGTACAACTGTAGAAAAAAATTGTATGGGGCACATGACACAGAAATTTGAGTGTAGGTACTACAAAATGCTACGCGTACACCTACATGCCATAGTTGAGCGTCTACATCTATACTGTTTTAATTATGCCTATTCAGATTTTTTGTCGGCTGTATATGTTTTACTTCCCACGTATACACGCATACTACCAACGTACATGGATAGTCTGCCCTAGGTTTTTTCTTTTCTGGTTTCTCTTTTCCTAGCATATGTACCTACCCCATGGTAGAGGT
>JAHRHJ020001455.1:600000-960843 GCA_019776745.2 Taxus chinensis
CAATGATTGCTGAAGCTTCTCAAAAAGCACAAACATGGTACATCTGCAGGCAATGTGACTGTGGCTATTGGAGTTGTAAATTACTGTGGCTATTGTTGTTAGAAATGACTGTGGCTACTGGCGTGGAACAGGTTGATATCTCTGCAAATTCCTTTATGTTCATTTGACAAGAGAAATAAAGTGCGGAGGTGAAAGGAGGCCAAAGGAGGAGATGAGCATAGGCTTTAAGCCCCTTTTCTTTGATTTTTTTAAATATTTATTTATCACCTGTGAGCATTGTTGGGGCAGACTTAAGGAGAGGCAAGTCATAAAATGATGCTTTAAGCATTATAAAAAGATGAGAAGGGTAGAAGATTATTTTAAATTTTGTTTTATAAATAAAACTTTTTAATTAGTGCCCTTTTATTTATTTTTTGAATTTTCAAAAAAAGATACGTTCTAAAGGCCATGGAACATTTTTTACAATAAAAGATACAATCTGAAGGCCATGGAATGTTTTTTACAATAAAAGATAGGTTCAATTTTGTTTTGCTACGAGGTGTATTTTTCATTTGATAGGGAGGAAAGGTGAACAATATATAACATGATTGAACGAGGCGATGTTGATGCTCTCAATTATCATGAGCAATATGACAGTGATTACAAATTTGAAATAAATAATTAATATATATTGTCAAATTTGACATTTACTTATTATTAATAATTTATCAATAGTGGTTTGTGAGTTTTTGTTTATTCTATACATATTATGTAATTAAGTCTTCCTTAATGGGCTAGAATATTTATATTTTAAATATTATCTATACTTTTTTGTATGGTTGTAAGGGGAAAAATAATCCTCAGCACCCAATTTTCCATACCTGAAACTCAACCCAAAATGAACCAGTAACTTTGAGCAAAGATAAAATCTCAAAAAACACAAGATACCAAACATTAAAGAGAAATTTATTTAACGGGAGATGGTCCCAAATTGTAGAATTTGGGTGTGGTTGTGACAACGGTGTTACCGCCCCACGCAGTCATCACAGAATAAAGCATCAATCGCTACAAAAACTTTTTGACAACCTACAAGATCAGAAAGTTGCCTTCCAAAACTTCTTATTTAAGGTTCCAAAAAATCTGATTTGGTGTGCACCTGCAAAAATCTTTATCATCATTGATGGATAATGGATAGTGGCATACCGCCTCTTATATATAGAAGAATGCATTTTCAGGAAAGAAAAAGTGATTTCAATCTACATCAGGTTATCCACAATTAATCTTAAAAAGAATGTCACTAATGGAAACTGCTTTTTAAAAAGTGATATTGCGCCATAGCAAGGCACAACTTCCTACATGATAAAGCAGCTTGTTAAGGCTGTGGAATAAAACATTTTAAGGAAGAAAATGGTTTTGCTAAGCTTGTAACACAGAAGTTTTCCTAATGCATTAACATAAATCCATGGAAAAACCAAAATACCTGCTAGTTCAATCTTCGTAACAAGCTTGGTGGGCATCATGTGACTACTTAACCATGTCAAAACGTTCTGCATACAGGTTAACCTTCCCTTCATTTGCACTATTGGATCGTCTAAGTACGGATGCCTACAACATGCAGGTCATGGCATCTTTCAATTAGAACCGGGGAATGCATAATGCTGTATACATGACACTGTAACCAACTGAAATCCTCAAATGACCTATTTATGCAATTGAACCATAGAAAAAACAAGGATACTATATCACCATGTGAATTTGATTGCTTGTATATATCGAATGAAAAGAGGGGCTTTAATTGCTTTGAGTTTGGTTTAACAAAACGAAGATGCTGGATGCTGCCAAGAGGTAATCTGACATTACATCTCTTAATTACAACCAGCCTTGAAAAAAATAATCCAGAGGGATATAATTGCCTTTACACCTGTTCCATCTATGAAAGGCATGGTTTAACAAAGCGCCCATTATATTAAACTCACCTAGTGTATGTAAAAACAATGCATTGATTCTTCATAACCAAAGTTACCAGGATCAATATGGAATGGGGGTTAGCCCTTTGTTTTGGACCTTGGGTATGGTATGGCTTGGATACATTTGTAGTGTGTGTGTGTGTGTGTAAACAAAATAAACAAAAATAACCATAAAATCGATGCAACATGCATAAAAAAAACCAAAAAAAAAAATACAATACTGATAATTGATAATTCAAAATGTTAGAAGAGTCGTGACATTCGGTATATCACATAGGTTTATGGTCTGTCTTCAAAATAGGAAAGTAGTCAATGGTCATAATCAAACTCAAGAACTACTCTAACATATCAAGTTAGTGCTCTTCATTGAGAGCATCCAAATTGACAATTAGTTCAATAGAAAGAAATCTAGTTGGATTAGCAGCAACTTACTTGTGTTTTGATTTTTTGTTTGTTTTTGTTTTTATTGCAACTATGGTACTCAAACCAACACTATTTTTTTAATATGACAGTCAGCTACCCAGGATAATATAAGTGCCTGAGAGGTACTTACATGAGAACCATACCAGTAAGGTACATGGATCTCCAGGGAAGCACCCGGTAATGTAACTAATAACTAATGTGTTCTCTTCTGCGCAACAAAAATTTCTTCACAGTGGTAAACAATCCCTTCGACCTATTTACCTTTGAAGGACTTTTGTGTCATTGTGTGTAGTGTAGACACCTAATTCATGTCTTTGAGACTCGGCAACATCAGTATTGGCACTCTTTGACATGTTTGGACTATTGACATATATCTAATTCTTTATCACACTTTCCTCCATTCATTGTCTTGGCCACTTCTATCTTCCAACTCCGATTACACATACATTGTCTTCGCCACCTCTATCTTCCAACCCCAATTACGCATACATCATCTTGGCCATCTCAATCTGACCACTATACTTACTCAGAATCATCTGAGTCTACACTGAAACAACTTAAAAGCATATATAAACATTCTACATTTCTCATAATCCGGTTTACCACTTATGAGATAAATGGTGGTTGTTGATTTATGTTGATTTATTATTATCAGTAGTATCAGAGCCTTCCAGTAAGAGGCCTGTGAGGATGATAAAGAGGTCAGTTATATAGTCATTATGAAAAATTTATGAAGATGAGGGGCTCATGAAAAGAAGATGAAGCACTGGTTGAAAGCAAGAGAGAGAAGCCATACAAATATTAGAAAGTAGAGGTGGTGTTTTTCAAATCCGGGCACATGATTAAATTTGTTAACAAAAAAGCATCAAATGGCAAGTGTGAAGTTTGCATATGAGAAGAGGTAAGATTGTAAATTGGATGCAACCATAATCATATTAATTGGCTATTTATACATCCAGCTATGTATTGTTTTTCATTAGCAGCATATTCTTTTGCATCTTTTTATATGTAATTTTAGCAAGCAATTGTACAAAGAATGTGGAGCATGGTTGACATGGCTTGTTGAAGTGGTGTGGCTTGGGAAAAGTGTCAGTTGATCTGAGAAAGGAATAATTTAAGCATAAAATATGAGTAGCAAAGCAATATTTTCTACTAGAGAAATGCCAAAATCAGAATTTTTGTGTTCTTTTAATACTGATTGGACAGACGTCTATTGAAGAAGGGTGAGAAGCCTGAGTAGCGACGTTTGAGGATGAACTAGTGTGAAAAATCCCTACGAGATATTCAAATGTATGATTGCTTGAAAATGAAATTTTTGTTATTTTGATTTGCTTAAATGCTGCCTAGTGTGGAAAATTGAATTAAAAGTGTTAAACAAAAGAAAGAATCCCATTAAAAATCCATGGATTTGCAGCTGGTCTGAGAGTGGAAGGTGTTGGAAACTTGCATACAAGTATGGAAGAGCCAGAAAAGGCGTTGAATGCAGTTTTGGAAGTGTGAGAGTGACAGGATAGCTTTATCATTGCCATAAATTCTTCTTTCAATCTCTGAAGCTTTATCACTCCCATAAATGAGTTGGAATCTGATTTGGAATTGCAAACACTCCTGTCAAAGCGGCAAAACCTGCCACAAATCTGCCTAAAGAGCTCTTAACATTTGCAAAAGTGTGCCTACAGCTGCAAATGTGGTGGAGCAGCATTAAAGTGGCATTAATAAATTGGAAATAAATTTATTGCTTATGTTTTTAGTTTGCATAGACCTCAGCATCATCAAATCAAAGTTCATTATATATGCATATTTCCGGGTGAGTCAAAATAGTTATATGGAATGGAGCATTATGACGGTGAAATCGACCCTACAACACCTTCAAACTCTGGGGGCAGCTCGCCAATACCTATTGTGCCATGGATAGTCAAGGCAAGAAGAAAAAGGCTACCCCAAATGGTTTCGACCTGGGATCCTTGGCGGTTAATATAGAAGTTTTGGCGAAAGAATGGGCTAAGGTGTTGGAGGGGCTTGAAAAAGCCTACAAATGACCTAGGATGGGTTGTTTTGTTTTTTCACTGTCTCTGTTACTGGCTGTTACTTTCATCTATGCTGTTAGTTTATCTGTGTTTTTTTTTTGTTGTTTGTTTCGCTTTATGGGCTCCGGAGAGCTCTTATTACTATGAACAATTACATTATGGTTTTTTGATGTTATTGTAATGATGTTTTCTGCTCTCATGGAGAGTGTTCGATGTTCGAGGTAGGGTCCCCTCAACCCTTTTTTACCTCTAATACAAAAAAAAATACTATTTATTCTTAAATCATTATCTATTTTAAAGATGGAAATCATAAAACCAGCATGTATAATGTTAATATGTGGCACATATGTCTTTCGTGGTGTCAAAGACAAAGTGGTGAGAGAATGGAATGCTAAAGATTTGTCAAAATAGAAGTCCCAGGTTCAATGTCCAAACTTGATATTATACAAATTTTCGCAGCACCTTACGGCCACATCTTGTAAAAATTGTCAAGCATATCATGTGAAGCCTTTTAGATTGTTGGAATATCTAAACAACGAAGAATGAAGAAGACAAATTGCACACTATGGAGATAGTGTGTTTGTCATTATATTATGAATGAAGTAGTTACAAAGCGGTTGATATAGTTACAACCGGTTACAACCATCTTTTAGTTAAATAACTAATGACATCCTTATAAATAAGCCTTACATTTTAACACCCCCTCTTAAGGCTTATTCTACATAGGGCAAAAACGAACATTCTAACAAAACTAGAATGAAACAGAACTACGTAATCTTCAGAGGCTTTCACTTTGAAAGCAGTGCTTTGAGTAGGTAGGGCTCCATCAAGCTACTTCGTGACCTTCGTAAAGGTGTAGCTCCCGAGCTAGACTCCTGAGTTCTTGGATTCCACCTCCCAAACTCCCAAATCATAGATCTCCCAAATTATTGAACAACCATCCATAGTGAGCCATCCACGAGCTCCATCAAGTTGTCTCATGACCCTTGTGAGGGTATAATTTCCAAGATCCACAGTCTCCCGAACTATATGAGCAACCATTTATACCGAGCTTCATCTACCCTGTATCCTTTCCTTGCCTTCAAAGTTTAGAGCATCTTTATATTAGCGTATTCGTCACTTGTCCTCACTACCTTTTGCATCTGGTGGGTCTTCAACCATGGCTATATTGGTTGTATTTGATATGCCTTTACCCTTGAGCACATCATTGGCTCGAACACGACAATCTCATGTTGTGTGACCTCTTTTCTTACAATAATGACATTCAATCTCCCGGTTATCTTTATTTGATCTTCTACGAGAGTTTCTAGTTCTAGAATAAAATGCACTTTCTTGCTGAGAATGACCTTTTGCATCTTCTGCAGTTGTTCACTTTTCTTCAGCTAGAAGAGCTGCAATCATATCATCTAGAGATTGAGATTGAATTTGACTGAGGGTAAAAACTACATTGCTGTATTTTGAAGACAAATTGTTTAATAGGATAGCTTTGGCATCCTCATCTTTATTGCAGCTTTGACTTCTGCTAGTTGTCTGATCAGGGACCTTAAATTATTGATGTGGCTCAACATAGAGACTCCATCCATTTTGAACCTATATAACTGAAGTTTTCGGGAAAATTTGGCATTGATTGCTTTCGCTCCAAATAAGAGTATCCCAAATTTTCTTCTATGATTTGTCTAGGTCAATATGATGAAGTTCAGAGTCGGAGAGAGCAAGGCTAATAATAGCTTTCGCTCCATCATCTTTGCTTTGCCAATCTAACAATTTCAGATGCATCAGTAGGTGCTTTCTCTTTCCCATTTTACAATGCCCCACAAATTTTTATTCATAAGTTACATTTGTATTTTCACTTTCCATGTATGAAAATTTAGACCAGAATATTTTTCTACTGGAATTTCTGTTTTAATAAAATAAATAAATACTGCGTGCATATGAGTAAATAGAGAATAAAAAACCAGTTGCACAGTTCTGTGCCATAGTGAATGGTATTTTCTTTTTTGCTTCTACGTCTTTCAATTACCTTATGCCTGTGCCCTTGTAATTCGTGACTATTTTTGTGCTCAAAAATCACTGACTGTAATGGCCTTCAAACATGTTTGTGAATCGTAACCCTATTCGCGTCTTATGGCTCGTGCTACTGAAAATGGGCAGAAATGACTGTATTTAATGGCTCACATTGTAAAACGTGCCATTTTGCGATATTAGTTAAAATGCTCCAGATTCATTGACTCCTATCAATCCTAGTGTTTGCATTTGGTATTCGTGACTATGTTTTTTTGACCTCAAATAACCCAATGTCTTGATGTAATTACAATCCAAAATGGGGTTGGAAGTAGCCAAGGTGGTGGGTTAGATGGGAGAATCAATTGGAATGTCTCTAATCTTATTCAGATTCAGATTTTTATAGCAGCAAATGAATTAAATAAAAATAACTCGCAGACAGCTGGAACTTCGAAAATTCATAACTCACTTTATACTTAATATTTTTTCATGAAACAAAGTGCATAATAAACTAGATTCTTAGAGCTTTCCAATGCACTATCAAACATATTTTTCTGAGCACTGCAAACCCACCCAAAACAAGCCTCAAAATCCCGGATACCAAGTCAATAGGGTTAGAGAAAAATCAATTAAAATATTTCCATCACTTTTCTTGCTTCCCAACACACCAAAATAAATTCCCTTTTCTCTGAAATTAAAGTTAACACAAACCAGATTTCAGATCTAGCTCATCTATGCTAAACATAATATCCCATTCAAGTCGCCATAGCATTTAAAATCGAAGGGATTTGTGCAGCAGTGATTGCTACAAGTGCGGCAAAAGTACCTCAAATCCCTTCCAAGATCACTACAAAAATGAGCAATAACATGTAGGGCAATTTATCCTCAAATATCCTCACACGCCAAGCTTAAGATGCACTGGCTCGGTTTACAACCAGTTCGCCAAGCTCGTGATGAATTTTTCATGCGGATATATTAACTCAACAATAGCACTAGAAAGTTTCACACTCTCCAAAATATGGTGGATGTTGAATAAACACCTTTGATATGAGCACTCATGGGCATACATCAGGCAATTTTTTTACATCAAAATGGTCACAAACCCCTCAATTTTCCAAGTTGCTTATAGCTGTGAAATAACCAACAGTGACCAGCCAAGAGAAAAGGAGCATAACCAATGAATTTCACCCTCTAATTGCAGTTTGGAACATGGAAAGACTGAAATAAATCAAGCAACAATGGAAGATCTTAGAATTCGCTTGTTTAACCATAAAAAAATGCAAACAAATTCAGATTTCCTTCAACAATCAATTCGCTAGGGTTAGGAATACTTTCCCAAGCAATTCACCACACAATAGATGCAACACATACACTAATGGATCCTTATCAAAATCAGATCTACTTCAATTCCAAATCGAATGAGAGAGAGAGCACAATGAAGAGCTAGGGCATACATCCCATTCTCTAGGGTTAGGGCATACATCCATTCTGGATTTGGAGAGACATAAATGATCAAATCAACATCCCCAAAAAATGGCCACGCAACCTCCTTTTATAAGATAAGGGGTGCAACATTCAAATGGCCAACCTATCCTTTTTTGGATGGAAAACATAAAACTTAATTAAAATTCTTAAAAGACTCACTTAATGTGCACTTTATTTAAGTTCTTAATTTAATATTAAGAAATTATATGCCTATGTGCACTTTTTAAGACTAAATAAGATTCCCACTTGTAGTGCTAGGCATGCCAAGGGATTACAATGCAAATAACAGTCAACAAACATCTCAAAACAATCCCCTGGCTTCATCCTTGAACCCACAGGGGGAGAAAATGGGTTCGGTTGAAGGTCTTCCATTCTTCGTCTTTGTAAATTTCTCAGAAAAGGGGACATTACAATGTATACCCACAATGAGAAAATGGTTATAAGTCAAGGTATTCCTTGTGATTACTTATTCAACCAGAGACATTGCATATTGTTATTCCCACAACAACCTATCATACAACTACACCAACCTACAATTTGAATTAAGCCTATAGCCCCTATTTCTACAACGTGCATTAAGCATACCTTCTGATAATCACCACCTATGAGAGTTCAACTTAATGTGCACTTGACCATGTGTTATACAACAAAGGATCACATATCACTTTACACACGATTCCTATGCCCCTAGAGCTAAGTATCACATACATAACCATATTGACCATACCAAGGATTTATGTTACTTCATAGCTCGAGATCATTTCTCAAATTGTGATAGTGACACACATACTTATCGCCCACGTTTTTTGTGACATTTTCATTGTCTTGATCTTGAACTTCCGCTTGAGCATCCCCTTGATGGGATCATAGGTTAACACTCCTAACGTGTCTCATATGGCAACTCGACTACACAATTTATTGTACATAGCTTTTTATTGCTTGCTTGCTGCTTGCTTGATTACCCAATCTTGAGTTGCCTCCTCTGATTGATTCCTTCATTCTTCTATATGGACATTGACACAATTTGTTTCACATTGATCATTCTTTCAACCTCTTGGCTTTGATTTATCTGCCCCTATGTTTCAACTGTCTTTTGCCTTTTTGATTGCTTACCCCGTTCCAGACAAATTACATTGGCTATCCTATGACAATACGTGCATACACATTCTCAAACCATAGTCTTGCAATTTTTAACATACATTCATACTTTGAAGCATGTTACACCCTTGATGTGGCATATCATTGTCCCACTTCTCTGTATATACTATTTCTCCTAGCTTTGACATGGCACACATTGAGCTTACATAATCAAAACTTTTTTGTGCTTACATAATAAATGACACTTGTTTATGCACCAACTCTTGCCCACTGAGGGCATGCACTTACTATGAGTTTGTTCACATACTCCTTTGAGATATGAATACATTATCCATACTTATAGGGACACTTGGGACATATCACTTGCCCCGCTTTCTGGGGATTGCTTTTCTATTACACTTTGTGCACATTATACGTTGATAGAGGCTATTGAATGTTTGGAACTCTCCATGTTCTTCTATTTTGTGACTTGCACCCTTGGCCTCCATTTACTTGACTTTTGACTTGGATTCATTGCTTGCTTTCACACAATATATATTTGTTTGCCTCTACACTTTGTTTTCTTCAATTGTTTTAACTGCCTCTTGGCTTTTGCAAAATTGACTATTGTTTGTTTCTAAAAATATTTAAAAACTACAAAACCAGACCTATGCACTACTTGTTTTGATGGTACACATTGTAATTTATGTACCCTTTTATGTATATTCTTTTCACGGTATATATGAGTTTTGATGTAGGACATATGGGTTGAATATGGACACAACTGTTTGACATTGATCATACTTGAGGGCAACCTTTCCACGCTGAGGGCATCTTAGCACATGATTTAGGTTCTATTTTTCTATGCTAGTCCATTAATCATATTGAACCACTAAGACTATTTATACATGACTTGCTCTTGTTTCTATCTTTAGAGTGCTACCTTACATTGATATTGTTTTTTTAATAACAAATGATTAAAATTACTCTCCAGGCAATATCATTCAATTACTAGCATAGTTTTCCCCTTGCAACATCCCAAAAGCCCAAGGGGAAAGATAAGCAAAGGGTCTTCAAAAAGGGGACATTACACACATATTGGTATTTTCCTTTGAAAGAAAGATGCAATTGTGACCTCGTTTTGCTGAATTTCAAATGAAAATACCAATATGTGTGTAATGTCCCCTTTTTTACTAATGTCCCTATAAATTAGGATAGGTTTGTTGAATTTGCATGGGTGATAGGTTTGTCTAGCCTGAAACTAGAAAGAAATTTAAAAGCAACATTACTTTTAAGTCCAGGGGTCAGAATTGTATTATGACCACATGTTTTGACAGGAAAGGAGATATGAAATGTGCTTCCACGAGAATTTAAAGAGCTTGATGCTTCTAAACATGTTTTTTTATATTCCACATCATTTGAGTGCATGTAGAAAAATTGGTTGAGTATCATAGTGGAAAACTAAAGTTTGTATTGTATCTTGTTGGAGACCAACATATTTATTGGCTTGTTTGAGTGTGGTTCAAGTGCAAAGACCCGTCAAACCCAGATTTTTTTGGTTTCCTGAGAGCACTCTTGATGTTACCCGACATAGAAGTCATATAGACCATACGCACAATGTATTCTCATGGCATATTGTCATTGCAAAGATTAAAAACAAATTAAGAGATAGGACTGATTTCAGAGTGTTGGAGGCAATTTTAACCCACATTTATGCAGTTCTGTAATCAGTACACACATTGCAAACAACAGATAGGTCATTTGCAAATACCAAATCAAATCTCAAGGGTCACATCATACTGCCCATCATGCTAGCATTGTCAAGAAGCCTAGTGTCAAACTTGTTTCAAGTCTGTGGTCTAACCTGGTAAACCGTCTACTAGTGCAAAAACTCCTATTTTAAAAACAATGTTGTTAAATTTGTTGGTTCTAATCCCAAGATTTTTAAAATATGTACAAACCAACTATATATCATACGCTTGTTCATGCTCCCATTTTTAAGTCTGCACCTATTGTGTATGTGTGAGATAAGATAATACCTAATACACATTGTTAATTTAGGGTTTAAATGTGATGTGAACTTTCATATACCACAGTATTCCAAACCCATTGGATTTGTCTTTGTGGGTATTCTAAAAATAAGCCAAGTCTACATCTGTTTGTCAATCTAGAGAATTCAAATCCTTCAAGTTGTCATGTCAACCAAAATCAACTTGCTCTATAAACCCATTAAGTCCAAATTTGTTCTCGATATAGATACCAAGGTTATATCTCTCATGATTGTTTTCATCTATATCCATGTATATCTTGTGGCCAGCATAATCATTCAATAAGGCATTGTTATCTCCAAGCTCCTGCTACAAACTTTATTAGGCATGTGTACTATTGCTAGATAGCTCATTCAAGATGGCGACCGTGTTGCTGTCTATATTGATAATGATGATCTTAGCCTTGTAGATCTTGTTAATCCTGGTTATACCAGTCCAGAACAATGAAGCTGCTACAGTATAGAAGATTGGAGAATATAGCCAAACCACGTAAACTTGTGCGAGATCATTTGGAGAATAAAAGGAGCCAGTTTGCAACTACCCTCTTGGATCGTGCACACACGTGGTACTGGAAGGTTGATCCTTTGCAGCAAGTGGTGGATTACAACTAATTGAAAAAGACTTTCCTTGAAGAATTCGACATCCCAGAGTTCAAACAACAAAGTATAGCTTTACATATGGAAATCATATAAGGTGTCTCGGAAAGCTTGTGCACCTACGATGCAAGTTCAAGCTTGATCTCAAAGCTAACTTATGGCCTTCACACAGTTCAGCATGCGCAATGGTTCATCAGCGGCCTCCTCATGCCTTTCAAGAGAGTGTTGTTGATGAATACATATGTGGAATCATGCAAAGCATTGGAGGCAGAGGTACATGCTAAAGCGATTGGGAGCATGGATACAAGTATCAACCCCTTCATATAGGCACAAATTTCAAACATGGCCACTTAATTACAAATGTTTACAGCTAGTAGTGAGCAAGAGCCCCATTGTGGGCAATGGTGTGTCGACTATGAAGTAGGACATACTAAGAAGCATTGCCGAAGGAAAAGCGTGTACGTTGGAGTAAAGGAATGCAAGATTTGCCACACAAACCACGATGTTCAAAATTTCCTAGTACTTGAAAGGGAAAAACAAACAAAGGTCTCGTTGTGGTGAAGAGTCTACAACTTGAGCACCCATGATACCAAGCACAATTCAATGATAGAAGTGCAAGAAGTGCACGAGAAAGGAATGCACCAAGTTGCTGCTAGGCCATCTAACCAAAATCAAGGCTATGGCAGATGATGCAATTTCAGAGGAAGAGGAGCTATGAGGAGGGAAGGAAGGTTCCCCTGAGGGCATGTGATAAGTGTGGTTCCCTAGACCACTATCAGCGGGATTGCCCATTATACCTGACTTGTGAGTAAAGGTGCGCACATAACCAAGATGCCCATAGTTGTACAAGAAAATGACCCGGAAGCATGAGGGCATGACCAAGGGTGCAGGAATGATAAAAATTGGTAATTAAGTACCCAAGAAAACCGAAGGACCTAAGGTTGGAGTGAAGCTAAATGTCACAATGTACAGTGGTCTGAGCACCCAATCTTGGAGGGTGGAGGCACCCAACGATCCTATACAAAGAACAACCATGAAAGTGATCATGCAAAGTCCCCTTTTTCAAACTAGTTCGTTTTGGAGACTTCTAGCCCATTCCACTTCCTGTGGGCGAGAAGGAAGTGAACAAGGGAAGTGTTTGTCATGTTTTTTCAATCTTTTTTGTGAGCATTTGCATTCTTCTTTCATAGTTTCTCTCATAAGTCAGATTGGTTGGGTTGAAGATGTGTAAAGCCAAAGATAAAATTAAAAGCAAACATCCTTATGAGGTCGGTCATGGGGAAAGACTCCCTAAATGGTTTTGGCACCACCAAAAGTGTATAAAAGGGGTCACTTGGACTCATTTTGAGCATCTATCTTGTCTTAAATGTATACTTGCTTGGTTTTTTTTGGGCTGATTGCTCAATTCCTTTCCATTAGAGGGCAAAAATCCTTTGGTGTGTAGTACAAGGACAAAACCCTTGTGCAAATTGAAGAACAAAAACACATCAATTGGTTGTTCCTCATGGATTCAAAGAAAGTGATGTTGTTGGTTTGCAGCTAGGGTTTGATAGAGGAAAAGCTACTTGGGTTTCTACATTTATTTTGAACCCTCTCCAAGGGTAGCAGCTTGGTTGGAGGAGATTAGTACCTTCTAGGGCACATTTCGGCAATTGGAGCTAATATTCACCTTCCTTATAATTTATAAGGCTGGTTTCATACTTAATTGATATTTTTAGGGTTTGGAATCTCCATTTCCAGCCCTTATTGTGAGTTGTACTTCTTTTGTCATTTATTTAATTACAGTTGGGTATAATTTCATAATTTGCACATGTTTTGGATGCTTTGGCTTGGTGTTTATTCCATTAATTGAATATAATATTTAAGAGGATTTTATGCACCTATTTTCAGCTTGTTTGGAGGGAGTTTGATGCCCTAATAGTGTAGACTCAGTTCACTGCTAGGGTTTCATATATTTTCAGGACTGCTGTTAGAAAAATCAGATTACTCTCATTTGGGTTTGTGTTATTTCCCTTTTTTTTCAGTTTCATCCCTAGAAAGGGACATTACAACCCTACTGATAACACCAAGACCGCACGGATTTCTTTATTTCAATAAGCTGAAAATACAATGCAACTGAAATCTTTTATTGTAATGAGCTGAATACTCATGAATACTGATGACAAGACAACTAGGTATTGAAATAACACATACAAGAATACTTGGTTATGTAATATGAAAAGTACAACTCAAGTTTATTGTCGGCATACAATAGAAAACACTCATTACAGATCCGCGCTGACCATCTGATCATAAATGCAGTCAATAAAAGGGTGCAAAAGTATTGTAGCAACTGTACAGAGATCACTGCAGTGGTTGTACGGATCACTAAGCGGTTGTATGAATCACTATAGTAGCGTTATCGATCACTGTTGCAGTGGTACGGATCACTGTAGCAGCGCTGTAGCAAACTGAAAATGGAATGAATTCCAATCTTTGGTACAAATACGATCCCTGGAAGGAATCAGCACAACTGGAATTAGAGGGTTTCCACCCTCCAATCCTACACACCAAAGGTTTTTCATCCTTGGGTGAAAAGATGAACACAAAGGCTCCTCTAGAATAGGGTTTGGTTTCATGGAGTAATGAATAATGATTCCTTTTGAGCCCAACTCCTTTTATAATAATCCCTTTAATTCTAACCGTAAAAGTGTTTAAAACACTTTAATTAAATATTACTTTTTGGCCTGCTTAATAATAATACATGTGTCCTTTTACCATGTTATAAAAATTGAAGTGACTTAGGACCACCTAAGATATTATTTTCCCTAACTATATCCCTTAGCCTACGGGAAATAAGGAATAGGCTAAGAGTCCTCTGATTAGATTAATATGGAAAAGGGGAAATGACAATCCCCCACAATGGGAGGATTCACAATGTTTTTCACCTGACCTGTTTAAGATAGAAGGTCGGAGCCCGTATAGTTCTGTAGATATAAAGTTCTGCTACAGACAAGAAAGGAAAGTTGGTCTTTGATCTAAAAGTCATAACTAGGGAGGAGCTGAAAGTTCTATGGAATAGGGAAATGCGGAAATTGAAGATAAAGTGGAAGGGGATCCTTGTGGATGATATAATATTGAAAAATGAAGATTTCCTGGGAAAGCATCAAAACTTGCCATTCTTTGAAAAATGCTTAAAAATATAAAGCGGCTTTAGGACTTAAAAAACAAATATCCCCATTATTATTCACAGATTTCGTTAATTTGTATTTTTGGTGTCAGTTTGAGATATACCTTACTTAGTGCTCTTAGATTCAATTCTTATCATGTATGCCACCTGTACATAAATGTGTAGCTCAAAATTTTGCTTGTCCCGCAACTTCCTTAGAGGTCAGGCATCCTACTGGTACTCTAGGTTGAGCTTGCTTAACTCTAGAGTTCTTACTAGCTTTGGGGACCAAGATATAACATATTCTTAGCCTTATGTTTATATGATATTTTCCCATGAATCTTATGGTGAATGATACTCAGAACATTTATGTCTATCATTGAGAAAGTCTTCTGGAGCATGTTAGCTGTGAAATTTTTCTGATGAACAAAAATCATCTGCTTTAGTTACTTGAGGCATTTAATGCTGACTGCTTTGTTTTGGTGGAATTCATTTTGAGAAAGGATCTATGGTGTCAAATGCTCTTTCCTAGAGTATTGGGCAGGTGTAGAATCATTGGGCAGGTGGTCAATACACTGGTCTTTTGGTCACTTTCAATCTTCTTCATTATATAGACCTGATCAAAATAGCATAACAAAGGGAGGCTGGAAATAAAGAACATATCTAGAAAGTGGACTGTTGGGAAAGGTAGAGGAAAATGACCTTATTCCGAAGTACTCCTTTTTCCGTTTAGATATATATCTCTTCTAAGATGTGATTTCTTTTTGGTAAATACCTCTTCTATGGCATGCATCACAGGGATTTTAGAGTGTTATCATATTCAAGAAAGCTTCAAGTCAAAAATTAATGTCAAGGGTTTATTACAACTCTTGCAATGGCTGAAGTTGATGCTTTGGGAAACTCTGGATATCATTTTGGAAGATTATGCCTTTCTGGATACGTTATTTTAAAAAAATAAAATATTTAGGTGTGAATATATCTTTTTAGGTGTGAACTTTGGATATGATTGCTGCAGTCCGTGTATCTCATAGTCTTGCTATTCATATTTCATGTTTGGGATCTTATTGCATTCTAAGCTCCACTCCAATATACTTAATACGACTGTTAGAATTACGCAGATTATATGACCCAGTTGCTGTGTAAAAGCAACTTATGACTGAAGTGTTTCATCTTGTTTCTTTCTTACAGACAGAGGAGTTTGAAGCCAAGGCGAAGGAGCTTGATACAGAAATGAAGTCAATTAAAGCTCCAGCAATAAACCCAGAGATTAACAGAATAAAAGGCATTACAGAGCTACTTTGTGAGCATAAGGGAACAGGTGTTGAGCATTTTGCACACGGACTCTGCCAAGAGTGTTACAGTGAGGTATGCAAGAGTTGAATTTCTTGTTTATGTCATTTTGATGGGATGGTTGATCTTGTTAATGATGTGAAGCCTGTCCTTAACTTCTAGCTTTTTTAGCATTTTAGTGAAGAATAAAATTGCAGATTCCATTTTTTTTTTACTACAGTTTGTCAACCTCTCTGGAGGTATCCAGGGGGGATCTGCACCACCTGCATTCCAGCGAGCCGAAGAACAGAGGAGAAAAGAATGCTTACAGATAAAGCAAGACAAAGAATTTTTTGACAATGATGAAGATGAAGGGAGTGCATGTCAGATAAAAGCAAAAGAAAGCTTGGAGGGAAATGTATGTTTATCTTTTAGACTTCTTATTAATCTGTTAGGAAGGCATGCTTTGCTTATTGATCATAGATGTCTGTAAGGTGTGAGTTGTTTGAATATTATATTGCTCAAAAACAGAGAACACAGGCATTGATTTCTTCAGTGAATTCTGTCTTATGTCCTGTCAAATATAAATAATAGTTAAATCCTTTTTAGTAGGCTATGTTTTATAAGTATTAACATAAATCCTATGTTAGAACATGCAAAGAGAAAGAATAGAGAAAAGGTGGATTGCACACATTTGAGACTGTGTCTGTCTATTTATTATAAAAGAAATAGTTACAAAATGGTTGATGTAGTTACAACCGGTTACAACCAACTTGTAGTTAGGCACCTTATAAATAAGTCTTATATTCTCATACCCTCTCTTAAGACTTATTCTACATAAAGCAAAAAACAAACAATCTAACAAAATAGAACTACGCTATCTTCAAACACTTTCACTTTGAAAGCAATGCTATGATAAGGTAGGGCTCCATCAAGTTGCTTCATGACCTTCGTAAAGGTGTAGCTTCCGAGCTGAATTCCCGAGCTCCTGGATTCCACCTCCCCAAACTCCCAAATCATAGATCTCCCATATTATTGGATAACCATCCATACTGAGCCATCCACAAGCTCCATCAAGTTGTCTCGTGACCCTTGTGAGGGTATAATTCCCAAGATCCACAGTCTCCCGAACTATTTGAGCAACCATCCGTACCGAGCTTCATCTACCCTGTATCCTTTCTTGCCTTCGAAGTTTAGAGCATCTTTCTAATGTGTATTCATCACTGTCCTCACTACCTTTTGAATCCGGTGGGTCTTCAACCATGGCTATATTGGCTGTATTTGATATGACTTTACCCTTGAGCACATCATTGGCTCGAACATGACAATCCGATGCTGTGTGACCTCTTTTCTTACATGGCATCACTCTTGACAAAGATGTATGGTTGCTTATCTTTTTGACCTCCCCTTCTTCAGCTAGCCTAAGCAGCTTGGTTGATTCTTGTTGTAACGCATACATATGATATACATATAAGTCGTTAGAAGGCACAAAGAACCATTTTCAACAAGTTGAAATAATTACAGCTTCCATGAGTGACTCTAACATCTTCACAACTGTTACGAAAATGGCTGGATTGTAACAGCGTGTGGTGGTCATCAGAGTCGTTTTGCCAAGTATAATGTGCACTACAATAGAGGTTCTTATGAGACTTCAGTTGCCCAAGTGCGAACATCTTCGACCATGGCAGTGACACTTTAGTTGCTACGGTTACATCAATGCTAAGCTATGCACTTTTGGAAAGTAAGCGGCACTGTCAATCAAAAGTACCTCTATGTGGCTTGCACATGGTGGCAGGCGCAATAAAGTAAAGTACAACGTTGCCAAGTATATCTATGACGAAATCCCTATCAGGGCACTAAGTTGGCACATGCAAAAGGGGAATGTGAAGAAAGGATGAGGGGCGAGCAAGATCATGATCATTGGTCGATAGGGCATTGGGGTCCCCATATTCCCTATTTGAACTCAAGTATGGTTCCATACCCTGAGGATAAACCATCTCTAGCAAGTGTGCTTAATGAATTATTGATGTACTTCGGGTTTTCATTTGAGGTTGGATAAGGCCCAAATTTGGAGGTGATATAAGCATATATAAAGGGTCTTTAGCAAGTGAGTTGCACATCCCATCAGCAATTCCGCAACTCTACAAAGGATGCATAGAATTTGGGGTTTTTCATGCAATACTGCAGGGGACAAGTACAGATGGAATCAACTTCTATATGGACGCTTACGTGAGCACTCGCTTGGATGATCCGTCATCTTACCTAGAGGATGCTCTAGAAATGGCATCCCCAATGGCCAAGTGTGTGCAAGTGTTCTGTTGATGAAATTTACGAGAACTCACTGGTGTTGAGGTCTATCCTCTCTTGTGCTCTGGCCATGATGGAAAGACACATGAAGATAGTGAATCTTATGATGAATCAACCGTGGTTAAAGATCCCTCATAATGTGATGTTCTAAGTCCCTAACAAGCTCATGAGACTAAGCCAAAGGATCACTGACATGTGGAAGCCATGTAGCAAGATTGCAACTTTCACCATCTTTTAGTCTTGGCTAGGGAAATACAGATGTCTATGAAAACAAGAAAATCCATGTATTTATATGAGCTAATGAAGTAATGAAAGAGTTTGAAGTGATCTATAGAGCTCTAGTTCATTCTTGAGCTCGACCCATGTCGATAAATGGCAGGGACTTGCTAAGGGAGTCATGATCGGGAAGCGCAGTCAACGGGAAAATTGTCCTATCTGTCACCGTAATTCGACAAACTGCAATATGATAGATAGAAAAGTTGGGGGGGAAAAAGGATTCGGAAATCCTCTGCAAGGAATTGTTGTCAGTATCTTGCCACAAAGCAAATCTTTTGCAGATGGAATCATATGATACTAGCTCCTGGACACCTTCATCCTGAAATCTGCGACTACCCTATCCGAAAAAATTTCGTACTTTTAAAATAATGGGTCGTTTTGTGTTTTTATTGCCTGAAAGTTCTTGTATTGCGTCAAGATATTCCCAAAGAGCCATATTAGCCTTTTTCGCCAAATACCCAGATGCCCAAAATTGTTATATTCTGTCGTCGGGATTTGTCTGCGGGAAATTTGTATTTAATTATTTTGAGCCCCGTTTGAGGCAATTTGCGCTCCGTTTTAACCCTGTTGTGATCGAACATATCATTATTCCTATATACCAGAAGGGTTTTAACTAGGAATAAGTTTTGGGCTTTATTTGTGACTTTTGGCAATTTTTCGTGTTTTTGTGTTTTCCCGTTTCGTTTTCTGTGAAATTTCTCTAGATAAATTCCTTTGCCAGGTTAACCCGATTCTTGGCCTGGAGTATTTGGAGATCACATACGCACATTGTGCCAGAAGGAAGTCACCATCGGAGGTCCGGTTCACTGGGAAAAGGCGAAGTCGTGCACTAAAAAGCCCCTGCGGGGTTGGGCGCATTTTTGGAAAACAAAGGATTTAAGTGGATCATGGGAAAAATAGAAGCAGCAGGCAGGTGGGATTTTATTGCCTGCCTTGCAGGGTACTTTTTCCCATGATGGAAAAGTCACTTAAGCTGCAGTGGGAAAATTAGAGGCAGCAGGCAGGTGGGAATTTATTGCCTGCCTTGCAGGGTAAAAATTCCCATGGTGAAATAAAAGAAAAGTGACTTAAGTGAAATCATGGGATTTTATTGCCTGCCTTGCAGGGTAAATAATCCCATTGTCAAAGTCAAATCACTTAAGTGGATCATGGGATTTCCGGGGCTGCCTTGCAGGGTAAAAATCCCATTGTCATAAATTCTTAAAAATAGAATTCTATTATGCTAAAAAGTGCGACCCCTTTAGGGAGAACATGGCAGCCTTTAAAGTGGATTAAATTAATTATTTCTTCTTCTAATTTTGGCGCCCAAGCATGGAAGAAAGTCAACAAAGCAAAGGGGAATAAAAGAGATGAAAATAGATTGATCTAAATTAAATTAATTTAATTTATTTAAAGGCTGCCCCCTTCATGACAAAAAGTGCGCCCCTTTTGGGAAGGATATAATGCTTTTTAAAGCATTAAATGATTAAATTAAATTCTATTTTCAGTGGCTATGGTCAAAGCACACTGTGAAGCTTAAGTGAAGTGAAGAGTGGATGATTAAATTGAATTAATTTAATTTATTGGATGGTTGTCCTTAAACATGCTATTTTAGCACACCAGTTAAAGAGAAGAGCATGATTTTTAATTAATTAATTGCCAGGAATAGGAAGGGCAATTATTAATTATAGAATTATGAGGGTTATATAAACAGGGGCTACCATAAGGATTAATTAATTAATTCACAGGTAAAGAAGTGCAGCCCAGAGGAAAAGTGCGCCCCATTTGAAGAGGATTTTGCTCAAAAGAAGGTGAAATCAAGGCTAAAAGCTTCCAATTTTGGCGCATGCATTGAAAGAGGTTGATTTGTGTTTGCATAATTGTTTGCATAAGTGATACAGGTGCTCAGGTGAAGTTGGAAAAATTCATGCTCTCTTTGCATGCAAATAAAACATCAATTTTTGGGGCAGCAGGCTTGAAAAGTGCAGATTTTTATAATTAAAATTCACTATTCATGCTCCGGTGGCCATCTTTGTCTGAATTAATTGCAGGAATTCATTACAGGTGCTTTACAAAAGAAAAGGAGCTCTAATCAATGTCCAATACATTGAATATATCCTCCGAATCTGAAGAATTATCCAGATTTGCACCAGTATTGAAGAAATCCGGCCAAGTAAAAAGAAAAAGAATTATTCAGACAAAGATAGACAAAGCCATGGCAAAGAGGGATGAAAAAGAAAGCACAACGGAGTCATGCATCACTTCCAAATTTGCAGACATAGGAGACACAGATCTAGGTCCGGAACCTCTTTCCGAATTGATTGATAGATCCAGAGCAGGAAAGACTTCACTCATGCGTGCGGTTAAAAGCAGTGGAATTATTCGAGCTGCAGCCTTTCCATACACAGCCCAGTTGCCAGAGTTTGTTATGGAGTGCGCTAGATCTTACCATCCTTCATCCAGATCAGTGCGAGATGCTACGGGGAAAACAATAATTCGATTGGACGCAGAGTTCATCAATTATTGTTTGAAGATTCCGGTGCGAAAGGTGGTGACTTCCATTAGCCTTCAGGATGCCGGCAGCAGGTGGGATAAGCATAGAGTTGACTGCGTGAGCATAATGAATAGCAGATACATGAAGAAGCCTAGATCTCCTTCTAAGTTCCCAAGAACTCTTCCGCGGTCCAATTTGGTGCAGGAGGTCGATGATATTGTCAAATTGTTATGCAGGATTAATGGCGAGGCGAATGCTTACACTTTCCGTACATGGATGTATGCTTTCATCAGGACCATTGAAGTCAACAAGGTTGATTCCATAATCAATTGGTCGGAAATTATTAGCGACAACATTGGTGAGCAACTCCGGAACGTGAAGCGTACTTTCAGCTTCAAAATGACTTCCTACTTGGTGTACGCTGCAGCTTCACAAGGCATCTTCTCCAAGCTGGATAGATGTGGCGTTCTTTCTAAGGACCCCATTTTCGAGTGCTACCCACAGCTTACTGTACCTGCGTGCGAGAAGGATTTCAAAGTGGTCAATGATGGATTCTTCTACGATTTCATTTGCAGGCTAGACAAGGACCTAAAGGCCAACAGGGTAAGCAAAGAAGCGTGGGAAGCCGTATCCAGGATTGGCAGTCTATTCATTCAGTTTGCAGATTTCACATACCTCAGGGTTACGGGCTTTTCTGGAGAACCAATAAAGATGCCCAGATATCCGAATGATAGATTGATCGCCATGGAGCTGAGCAGGCAACTTGTGGAGATACACGACCTTCAGTCGAAACGGCACAAGTCTACGGGCTTCTTTCCGATCACTGTCGGACATTATAGCTGCCAGAGCATTCATAGAGCTCGAGGGATGGAGACGCAGATGTTATCCGAGTATGAGCAAGAGTTCTTCACGGCACGGCTGAACTTCGATCCATTTGGAGTAGCCGGGAAGACGATCTCCCAGGAGTACGCACACGTGCCTTCATTGGAGGATTTCTGGATGAAGTGCAAAAGTGAGTACGAGGTTAGAAAGAGGGATTTCAGCAGGCTATCAGCAAAGCAAGTGTTCGACTTTGGACTAGCGCGGATACCTGCGGATCTTAAAGATGATGGGAATGTGTTACTTGACACTTACCATCAAATGGGAGGAGATAGAGCCGTACTTCAGGATAACGTAGGAGGCTGCAACACGATTGAAGAAAGATCTGGAGCTGTTTTGGTGAATACTTCAAACTGGTTGCTGACGAAGGGATATTGCCTTGATGAAGCATTGATGAATCAAGTCACGGGCAACTTTGGCGCAGGAGATTCCCTCAAGAGGAAGCACGGAGGAGAAAGCAGCAGAAGGTCCGAGAAGTTGAAAGTACACAGAAGATCTCAATCAAAGGAGAAGATCACTTCCACGGCCATGACTTTAGTTCCGGCTTCTCCAGCACCCAGTACTTCACCAACTGTTGCACCGCAGCAGGACACTTCCATGCCTCCACTGAATCCGGCGACATTCATCTTCTCTCCTCAGCCACTCCGTTCATCACCTGTTCCAGAAGAGACGTTAAAGCTGCAGATGGCGGAGTTCGAAAGAGCTTTGTCCTTGGATGATTCAGAAGATGGCAGCCATAACACTGTGGCACTTTCTGATGGAGAGGATGCAGAGCGGGAGATGGTAGTGCACTCAGCGACTTCTCATTCTCCGAGAAGTAACTTCTCAGAATGGTTGGCTTCGCAGTTGGTTCCAGAAGCGAGAGTGGAGATGAACTTGGAAGAACACGACTTGCAGCTACTCCAGAGTCTAGGCGGAAAAGACAGAAGGCCTAAAGTTGCTAAGGTAACTTCAAGGTTGATCATCGAGGAGTCGGGGCAGAAGTTTGCTGAGATGTCAATTCCGGCAGAAGGAAAGAAGGAGGATGAGCTCACGGCAGAAGATGTTACAGTAACCAGAGTACCCCTCGGTCAAGCCACCACAGAAGGATTGAAGCAGGATACACAGACATTGATAGATGCTCTATTCCTTAGGCTTGACAGAGAAAAGGCGGAGAAAGACGAGCTTCAGAAGCAAGTATCTCAATTGTGCGAGATCATAGCCAAGGTTGCTAAACCTTCCATTCAGCCCATTTCAGAGCAGGTGAGTGATCATCTTATGCAGGAAATGGAGGATGCAAGCAATCAAGTGAAAGCTATTGACGAATGGAAGAACCTGATTATTCGTCAAGCTTCTGTACAACTTGGAGAGGTGCCAGCCCGCCTAAAGGTTATGAGTGATGCAGCAAATCAGCTGAAGCAACTGGTGACGAGCATAGTAGACATGAACACAGTTGCTGAGAGTAACCTGAGTACTTTGGCCGAGATCAACAAGCTGCCGGGAGATGTATTGGTTGCAGAGCAGATTGTACCGGATGGATCAGTTGAGAAGGGGAAGCAGCTGGAGTTTGCAGTATCTTTCCGTTTGGAGATCTGCAGAGTTTTGCTGAAGAGGATGCAGGCACTTGAGAGTAGCACATCATCCTTACCAGACAGTATCATTTCTTTCACTGAGGAGAAAGTGGTCGGGAATGTTACTTCATACGTGCGGATTGTTCCAACCAAGGTGCCTAATTCCCTGGAAGGGTCTCTTCTGATGGTACAAAAGAGAATTGATAAAGCTACTAAGCCTTTCACGATGAATTCTATTAGCAGACTGGTGGCACTGCAGGCGGATATTGCGAGGTTCGGGCCGAGCTTGGAAGATGTGGAAGCGTGCATCAAAGTGTTGAATGAAGGATTGCTGCAGTTCAGGACAGAGAAGGAAGCAGTGGCTAAAACAGATGGGAAGATGCTGAATCACATGTTCGACAAGTATATCCAATATCAGAACAAAAAGAAGACATAAATGTTACAGCTGGCTTGACTTCTTCTTCTATTCTTTCTTCTTCTATTTTCCATGTTCCCGGATGAAATTGTAAGACTTTTAAGTTATTGGTTTTGAAACCATTACTTAAAGTCATGTGGAACAATTCTATTAGTTAAGTGATACATGTGTCACTTAAGGAGAAGTTAGTGGAGGATGATTGCCAAATGTCATCTTTACTTGTTGTTTGTGTTTCAGTTCAGTTAGATTTCCCATTTGTACTTTCCCTCCTACATTCTATAAGTAGGAGAAGAACCTCCGGGTTAATGATCAGAATTTGTAAGCAGCAACCTTGTGTTCCAGACTTTGTGCTGAAACCCTTGAGAGCCACTTGAAGCAAAGGAATATACAGGAGCAGATTTCCGGAGAACTTTGTGTCACGGTGTATTGTGTTTCTTGCTTTTTATCTTAGATCTTTTAATAGACTTTGTGTTATTTCAGATCTAGATCTAGAGCTACCTTTGCTTAGAATTCTGTGTTTATATCTATTGGTTTCTTCTATGTGCATGCAATCAACTCTGCTATCTATTGATTGGGATGCACATCTTCCCCATTTCTTCTCTGTGTTTATATAATTCCCTTTCCCTTCTTCTATAAATATTTCCTTTCTTTAAACAACTGCTTACTTGCTGCAGAACTGTTCAGTTATGGTTCATGAACTGAGTAGTTAAAGTAAAACCCCATTTAGATATTAG
This sequence comes from Taxus chinensis, assembly GCA_019776745.2. Taxonomy (NCBI): domain Eukaryota; kingdom Viridiplantae; phylum Streptophyta; class Pinopsida; order Cupressales; family Taxaceae; genus Taxus; species Taxus chinensis. The sequence goes on from JAHRHJ020001455.1 coordinate 624,652, forward strand.
CATACTTTAATTGACAAATCTGACACGGGAGCCTCACCGGTAAATGAGGGAGATTTATCTCATGACTGCCTAGGTTTTGTGCTATGCAGAAAATCTAGCCATATTATTAAAATGACAAAGATATTTTGACTTAAACTTACTGGAAAAGTGAAAAAAACCCTTAGCCTATTTTCAATAACAAAAACAAAGACTATACATCCCTCTTTAAGACTCGCCAAAAGTACAAATGTTACAAAAAGAAATAAAGACTCATTCATGACATAGATTTGCTCCACAAAGAAAGGATGTTGTAGTAAAAGGCTTAAAATCACATTAATGAATGAGTAGATCATCCAATGTGGACATCATCTTATATAGAATTAAATACTTCTCTTTTGGACATTTGAAGCATTGAGCAACTCATTTTCAAACACTTTGAGGACGAAAAAACCCTCATTAAGATCCTATTGGGAACTTCTCCCTAAAACCCTCAATAAACATGTAATATCCCCTTGTGGGATATTTAATTAAATCTGAAAATAAATTATTTCCAATTGAATTTAGAAGAGCAAACCCTTCTAGATTCGACCTCAAATAACCCAACGTCAGTTTCAATGCAACCCAAATGGGGTTGGAGTGATGCTCAATGTGGTGGGTTAGATGGGAGAGCTAATTAGAATTTAATCCTTCCTAAATCAGAAATTAATTTGCAACAGTGGAGATAATTATTATGCATCAAAATCAGTTGAGACTTCAAAAATTAATAACTTCACCAAATCTCAATATTTTTCCATGAAACAAAATGTAAATGAAAGCAAATATTTTTATCTTTCCAATGAGCTATAAATTTGATTTTTCTACACACTGAAACCCCCTTAAATCTAATCCTCAAAACTGAAACCAAGTAGCTTAGGGTTAGGAAAAATATATAAATAAATTTCAACCTTTGTCTCTTGCTTCCAAACTCTCAAAATATCACTCCACAGATCTGAAATAAATAATCTAATAGCAGCAGCATGAAGAAACTTACCCAAAAACTTCCAAACTATGATGTTAAATTCCCCATAACCCAGTCGATTTCTTCTAAATAAATTCCAACAGCATGTTTAAGAGCCCAAAATATTATCAAAACATGTGCATTACACACTTGGAAAATATACAATAACAGATCAGATATCAAACCCCCTTCAAAATGCACTAAAACCACACTCAAATGCCTGGAATAAATCGCAAAAGACCAGATTTGAACTTCAAAAGGCATCTAGAATATATCAAAACAGCTCCCAAGCAAGTCGCTATGATTATGCAGCAAATCAGCCATAAAAACTCTTCAATAACTCTCAAAAACCATGCACATATGCTTCTAGTAAAGGCGCCTTCACATAGATAAATTATATCATGCAATAATCAATCAATGCAAAGCTTGGAAGGTCTCACACTCTCCACAATAATGGTGGTGTTTAAGAATACCTTTGTTTGTGATCACAAATGGGCATACATCCCTCTTCAAGCATGAATTTAAGTTTATCAAACCGTCAAACATGCCTTCTAAGGGGACAGGACGCCTCTTCTCCTTTTATAGATTTCGCAATTTGAATCACCAATGCTTTCACCTCCAATTTTGGTGCAAATCTCTAGATGGGAGAGATCAATTTAAAAATAGTCTTTCTTGGCCTGTAAAAGTCAAACTCCAATTCAAATATTAATTCCCTCCAAAATATATTTGAATTAAATACAAGAGAGGAATTAAATATCAATTTTAAAGCTCATAGACTTGCCCAAATAAATCAATTCACCCTCAAATAATAATTAATTGGCTCATAGAATAAATCAATTTGCCCCTCATTAATTCGACTTGCCCAAGATAAATAAATATTAATTTAAACGCACAAGATAAAGTCAATTTTCCCCCAATTGATTCCTTTAATCCATGGGAAAGTGGATTAAAGATTTTCAATATTTTATAATTAATTAATGTCCCAAAGGGGGACATTACAAGACACAACACTTGGGGACGAAAACCCTCATTTGTTGAATTGGTGACTTCATCCAGGAGTCGCATTGGAGCTTCAAAATTCAGAATTTTGGAGATTTCAGGATCACTTTTCAGTGGGTTTTCATGGTTGGAAAATTGTGATTTCATTTTTATTGGATAGCTGGTCTCTCTGAGATCATTTTGAGCATTTGTTTGTGTTGAAACTCCAAGTATTGATGGAGTTATGAATTTTTAAAATTTCAACAGTGTTTGCACTTGAATTAAATTTCTAAAATATATATTTTCTCTAGATTTTATCTTTCTGGACTTCTAAAGTGTTTGGGATATTTCTATATTGATTTTCAATCTATATTGCATGAAGAGCCCATACAGTCCACTGCCTAGGAAATAGAAAATCATATTCATTACTAGGGTTAAGTGGTGATATTGTTGGTTGTCATGTGAATTCCTTTGCTATCATAAATATTCAGATCTCTCTTTGTTGTTAATGGCATTTTTAGTTTGTTCCTCTAAGGTTGAAGTGATTGACTGGTGGTTGTAATAAAAATCAGAAGTTATTTTCAGCTGGGATTTGAGCCCAAATTGCTTATTGGTGTCAGTTTCAGCTCCTAGAAAGGGACATTACAGAGAGTCTCATATTTTAAAGTTCCCTTTTTAAGAACTTGGCATCAATCTGAAGCGAGCTATTTAGAGTCGAATTAGTTGTCCTAAACTGATTCACAAGCTCTAGGAAGTTCATGTACATGTATCTCTCCATACACACTCGTAATATCCCTTTGTAGGGCAGAACGCACAATTTTGGAATTCATGCTGAAACCCTCCATTCAAAATCATAACTAGCAATCTGATTTTTATGCAAACCCGCCTAAGATAATCTAGACAATTTTCTCACAAAAGTGCACTCCAGATGACATACGAGTGAGACCAAAAGGAGACTACTATGTAAACTGAAACCAAACAATTGTTGTCACTATTGTTGATGCCCTAAACATCTGATCTGAAATCCAAAGGGGTGTAAACAGCCCTAGATCTATGACTGCTATATTTCCATGCCATTAGTCAGTCCCTGTTATCTCTGTCAAATCTGGTGGATTGTCCCTCCACTGGCTGAATTTCATTCGCTTGAAACGCAGATTTGAAGCAGGAAAAGTAGCACAAACATCGCCATTAGAAAAACTGCAAACAAACTACAAGTTTGAAAATAGACGTGCCCTAGCTCTGATGATCCGAAATTACGCTCAAACGTGAAGGCGCCCTAAGTGAAGACTCGACCAAGTAATGATATTTGAGTCACATTAATTCATCCTCCAACAGTCCATCCGTCTCACAATGAGGGTTGTATGCATCCTCAAGTGTCTATACGCTAAGAGGGTTTCCGTCCAATCTAACCGTTGAATATTGTAGATTTTGCATCGACAGTGTATTGAGCTTCAGGACAAACGAAAGATGAGCAGATAGATGCACTAGATGTCTCACAAATGATTCTTCACACTCACAGCTCTATAATCTGTTTATGATCCTGGCTGTATGGCTTTTAGATCCTTCTAATTTCATGCATATCTTGATCACAGTTTGATAATGGTAGAATCTCAATGTACATCTGTATCTGCTGAAAATTCATTAACACAAGTGGCTATACCTAAAGATCTGACTGTTTTGGCATCGCCTAGTTTTAATCTTGACCAGAGTTACCCTTGGGGTCCTGTCATCCCATTAGCCTATGTGGAAAACAATAAAATAGGTTTTTTCTTTCAGTTCACTTTGATTTTACAAAAGAGGACATCACAAGTCAACTTGGATTATGGATCTTGTTTATAGGCATAGTAAAAAAATTTGGTTCTTACTGACCCTATCATAGCATCCCTTGTTAATCTCACTCTATTAGTGTCGATGTCAAGACAATAAGATGGAATTGTAAAACTTGGATTGACATAGGGTCTGCAAAGGTGTAGTTAGAAGATTGGGAAGCTTAGGAGACTATGTAATTTTTTTATATAGAGTAGTACACTTCTTGTTTATGGAAACATAAGTCGTCATTAAATGTCTATAACTTTGGAAAGTCAACGTCAATTGTCATGATGTAAAAGTAGATTGAAAGATAAATAAATAAAATCTGCCTTTTAATAGTATTGTACTTGAATTTCATTTATTTACCGTACATGCTCCAAGATTTGGAAACTTGTTTGTTGATCATGTTGAAAAATATTACCAATTTACTGTATGACGTTTTTGAACACTTGTTATCCTATCAATCTTGAAGTGTAAATGCTCACTTGTTGCAAGAACTACTGCCCTAAATGAAACTGAATTGTACCACATAAGGGAGTTTTGTTAGGGGGAAACTGTACGCTAAGACCCTACGAAGGGCATATAAAATTGACCTTGTACTTGGAGGGTTGCCACCCCCATTATACCTCTGCTTTGTAATTTCAGATATTATGGGAAGCAAATAAATGGTGAGGTGAACCCGCGTCGATAAGAGCAATGCATAATTGGAAGCTTCAAAATTCATTATACTAAGGAGAGACATCATACTGGAGGATAAAGGTTCAGGTTGGTAGACTTAAGAATGTGCACTCACGAAAGCCATTTTTGACAGGGTAACACGATGCAGTCCGCAGTTGAATAAAGCTGTGCAAGATCAAATATCGGCCGAGTTAGGTGGAATAATTAGAGGTCAGAGGCGACGATCTATGTTGAGCGACAATCGAACGCCATCTCATAGGAGGTTGCATACAGCACTGGTGGCTCATTTTATAATATTTTCAATTGTTTTCAGTTTAAGTGTGGTATTGAAAATAAGAACAAAAGTACATTCCCTGCCAAACTTGTGATAAGTGAGAATAATTTTGCATTATGGATGCTGGAACAATGTGTACTAGAAAACTAATGACAAGTGTATTACCATCATGATACTTGAAGAGGATGACAAATGTTGTGTCCTTCTTCATCACCTCGGTTAGTGGAAGTTCGATCATCTTGTGAGGGTTGAATTGATTGTGAATTTTGTTCGTGGTCCCACACTGGTCTAGTTAGATGAGTTCCAAACAGTACATGGTTGATGAGAGGTTGATGAGTTCCTTCTCCACCTTATGTCGAGAGCATACGATTCATGTTTTCAGTTCTGTAGAAGAAGTGTAATTGTTTTCTACCATGTTCACACTAAGGGGGGAATGTTAGGAAAATATTGTATTAGTGATCACATGCTATATTATGCAAGTAGATATACGTTTGGGTGAATAGTAATATTTGTGAGTAAATAAGTAAAGATATAAATGAGTTTTTATTTAACAACTCATATATGAGATAGTAATGTATTTAGTTATACGTGAGTTATAACTACTCAAGTAAATAGGCACATAGAGAGATTTGTCGGGAGAGTGGTTTTAGCTCCTTGTAAATAGGAGTACTTGTGCCAACACATATGTAATGTATTCTTCCCATTTGAATCGATTAGAGAGATTATTTTGTGTTTGGCATTTGCAAATTTGAACCAAATCCACATCAACATGAATGGTATTGATGTTATGGTTAAAGTTGGACTGCAAGGATTTTGGGGAAGACACGTTAATGAAGGGTTCTCACTCGTTGGAATTGCTAGATTAAAAAGAAGATTGTAACGATTGTTGGTTTCATAGAATCCTTGCATTCTTAGCTTGGGTGTAGTCAAACAAGAAGGGATCATCCAACGAATAACCATCATCATAATGTGGGGCAAAAATATCAATGTTGAGGGATTTAATGATGGTTTTATTAGGAGTTGAAGGAAACTCCTTTAAAGAAGGTCAGATTGTAGAAACTATAACGGGAATTGTGTCAATTACAAATGGAAAAAGCAAGGTTTGCATATAACAGCATTGGCCATGTAGGTTTTAGATGGCCCGGCCATGTAGATTTGGGATGGCCAATGGCATTGATTTGAATAGGTTTTTGAAATTTTATGATTTTCGGAAAATGATCCAAGGCAGTCTAATTTGTAGGATAGGCTTGACACTCCTATAGGTCTTAGACTAAGCTACGGCCTACGTGGAATCAATGCATTCAATTATTGAGGTGTTGATGTATCCACTACCTTTGTTGGTTCTTTTTCTTCTTTCAAGAAAAACCTTTTTAAGTTTGGCTCTTTGGCATGCTCTTCTGGTCTAGGGTTTAACCCTAGCATCTTCATCCATGCATTGGTTGCCTCCTTGCTGGAACCATCAATTGTGGAGAGTGTCACTTTCCCCGAGGCAGGTTGAGAATCCTTCTGTGACGCTTGAGATCTAGGCCCGGGCCTTGACCTACCCTTGCTTACTCCTATTAACTCCGCAAGTGAAATGGCACCAAGAATCTCTTTTGGAAGAGCACCATATTCCTCATAGCTAACTACAATGTTGTGACCCACTAAGTGTCGTGTTCCAATCTCCGGAACGACTTCTTTCTTTGGTAAGAACTTAGGTCACCAATCCATGTTCTCCCTCTTAAGTTCACTTTCACTCGTGTCCATTATAGATTTGCCTCAAATGTTACCTTTCTAACTGCAGACTAGGAAGATCAATGCTCTAATACCACTATAATGCCCCTTTGGGGCTGAATTTGAACACCAAAAGAACTTGCACATAGCCAAATAGTAAACTGAAACAAAATTGATATTAAATTTTCGAACCCTAGCAACAGGCTGTGAATATATTTTTATGATAGCAATCAGCCACAAAACTTATAGAAACCCTTCAAAATATTATTCTTCAAAGCGGGAATTAATTATCATGTAACAACTGAAAAGACCTCATCAATGATTGTAGGTGGAATATGCATCTTTCTTGTGATAAAATCTTCTTTTATCTCAACAAAATGTATATGGGAGAAACTGGAAATGTGGTGGATAGTAACCCAAAAGTTGGAGAGAACTCCCATATCCATACCCATTAAGTTAAGTTGATAACACGCAACCAAAGGATCCCATTTTACCCAAGTCTCATCCTTCCTAAATCTCTAAAGGTCACCCGGATCCCAAACTTTCCTGTACAAGCAATTTGGAACTTGTACGAAAGTATCCATGTGCCCTTTGCCACTAAAATTGTTCCTCATTCTATCACAATTTTCACTATGTTGTTCATGATACAACAAATCTGCCATATGCTATACCATGAGGCATCAAACTTGACATAAATCATTTCTTTCAACATGTTGCCCATGATGACAACACATTTGAAATGACATAGTAGGAAGCAACAAATCCACAACAATTTCATACCTTTGGCTGTCCACAACATGCTCACCTTCCTTTGCCGGATGAAGAATGATTGAGATATCTTCCACACCTTCATCCTTATGACTTAGAATTTTTTAGTTAGGATCAGCATTCGCCTTCCTCTTAGAATCTTCACATTCGACGAGTGAAGTCCTTTCCGCCTTGACTTCATCCATAATTTGTTGACACCTATATCGATGTAATGTCCCTTTTTCCAAGCTAGTTCGTTTAGGAGACTTTGAGCCCATTCCACTTCCCGTGGGCAAGAAAGACGTGAACAAGGGAAGTGATTGTCATATTTTTCAGTTATTTTGAAGAGCATTTGCATTTTTTCTTAGTAATTTTCTACACAAGTTAGGTCAGTTGGGTCAAGAAGGTGAAAATCCAACGATAAAATAAAAACCAAGAATCCTTATGAAGTCAGTCATAGTTGAAGACTCCCTAACTGATTGTTGGCGCCACAAAGGGGTATAAAAGAGGGTTCACTTGGCTCATTTGGGCATCATGAATTTGTCAAAAATATACTTGCATGGTTTTTGGGCTGTTTACTTAAATCCTTCCACTCAAGGACGAAAATCCTTTGGTGTGGCTAACAAGGAAAATGAAACCCTTCCTTGCTTGGTTGAAGAACGAAAACTCTTCAATTTTTGGTTTCCAAGAGCTTCAAAGAAAGTTGATATTGCAGATTTCGTTAAGGGTTTGATTGGAGAAGAGTTGCTAGTGTTTGATTGTCATTTTCAAGCCCTCTCCTAGGGTGATGACTTGCTTGGAGGAGTTGGGTGCCTTCTAGGGCACATCTTGGCATTTAGAGTTGGTATTCATATTCCTCATACTTTCAAAGGATGATTTCACACTTTCATGGCCATTTCCAACTCATTATTGTGAGTTGTATTTTTGTTGTCATTCATTTAATTATAGCTGTAAAGATTTTCCTAATTTGCATATATTTTGGAGTACTCTTCCTTGGTGTTTACTCCATTAGTTGAGTATAATATTTAGGAGAATTTATACATCCTTTTTCATTGTTTGGAGGATGTTTGATGTCGTAAAAGTGCAAATACAGTTCGTTGCTAGGATTTCTAATATTTTCAGATTTGTTGTCATAAATATCATATTACTATCAATTGGGATTGGTGTTATTTCTTTGTTTCTCAGTTTCATCCCTAAAAGGAATATTACAATGGAGCATCTTCAGAGTTCTTGCTAAAGTCATAAACACCATTAACTTGCTCCTTGTAGGTTGTTCTAAAAACTCCAGCCAGCCGAAAATCAACATTAGCAACCGGTAAAACTCTTCTTTCATGTGCTTCCCCTTCAACATGGTCTTTTCGAGACTCCACCTTAACACCCTCTTGCAGATCTAATTTTTCTTTTTCCTTTTCATGCCCCATGATTTCTTCCTTAACCTCTTGAGGTGTTGATGTATTCGCTACCTTTGTTGGTTTTTTTCTTCTTTCACGAGAAACCCTTTTGGGTTTGGCTCCTTGGCATATTCTTGCAATTTAGGGTTTAATTCTAGCATCTTTATCCATGCACCGGTTCCCTTATTGGAACCATAAATTGTGGAGAGTGTCACTTTCTCTGAGGCTTGTTGACGATCCTTTTGTGGCGTTTGAGATATAGGCTCAAGCAATGAGCTAACCTTGCTTACTCCTATGAACTTCGCAATTGAACTGGCTTCACGAATCTCTTTTGGAAGAGCCCTATACTCCTCATAGTTGGCTGCAATGTTGTGACACACTACATGTCGTGTTTTAACCTTCGGAATGACTTCTTCTTTCTTTGGTAAGAACTTAGGTCACCAATCCATGTTCTTCGTCCTAAGTTCCCTTTCACTCATGTGTCTATTGTAGATTTGCCTCATACGTTAGCTTTCTACCCTGCAAGCTCGGAAGATCAATGCTCTAATACCATTGTAACGCCCCTTTATGGCTGAATCTGAACACCAAAGGAACTTGCACATAATTGAAACAAAACTGAAACTAAATTTTCAAACCCTAGCAGCAAGCTGTAAATATATTTTTATGATAGCAATCAGCCACTATACTTATAGAAAGCCTTCAAAATATTATTCTTCAAAGTGGGAATTAATTGCAAGGAAAACGTACTAGAGAATATATCTTTTTTGCAAATTTAATATCAGGTGCAAATTAATTATCAACAGCAACAAATGCCCTTTACAAATATAACTGGATATGAAGAATTCCAAGGCCTAACTCAAGTACAAATGAAGATTCCATCTACTAAAGATAGGAGGAACACAATGATGATTAAATTTGAAGTTTTTGTACCTCAGAGCACCCCAAATTCCCCCTTAGGGCAGGTTGTCACCCTTGGGAAGGGTTGGAAATACCTTCAAAACTGAATTCAGCACAATGTAATCTCCGTATGAGATCACCCTTTGCACGTTTGAGGGGTTTTGTCCTCAAAACCAGCTCACTTTTGAAAGGTTTCGTTCTTAATAGGTCTTCCAAGAGGATTTCCGTCCTTAATGGATGAGAGAGAAACCAAAGAGTGCTCCAACTCTAAGAGAATAAATTCCAAAGCATACATAAACATATTCCAAGCCAAGTGACCCCTTTAAATAGCTAGAGGTGGCGCCAAAAACCAAATAGAATCATCCTAAAGAGGACCGACCTCTTTGGAAACATAATAGTTCTTTTTTCTTTTATTTTTCAATTGGCTTTTCTCCTTTTTCCCAGCTGACCTGACTATAATTAGAAAATTAGTTCAAAGTAATGCAAAGCTCACAAAAACAATTGAAAATCATGACATTAACTTCCCTAGTTCTTTCCGTTTTAGTCCACAGGAAGTGGAATGTGCCCAAGGTTTTCAAAAGAACTATCCTGGAGAAGGAGACGTTACATGATCCATGATAGGCGGTAGTTGGAGTGATTCCTCCAACATCCATTGTGGCAATATAAGGATTTAATTTTTTCCTTGAATTGAGTGGACAATCTTGTTAGTGATTGCTTCATTAGGGGATTGGATTATGTTAGGATCAAGAAAAGGGGTTGAGGGCAGACATTGATTTGGCGCACTCCACTGAATATGACATGAACTATTAGTCATTTGAACCAAGTTGGATTGCATTTGAAGAAATAAGGTTTTACAAGTTGTAAGATTTGTTGAGTTGAATCCATACGGGGTGTTTTGATAAACATTGTTCGGTTGAGGAGGTGCATTGTTGGGTTTGATTTGGCGCACTCCACTAAATATGACATGAACTATTAGTCATTTGAACCAAGTTGGATTGCATTTAAAGAAATAAGGTTTTACAAGTTGTAATATTAGTTGAGTTGAATCCATAGGGGGTGTTTTGATAAGCATTGTTCGGTTGAGGAGGTGCATTGTTGGGTTGTAATATCCCACTTCCCGGGATCAGTGCGAGATGGCAACCAAACAAGTAGAATCAACACTAAAATGATCAAGCTCAGCAACAAGGTTATGAAATAATGGTTACAATCTGATAATCACATAATGACGAGCAAATTCGCACATTCCCTTCACATAATATTGATGAAACCTTCTTATAGACTGCTGCTGTAAGCTCCAACCCTGATCGCTACACCTGGAAGTTATCTAATACTTCAAACAACACAAACCATGCTCTACAATCAGACCTTGAATTATCAATACCAGCCGCTAAACACAGAGATTACTCAGACATGGAGCTGAGCATTAAATGCATGGAAATTTGTTACCAGTAGACAAGTCAAAAGCTTCAAATGGATCGCAGATGTTAGCACAGGACAATAGCGTATTTTCAACCTACAAATCAGTGCCTAACATATCCAATGTTATTAATAATTTTACCTGAAGCAGATCGCAGCAATGGAGCTATATAATCATGCATAAAATAGTCGATCCACCTTAAGAGATCATAAACCAGTTATCAAAATACTTAGGCAATTCGCTAGTTATTTTAGGCACCCAATATGCTTCCCAAACATTCCAAAATAAGTTGTTATTGCCCAGGAAATGACAGCACATTTAATTGAATGTAAAGTAGACAATAATCATACGAAGTAATTACCGAACTTGCTCTACTATAGTCGCTGTCAAGAGGGACTGCAAAAACATCATACAAACATACAAACACCTAGTCGATCCACTCCAAATGATACTCCAAATCAGCCCACTTGCAAAATAGAAGAAGTCGCTGTAAATTAGACAGTGAATACCAATCAAATTACTTCTAAAAAGGCCCCAAAGGAGTTACCAAACATGCCCAGGCTGTAGCTGCAATTATGACACATAAGCATACAAAAATCTGATCATTTACCACTCTAAAAACAGTCCACAAACACCATAAGAAGAAGTTCGTTAGGGTTTAGAGGTATCAAACACCCAAGTTGATTTGCAAGAGAACTCCAAAGCAAACACTTATTTTTTACCACAAACCCAGCTGCTACAGTGATTCGCTACAGTAAAAACATGCAGATTTCAATGGCAAACTTCATCTAAAAATTATCCAAAGCCAAAGACATGGATCTCACTTGAGATTGCACAAATACTTCTTCAAATAGATCCTCAATAACCAGCTCAATACAACCTCCCACACAAGAGTTAGAGAGAGAGCGAGAACATCAATGGGCATGCATCCCAACTCCAAGCATGGAGTATCAAAATAAATTCATCATAACATAATAATAATAATGATCCTAGCACTCCTTTTATAAGCAAGGAGGCACAAAATTCGAAATCCCTAGGAGAGGGAAATTATTAAATAAAAGCAGTTTGTTTTCCCTAGGTGTGGCGTCCCCTTTTCAAAGGGTGATTTTATCAATAAAAGCCACCTAAATATTTATTTAATTAATTCCCCATTTAATTTTTATATTTTGGGAATTAAATTAAATAATTTTCATAATTAAAGAATTAAATAATTAAATAATTAAATAATTATTACTCCAGGCAATAATATTTAATTATTTGATAAAAATGTTTCCCTTACAACATCCCAAAGCCCACGGGGAAGTATAGGCTAAGGGTCTTCAGAAATGGGGACATTACATGGGTTAAGGGGGTATGTCGTTAAGGGTAGCACCTTCGTGGTTGAAGAAGATGAAGGATGAGAATGACCCCAAAAAAAGAGGGCACGCCATGCTTTGCCTTACCCCAATAGCTGAAGAGATGTCATTAATAGCATTGTGTTCATTGAGGAGCTCATCCATGCATCATTGGATGAATTTGTAAGCTTCCCTGACATATTCTAAAAAGTTTTGGATGATGTTTTGCATGGCGGGAGTGTAATTGGGTTAAATGTTATCCTCTTCTTCACCCTCGTACTCTAATCCTTCCTCGAGTATAGGTTTTTTAAATAAGATCTAGATGAAACACTATTAGTAGATGTTTTAGGCAAGAACTGTTTAGAATTAATAGTGGCCATGTTACATTCCACATAAATTGTGGAAAAGTGGCCCTATCTATATTTTGAGCACCATAGAGATGATCCATGGTATGAGTGGAAGGATACTCTTTAGGGTTCTAAATATGGTAGAAAATAAATTTGGCAAGCAAAGGTCTATTTGACAAATTGGTTAAGAGGCTAAGAAGCTAGGATTTAAAAAGAGAAAAAGAAAAAAGAAAAATAGGAGATAACAATGAACATGAAAATGACCCACTTAATGGTGGAGTAAGATTCACGTTGGGTTCATCAAATGTATGTTAGCTAAGATGGTCAATATTATTATCCCTCTCTATGTTTTTGATAATATAGACTGTGATATAGAAGAAGACCATTCTAGGGCCAACACATGAGCTAGGGATAGCACCAGGGTCTGTAATAGTCATGAATCTCGTAGACAGTAATCCACACTCATATCAAAGGCATAGGGTTCCAAAGCCTATATCTAGAATAGGGGTGGGGTCTTACTAGAATCCTAGTTGTAAATGATAATAAGAAAGAAATAGGATATCTAGGCTAAGGGTTGTAATGCCATATGGTGGTAATAAGCAAAGGCTCTAATAGATAATCTAATAGACAAAGATATGCTACTCTATCCTAGCCTAATACATGATACATCAAACATAATCAACTACATCACCATCATACAAGAAAAGAGAGGGTTAGGATACTCACCTTTGTGAAAACATTGTTGGCGCATTAACCCCCCAGGGTTAGTAGCACCTCGTGAGGGAGTTGTGGGGGTGGATCACAAGAGGGATAGGTAGAAGACCTAAGTAAACCAAAGTTCGGGACTCCAAAGACTTGGTAGACCTTCTAGGTGCAACTCCTATTCTTATTGCTCCTAGTAACCCAATGCTCTGAAGTAGACTTCCAAGTATAAGCTTCACTAAATCCTAAACCTCTTAGACACTTAAGGGCAGATTTGTGAGTGCAAGCAGAACAATATATGTGATGATGATATAGAAAAATGAAAACAATGATGCCTATAAATAAGGAGAACATAACTATGAATCATTATCTCTCTTAGCTGACAGCATCGGCTAATGTCAGTTGGCTGGGAAAAGGGTTTCCACTTGAAAAATTGACCATGCGATGCAGTTGGCCCCAAATAGAGAATTTAAAGTTGGAGGAGAGAGAATGGAGGTAAAGCAAACATTTGCAAGAGGTATGAAGGTGATCTAAAATCTGGAAGGTGCTATAGGCAGATGTGAAGGTAATAATATTGAGGATATCAAGTGGTCACAAATAGATAGTAAATGGTAGGTAGTAGGGAGGCATTTTAGGGAACACTAGGGCGATGCCACACACAACTCCTCTCTCACCACGTACTACAAACCAGAAAACCCTACTCCTGATAGGAGCCTTCAAGCACACACTCAAGGAGATTAAAGTGTCAATAACCTAGGACAGAGAAATCATTAGTAAGTGTAAAAAGTAAGGTGTATACAAGGACCATTCACAGAGAACCTGGGCTCAACAAGATTGGATATGACAACTCAAGGCCGCCTTCAAAGTTGTCCATGAGTGAGATTAATACCAAATGACTAATTATTGTCTATAAAGTCGTATCTTTCTTCTGCACCATCGTCAGCCATTATAACTTTCAACACCATACAAAAATCAGTATATGAAAACACGTGACTTGATCAAAATCCATGTCATAGTCGAGATTGACGCATCTACCACATAGGATATGTCATACATCAAACATTTTACTTGATACGCAATTATGTTTTTTGCAATACCTATTTTGTCTATTTTGAGAATAAAGCTTGTTTAAAGTATTTGCAAATGTTTGCACAACATTTACCTTTGTACAAGGAAATGCAATATATAGAATTTGTGACATACAAGATTTAGGGGGCAATTGGTTGGTCAATCAAAAATAACTGTTTATAAAATGTTCGATCATCACTTTCTAAGAGAAAGTCCTTAGTGATGTCTAACATTATTTGACTCATAATTAGCAATTGCTATTAAGATTTTGCTTTTTTAATATATATTTATTGGTTTTACATTTTCTTATTTACTTTATGTGTTTTTGTAATATTATACCTTCGTGTCTACATCATGACATAATATATGGTTGGCAGACCCTAGTTAACCACAATTATCCCTAGTTACAGTACAACATTAAATGATGCATAACCTAAAATATGCATAATTGTTTTTATAGAATTAGAATGAGCAGAATATTTTTATTAATGTCCACTAGAGACCCTATAAGGATATATGGGAAGGAGGAAAAAAAATTGCAATAAAATTTACAGCAATGTTTTTTTGCAGCTTAGCTGCCATTAACCTCTAGACTGTAACTGCAAGCCATATGTATCATATCAGTGCTATTTATTTAGTGTTTTAAAACATCCTTTACATAACTCCCTACTCGCTTAGTCAGCAAACTCAGAAAACTATCTGGCAAGTCAAATCTCCATGCCTTACTGAGTGCTTTGGCCTTAATTTCTCATATTGACGGTAATGGTATTATGTAGCCATCATTAAACCAAGACTATATATGTGTGGTGAAATAATAAAGTTATACCATTTTCAAAATCAAACACATAAAACAGTATACATGCCTTAGGCCGATCCATAGAGCTCCCGAAGTACCCCAAACCAAATGATAAAGATGAATATGCCGCAACCAACTCTACTGATTTTAGTTGTTCAAAATTACTTGCATCCTGTTACATAAACAATCACTATTCTATTAGCAAACTGTGGCCATAATATGCAAGAAATGTATCAGTTCTTATGCCATAAGATATTACTTACAACTTTTGTGCCATCTGCTTGCAACATCAGCACACCTGCATCAATAGGCATAGGCAAATGCCTACTTTGACCAATAATAGTCTCTAGAACCTCAGCACATGCAAAGGTAGGTCCAGAGTGCATCCTACAATTCCACATCATCTAATTCTATGTTATCAAACTGCAAACGAAATCTTCCTATCTCATCCTTCAAATGCAGAAAAAAATTGTTGTTTTTTGAAGCTGGAATTTATAAATAATCTTGGATAAAGTTAAACAAACAAAATCAAAGTGTCTGTATTCTATCACAAAAATAAGAGGACACGGGTCATAACAACACATGTAAGGCAAAATTGGTTTCCACACAAAATATGGATACTAGAAAATGTCGCATTATATTGAATGAAAAATGATGTGAAAAATAAGATCCAAGAAGATGTGGTTTATAAACAACGTACACAATTTCACAGCAAGCAGAGTTTTCCAATATTTCAAACTGCATTGATGATCAATCCTAATACTAAAGAGAACATTTCTTGTCCTACCAATCAGTCGATGAAATGAACAACATCATGTTAACATTTGAATTAACATCATTAACCTAATCTGAGTGTATGCAACTACTATCTACACAATCTTTGTATTATTTGTACTTCACACTTTCACCTAACAGAACATTTAGGCAGAGAGATTTTAACTTTTTGGATGATTGCAAGGTCCAATTATACTAAAGATATGTAGTTCCTATTAACGCGCAGAAGTACCACCCTAGGATATTATCATGGAAGATCAATACTTTTGGCTAAAATGGGATTGTCTCCAAGTGTGGGACCTTGTATCTTCAGACAAACCTCCAGAGAAGGTTGGTTCCTCTATCTATCTAACCTAATGCTAACACAACCTCTAAGCTAACCTACAGTAACACATCAAAGGGATCAGGAAGAGAGAGAGATGCAGAAAGAAAAACTTAAACTAAAAGGGGGTGGTGATAGCACTAGAAGAGAGGGTCTATCACTCTCCACGAGGGGAAGAAAGGGGAGAAAACGCAGGAGGAGAGGGTAGACAGACATGCCACAGACTTGAAACCATATAAACTAACCCTTCCTACACATTTACAACACACAAAAATGGAACTTTACAGATAGAAAACAAAGCATACCAGATAACGGATGGAGAGGTAAGAACGTAATTAACGCAAGCATAGGGCACAGAGTAGCCACAAACACAACATTTAATTGCTTAAATGATGCACAGACCATTACATTCATGGCAGAAGGCACAAAGTGCATCACAGAGACCAAATCCAAGGTCTGGAACTCGTGAGAAGTTGGCCACCATTTTGGCATGGTGTCGTTACAACAAAAGAGGGATTTGTTCTACAAGCCATGAGTTCCATATTTATAGAAAATGGAAGAAGAAGAGAGAAGGAGAGAGATGAAACCTCCAAGTACCAATCGCCATAGATGTTTGTAGATAGGTATGGGTGCCTGACATGGCTCTTATCGCAAGCCATCAAATTTACAAGTCGTGGAGAATGACACCCATACTTCATTAAATTTGGGTCAGTGGAGTGGTTGGATGTTTGATTTCAAGTAAGGCACGGCTCCTGTGTGCAATCCGCAGGCTTCAGATGATCTTCATGGTTTCTCGTGGCTTTCTCCTTGTTATGCAGCTTTTTAAAACTCTCGTGGTTTTTTTGAATGCTCTGCGACTTTTTTGAAGTTGAATGTCTCCATGGATTGAGAAATCCATGAAACAAAATGAAAATTAAATAGCTAAAACGCCAAATAACCAAGTCTGATTTTTAAAACCAGCCAACTGAAAATAATCTGAATTTAGAAATATTCTAGGGCAGCGAGTTGTTTATGGAATTCAAGAGCACTGTTCACGATACACATCAATGAATAATGCTACAAAACAATTATTCTATCCACGACAATATTTATGCATCACAAATACATCAAAAGGTGGATGTAATATCGAATTACACAACTGGAATTAATTAATTAAAATAAGCACAAGACTAGCCAAAACCGAAGGCTAGGAAAAATAGTAAACCCCTGCCAAAATTCACCAAAGTAGAGATTCCGGCCTTATAAAATATGCCAAATCAGAAAATGATGTGAGATCTCAA
Organism: Taxus chinensis; assembly: GCA_019776745.2. NCBI lineage: Eukaryota > Viridiplantae > Streptophyta > Pinopsida > Cupressales > Taxaceae > Taxus > Taxus chinensis. The sequence continues at coordinate 642,155 of JAHRHJ020001455.1, forward strand.
TTTTATGCCCTCTAGGGCACCAAAACCCCCTCCAAGGTAGGTTGCTCCACTAGGGAACGCTGTCTAATGCCAATAAAATCTGAATATGCTTTCCTTTCTTCAAATCTGTAATTCTCCTCAAGCTCAATCAATGTTGAAAGATTTTCGTCCTCCAACAAAACTACTAGAAGGGTTTTCGTCCTTCTAGGATATTACAGTGGTATCAGAGCTTCTTTCCTCTTTTCGTGTGGGTGATTTGTGTATGCAGGGTGATAAGAAGTTTCAGTGTTACAAGAGGAGAGATAAGGGAAACATGGATGAAGGGGCATTCACGCTGGACCAAGTAAAATTTCTACAAGAGCTAATGCAAGGGTGTGGTTTGGAACTTCAGAAAACCATGAGTGAACAAATGACAAAACTCATCACAGGAGCTTTGGGAAATGGCAAGACGCCAAACTCCAATAGAGAAGGGAGTTCCCATAGTGGGAAGGGAATTCAATACAACCCCCTCCTAAGTTCTTTAAGGGCACTTTCCTTCCTAAGGAGAGTCATAGAGCATTTGAGGAACCATCAATGGTAGAAACCATTGAGGCATGCAACACAGAATATGGTACTTTGCATCCGGCCACTAGGGCCACTCAGAAAACTACAATACTCAGTAGACCCAAAAAAATTGACTTGGCGACACTCAACGAATATTCGACAATACTCAACTTAAAAAATACACAAATTTCTTTAAGAACATAAATTTTAAGCAAAATATTTTTTTAAAAATCTCTCTAAAAACTCGGGAGTATTTGCGAATATTAGCCAAAAACATGTGAATATTCGCCAAAGACTCACGAGTATTCGCCAAAAACTTGGTTGTGCAAGTTCTAGCAAGTTTTTCAGGAAAATAGTCAGCCAAGGAAAATAATGGCAAGTACTCGCCTAGTATGCATACTATGATTTGAAGATCCTCTTCACCACAGTCCAGTGTTCCTTCCTTGGACTTGACATATATTACTAATTCCTCCCACTACATGTGCAATGTCGATTCTTGTGCAGACCATTGCATACATCAAGCTTCCCACCACACTTGCATATGGAACCTGAACCATGTCCTCCAACTCTTCTTGTATCTTTGGACCTTGCACGGCCGAGAGTTTATGACCAGCTGGTAAAGGTGTGCTCACAAGATTGTTGTCATGCATCTTGAACCTTTCTAATACCATTTCAACATACTTCTTTTGGTTTAACCAAATCTTCCTATTTGCACAATCTCAAGTAATTTCCATGCCCAAAATGAATTTTGAGGCATTGAGATCTTTCATGTCAAACTACACAGACAATTGATACTTCACCTGCTTGATCATTGCCTTGCAATTTCCAATCAATAGCATGTCATCCACATAGAGAACTATGATGACAAAAATTTCATAAACTTCTTTGAAGTACACACAAGGATCTGCCTCACTGCGCACGAAAGGAAGTTTAAACACATAACTGTCAAAAATTTGATTCCACATCCTTGGTGATTGTTTCAAGCCATACAAGGACTTCTTCAATAGCAAACTAAATCCTCTTTTCATTTGACTACGAAACTTTTAGGTTGTGTCGTATAGATTTCTTCTTCAACCTCCCCATGCAAAAATGTTGTTTTAACATCCATCTGATCTATCTCTAGATCATACACAGCAAGCAATAGCTAAAATAAATCTGATTGAAGTCAATTTCACAATAGGAGAAAACACCTCACCAAAATCAAATTCCTCCAACTGAGAAAATCCTTTCACAACCTAGGCGATCCTTATCCAATTTTCCTTGTGCATTGCACTTCGTCTTGAAAACCCACTTGCAACCCACAAGCTTCCCTCCAGGAATTAATTTCACTACATCCCAACTCTTTTTCTTATCTAGAGACTCTCAATCTCCCCCATGGATTTCTTCCAACACGTGCATCTTGGATTCAAAAACTTACTATCTAAGGATCACCAACATTAGTTACTGGAAGTAGAAATGCAAAACAAAATTCATTTGGAATACACCATTTTGGTGCTTTACGCACTCATTCTGATTTTCTCTACACAAGGGTTGCAAGTTCTTCTTCCTCCTCTAGTGCCTCTTCTTCATCAACAACTTCATACTCATATAACGGCTCTTCATATTCTAATCCAACCCACACCACCTTGTATCTTCATTTGGCTGCTCCTTCGAATGTTCAAACTTAGCTTCTCCACTACGTACATCCTTCTGCATAGAAATCCTCTTCAACTCTCTGACGACCACATTCTGTCTATAGACTGCCTTCTCTCTTTTAGGATTCCACGTATTGTATCCTTTGACACCACTCCCATATCCAATTAAGACACTTCTCATGCTTATAGTCAAGCATTGTCCTCTTTTCATTTGGAACATGAACACATGCATTGCAGCCAAATATTCTCAAGTGTTTAAGGGATGGTTTCTTAACAATCCAGGCTTCCTACAGAGTCATATTTTCTAGTGCTAATGATGGTTAGCGATTTACCAAGTAGCAAGCAATAAATACTGCTTCAGGCTAGAACTTCTACTCCAACCCTGCACAATTGAGCATACACAAGGCTTATTCCATCAACGTCTTGTTCATCCACTCTACAATTCCACTTTGTTGAGGCATGTATTGAGTTGTCCTTTTCTTTCAATTTGGCACTAGCTAAATTCCTCAAATTCCTTTGAGTAAAATTTTACCCCATTGTCCATGCGCAACACCTTGATCTTTTTCTCCTTCTTGTTTTCCACAAGAGCTTTGAACTCCTTGAATTTATTGAAAACTTGATATTTCTTCTGAAGAAAGTATAGCCAGGTCTTCCTAGGAAATCACCTATGAATGATATATAGTACACGGCTTTCCCAAGTGACGCGACCTTCGTCATCCCAAACACATCACTATGTATAACCTACAAGATCCCCTTTAGGTATGTAGTGCTTGTGGAAAACACTATTTTACTTTGTTTGCCATACATGCAATGCTCAAAGAAGAAGTCTAAGGGACTCTCATCAATCTCTTTCACCATTCCTTTGGATTGCGCTGAGCACAACCCCTTTGCACTAATATGACTCGACCTTTCATGCCAAAGCATTGTCTTCTTTACTGCAAGCATGTTGGTTTTCTCATGTACCTCATTGGCCTCAAGAACAACAATGTTATTGCAAGCACCAGTAATTGTACTCACATCCATTCTGAACAAGGTCCCAGGGAGTAACCCCCTTGATTGTGTCAATCACTCGAAGGCACACCATTTTACAACCATTTTTTGGGAGCGACACTTGCACTCCGGCATCACACATCTTGCTAACTGAAACTAGATTTCTCACAATGACCTGATGTGTAGAACTCTAAGGAGAATCTTGATCCTCTTTGTCTCGAAACTTTTGCTTCACTCATCCTACACCCATCAATCGGGTGAGTAGAATCATCTCCCATAAAGACATTACCAACATCATACACCTCATATTCGTAGAGCTAGTCCCTATGAGAAGTCAAATGGTAGCAATTCTCTAGAGTCAACCAACCATGCTTTATTGCAAGAAAGCGCACCCTAAGCTTCCAAGTACGTATCTCCAGTTTCATCAATGGATCCTTTATTGTCTAAGGATGAATCGTTTGATAGTTTGCTCTTGTCCACCTTTGCACTGCAATCCTTAAAACGCCAAGTTTTGCACAATTCCAACACTTTTCCAAAGGAGGTATCTTCAGAGTCTTAGATCTGCATATAGCTATGTTCCACCAAGTTTCTGGGACAGGGACGGGAGGCGTGTTTTCGGGATGTATTTTTTTGGAGGCCTTTTCTTAGGGGACAACAAGGGATAACTATTCAGGGCAAAAAATAAGAGAAAATATAAAAAATATAGGAATTTTCAAATATTCATATGATAACATTGATAAAGCATTCATCACACATATTATAGAACCTTAATACATAAAATTGGAGCTTAATTGAGATTTCACATAAGGTTAAAGTTTCAATTACAATAATAATTACAATGAAATGCCCATGGCCTACAAGTTTCAACTAGACAACAACAAAATGTCTGAAACATAGAAAAAATATATAGTACACAACACCTGCACAAAACTCTATTAATTAAAATGCATCATCAAGCATACAATTAGCAAATGCATTCTCACACTTTTGAGCATTCATGATAATAGGGTTTTTCAGAATTGAGTAAAAAAACCCGTTGTTTCGTTCAGCAAAACATATTACTTTATGCTTTGTTCATACATCTTTTCTGCACAACACAATATTGAACTGAATAACACATTCTTTTTCACCAAAAAAATTTACTCCGTGTTTTGTAGTCACACAATCCTTTCACAACATTTAGTCAACAACAGTCTTCTTTGGAAAACATTTGTTCGTAAACCCTGTGCTGCACAACACAACATTGAACTGATACTACAATGTTTTTCACCAAAACATATTACTCTACATTATCTTTTCATACACATAGTTCAAAGAATTGGGTAAATATTGAACACCCCTGTGTTTTTCACAAAAGCATATTACTCAATGTTTTGTTTATACACCCTTTGCTGCACAGCAAACCATTCAACATAATACCACAATTTGTTTATCACCAAAACATATTACTCTATGTTCTGCATGAGCAATACAAAACTATTAAATGAATTCATTATAGAATATTGCTCTCCTGCCTTTTTGACACTGTTGTTCTCTTTTCTTCTCTCTGTTGTTTTCTTTCTTTGTCTTCTCCTTCACAAGATAGGAAATGACAAAAATGAGCTTCTTTTTTTGTTTTAGTTGTAAGAGAGGTTGTTTTAGATTAAGGTAGGTTAGGAATGAATGTGGGGGTCCTTGTGCGCCCCCATATTTCTATTTTTTAAATTAACAGTGTTTTTTTTTAAACTTTACCTTTGTTGGGACGTAGGGGACACCAAGATGTCCCCGGTACAGGTTGGGGTCTTGTAGAAGTCCTCTGGATGTACCGAAGACGTCTGGGCATCCCCTGTCATCCCCTACTCCAATTTTGATGTCCGCGGGATGTCCCTAATTTTTTTAACAAATTGGGGACAGGTAGGGGAGGTTTCCTACCCGTCCCCGAGTTTCCAAAACGTCCCTAGTAAGGGAACAAGCCTAAAAAGGCAGGAGACACGTCCCTGTGGAATATAGGCATATAGATTTCACACACTTATCACCTAACCTCTCTTTCCTTTCTCCAATGTTCTCCCATGCACCACCGATGCATCACCCAGGCGATCGTAAATGGACTTGCAACACACTTCTTATGCTAATAAGGCCGGAACAATATCATCCATCTTTAGCTTAGATGAGGTACTAGTGATTGTCATTAATAGAGTATCCCAAGAGTATGGCAAAAAAAACATAAAAGCATAATACACCTATCTTCATCATCCATGATTATATCCATAGACAATAGCTCACTTAGCAATGTGTTGAAAACATTCACGTGCTCTATAATTGAGTCACCATCATTCATTCTCAAGGAATACATTTTCCTTTGCAAAAATAGTGTGTTGACCAAGATTTAGCCTGGTACAACATTATGAACTTATACTGTAGTGCATTTGTCATCTTTTCATCAGATACATTCATTAACACTGATTCTAATAGACACGGTTGGATAGAGCTTCCATCCTTTCTACCAGTCTTATACCATTCCTCTTGGTTTAACCTTGCAAGTCCTTTTTGTGACACTACGACCCACTGATCTCTATCCATCAAGAGATCTTCCATGTTAATCTTTCGTAACTAAAAGTTTTGTCCATTGAATTTGTCAATCTCTATTCTCGTACTCTCATACATGTCTGACTTGTGCAAGACTTCCAATAACACAAGGACCCTCTCACAACGTACACTTATTACAGATCTACCCCAAGGACCCTATGGAGCTCTAAACTACATTCTAATATGAGATGTTGGAAATATGCCTTACAGAACCAGGATCTTTATAGATTTGTTATACCAATAGGTATCTTCTAAGAAGAAACTATGATATAGATCTACACAACACAAAAGAATATCACACGAGATATAGACACAACTTTATCCTAGGAAAACCCTTTCGGGCGAAAAACCACAGCAATAAAAGTCGTTCTTATTGCATTAACTTTGAACCCGTTTTATAAACAGAAGATCTGGAAAAGACTCGGTTGTACAAAACTTCAGTAACCCATGCACGAACAAATTGCAACTATAATACTTTGATTTCCTATTTTATGTACATCCTAGACACAATTGGTATATATAACATACAAAGCCAACAACCACAATAATTGTTACAACCATGTCTCCTAGTTTTACGCATAGGAATCTCTATGCTCTAATAGCAATTGCATGCTTAAAAGCAACCCATAACTTTACAGACGAAAAAATTTCAATATTCTCTCTAATTGTTGCTCAATCATTAAATACAAGATATTCTTCTAGTCACCGTGTTAGGATATTCTTCAACACATTGCATCACACCTCCGATCTTTCATCCTAATCAAACAAGTACTAACAACACATTATTATTACAATCCAAAGTTGTGTAAAGCCTTTGTGCACCATAATGCGACTCTCATTGCGCACAGTCACCATACTCATAGTTGCATACAGTCTTCTAAACCACATTGCACGAGTCTCAAGTGCAAGTCCCATTTACCCATACACCTGTGCACATGCCTCTACAAGAACCATCATGTGCACTTAGTGCTATGTAAGCCTACACAACACAATCCACTAGGCAATAATTCTTGCACAATGCTATACAAAGTTAAAACATTCCCAACAAGTAGGAGCTTACTTAGCATGTGTTTTCCCCATTTGAATTTCTTAATCCCCCTTTGTCTTGAAGTTTAGCTTTTGTGGGATTGGTAACGTCATTTGACTTGCAATCCTTTTTCAATTTTAAAGCTTGATTAGGCCTAAGGTCATTATACTTTTAATGACCCTTGAGAAGGTGCTTTGAGGGATTTTCCTCCCACTTTTTATTGTTGTTTTTTCTGTCATTTTATGGATTTGAAATGGTATGGTTAGGTTGCCCAAATGGGTTTAGCTTGTTTATTGTGTAAAGGAGATTGACAGCATGGACATATGCCTTGTTGCTTTGTGTATAACAAGAAACCTTGGGGTTGGTATGGCAACTTGGTAACTCCAAAAGTCCTCCTCCCCTCACCCATCTGAGTGGGACTTAAACTCCTCTTTTGTGGCCATGGAATCTCACGTATCATTGGGATTGGTTTTGCAATTGGTGAGAAACTCCTAAAGACCTCCTTCCCTCGCCCCTTAGAATGGGAATTAAACTCCCCTTTCTTGGTTGTGGAATCTTACTTTATTCTTGGGACTCCTCCCCTTCATCTCCTTATAGATTATTTCTTCAAAAGATACCTTAGTACCTGTGTCATGGATGTGCGTTTTTTGCATTGAGTGATGGAGGGTATTTCAGCATATAGGATGAGAGTAGAACTAGAAAGTAACCACCTAATGATGGAAATCGGATGGGAGGTGAGCACTTCATTGCCTTGGCCTTGCAGATGTATTCTTGGCTAGGTTGCCAAGAAACAAGTCCAAGAACGGATATGTGTTTGAAATGTGGAAACTCTGATTTTGAAAATATACCCTTGGGTGAAACAACACAAAAATGTCCATATGATATATTATTACAAAAATTTAAATATATCTTAAAAATGCATAATAGTCAATTTTCGTTCATAAAAGATAAAACACCTAAAATACTTTATATTCATGGAAGTTCAAAACATTTGACATGGTTAAAAAAATTTATGTACATAATTATAATCTAGATTCTAGAATATATAATCTAGATTTTCCGCAAGTACTGCTGAAACTGAAGTATATAGTGTTTTATTTTTATTTTTTGCGTTTGAAAACCACAAATACTGTTGAAACAGTATAGAAATGTCCCTATGCCATACTTGGGTGGTGTCCCCAGATTTCACTCTGAAATCTGAGACTACCCCATGTTAAAAAATTTCGTACTTTTAAAATAATGGGTCGTTTTGTGTTTTATTGCCAGAAAGTGTCTGTATTGTGTCAAGATATTCCCAGAGATACATATAAGCCAATTTTGACAAATACCCACATGCTCAAAATCGTTATATTTTGTCGTTGGGGTTTGCCTGCAGGAAATTTTTATTTAATTATTTTGAGCCCCGTTTGAGGCAAATTGTGCTCCGGTTTAACCCTGTTGTGGTCTTACATGTCAATATTCCCATATACCAGTAGGGTTTTAACCAGGAATGAATCTTGGGCTTTATCTGTGACTTCTGGCAACGTTTTGCGTTTTTGGTGTTTTCCCGTTTTGTTTTCTGTGAAATTTCTCTAGGTCAATTCCTTTGCCAGTTTTCTGATTTTCTTGCCTGGAGTATCTGGAGATCATCTATGCACGTTATGCCAGAAAGGAATTTGCCACAGGAGGTCTAGTTCTCTCAGAAAAGACGAAGTCGTGCACAAAAAGGCCTCTTCTGGGCAGGTCGCATTTTTGGGAAAAGAGAGGTTTTAAGCTAGAATGGGATTTTTGGTAGCAGCAGGCAGGTGGGAATTTTGTACCTGCCTAGCAAGGTACTTTTTCCCATGAGAAGCAAAGCCACTTAAGTCACAATGGGAAAATGAGAGGCACCAGGCAGGCGGGAATTTCTTACCTGCCTTGCAGAGGTGAAAATTCTCATTGTGAAATAAAAAAAAAATCACTTAAGGCATTGATGGGAATTTATTACCTGCCTTGCAAGGTAAAAAATCCCATTATGAAAGTCAAACAACTTAAGTGGATCATGGGATTTTTGGAGCTGTGGTGCAGGGTGAATAATCCCATTGGAAATTGACTTTTAAAAATAGAAATCGCTCATGCCAAAAAGTGCAACCCCCTTTGGAATAGGGAGAAGCATTTATTAATTAATTCTATTTCCAAAATGGGCGCCCAAGCATGAGAAAAAGTCAACACTAGAGAAGGGGATAATTGGAAATAGAATTCTTTAAATTTAATTTTATTCATAGCCCTCTCTTGCAAAAAAGTGGACCCACCTAAGGAGAAATAATATTTTTTAAAGCATTACTGATGTAATTAATTCTTATTTTTGGCGCATGAGGTCAAAGCATATTGTGAAGTCAAAGTGGACTGAAAGTAGAAAGCTAAAATTAAATAAATTTAATTTATTTAATGGCAGCCATGAGCATGCACAAAATAGGTGCCCAAATTGAAGAGAGAAAAAGCATGTTTAATTAATTAATTAATTGTCAGGAATAGGAGGGGCAATAATTAATTATAGAATGATGAAGGTTATATAAGCATGGGCTGCCATATTGATGAAGTAATTAATTCTTTACCAAGGAAGTGCAGCCCAGGCAATTTTGGCGCCCAAAGGAGAGGAATTTTGCTCAGAGGAAGGTGTTTTCACTGCCGGAAAGCTTCAAATTTTGGCGCTTAGGTTTGAAGGAGCTTGATTTAAGTCTGATTAATTGTCTGCATAGTGATACAGGTGCTCAGAGGAAGTTGACAAAATTCATGCTTGCTTTGCATGCAAACAAGACCTCAAATTTTGGGGGCAGCAGGTTTATATGCAATTTTTATGATAAAAATCAAGTGTTCATGCTCCTGATTTCATCTTTGTCTGAATTAATTGCAGTTATTCATTATAGGTGCTTATATAATTGAAAGGGAGCTTAAATCAATGTCCAATACATTGAATATATCTTCCGAACCATGAACAAAGTCCCAGATCTACACCAATTGTAAAGAATTCCAACAAAATCATGCATTACTTCCAGATTTGCTGACATTGGATGACAAAATCCAGGCTCAGATCCAGATCCAGATCTCATAATTGCAAAAGCTTCCGGCAAAAATTCATCCTCTTGTTTCCAATGCAGCCCATGTAGAAGTCGGTGCGTCGAAAATTTCCTTCCAGGATCTTGTGCAAATGTACTCCCAAACTTCCAGTTGAAGCCTTCATTGAATTTGCATTCACCCGGAGTGCTTTCCAGAATTTTTAATTGCTCATATGCAATTAAAATTAAAAATGAGGAGTTATTTACGGCAAACATTGCACTGATGCATGTACAGGAGAAGAACTGCAAAAGCTTCAAGGATAAGAAGGAAGACCAGTCAAAGGCAATACCCGCAAGCAAAATTCACAGATCCAACTGGCTTCCAGATCCAGCCGCTTCCAGATCCAGCTGCTTCCGGATTCAGCTTGGTGAGAATCAAAGAGCAAAAGAATCAGCTACATGCAGAATATGCAAAAAAGGACAAGACTACAGCTCTCCTCTTTCTTCTTCTTTCTCTTATTTCCTCCGACAAAGTAATTGAGCAATCAATTAAATTATACAACTTAAGTGATTGGTTTAAAAGCCATTACTTGAAGAAGTCAACTATTTGGAGATAGGTGGCAGACGTGCAAAATAGAAGGTTCTATCTTCAGTTGCAAATCATGCATGTCATGCAAAGAGGAATTCCAGGAGGGAGATTGTCAATTGTTTTTTTTCCAACTTCCACATGTGTCAGTTCAACTAAAAGCTTCCGACTTGTAATTGCCCCTCTACATTCTCTAAGTAGAGGATGAACCTTCGGGTTAATAATCAGAATTTGTAAGCAGCATTCTTGTGTTCCAGACTCTGTGCTGAAACCCCTGATAGCCACTTGAAGCAAAGGAATATAAAGGAGCAGGTTTCCGGAGAACTTTGTGTCACGGTGCAATTTGTTTCTAGCTTTCTATCTTTAGATCTTCTAATAGACTTTGTGTTATTTTAGATCTAGATCTGAAAGTTGCCTTTGCTTATAATTTTGTGCGTTGATATCTATTGGTTATCTTCTATGTGCATGCAATCAACTCTGTTATCTATTGATTGAGTTGCACATCTTCCCTCATTTCTTTCCTTGTGTTTTTATTATTTCTTTCTTCTATCAAATATTTCCTTTCTTTAAACAGTTGTTTACTTGTTTGCAGAACTATACAGCTATGGTTCATGAGCTGAATAGTTAAAGTAAAACCCCCATATAGATACTAGCATATTTTTATTGACAAATCTGACACGGGAGTCTCACCGGTAAATGAGGGAGATTTATCTCATGACTGCCTAGGTTTTCAGACAATGCAAAAAATCTAGCCAACACTGGTACTAGTTTGGCAGCTGTGGAAGCGTTTGAGGCAACATACCATGTAAAGGCCATTAAACCCCTAGTTTTATTTGGGTTTATTGAGTCATCTAGGGTAATTGGTTCATTATTGTAGTTTTGAGTCGATTATGTTCTGGCTATAAACCATATTTTGATTGGTATTTGCCGAATAGTAGTTGTTGATTTGCATGTCTTTGTCATTATTAGAGTTCTGATAGGGGATATATATAGTTCAAACAATTATCCTCCTTCAAACCCTCGCTGAAAACATGGGTAGATCTGCACTTGTTGCATTCCTGCAACATATCGCTGCAATGTCTGACAGTATGAACCTGTCACAATACCTATAAGGCTATAAGTATTGCAGCCCTTCTATTGTAATCTGATTTTATTGAACATCAATAATATTTACGCTTCCTCTCAAAAGAGAAGGTTTCCGTCCCTCTTCCAAATAAAACTTCAAAGGGTTTTCGTCCCATGCCAGTTGACCCGTGGTAAGCATGCAATTTTGTACCAAATTTTGAAGCGTTATCAGATGCACATACCAGATATCCAGTATCGTCGACTTACCTATATAGTTTATTTTGACCTTTCTGTGTATCCCAACATTCTTGGACCAATCATGATCTCTGGTTCCCCACAGTTTAATGATTTTTCTTGGAGTACTTTGTAGAATCCCTTCTCCACATGTGGTCGCATTTTTCCTTAGGGGCAAAATAATGTAATTATTAATGATAAATGTTACTTTTTCTTTAGTTTCATGTTTTCTAGTTTTGGGTGAAATCACCTTGCATACCCCTTGTAACCATTTGTTTGATAAAGTTGTATACAAAGAAAGCAATAAATGATTATTCTTGTGCTTCAAAATGTTATAAATGTTCACTTAGTACAGTTATGAATGCTCGTGAAAGTACAAGTAATGATGCTTAACAAAATTGCTTCAAAAGTTGTCCTACATGCTTAATTATATTGACTAAGTTTCCCTTTGTTTATCCCTTAGAGGCAGTTCTGTGTCTCGACCAAGAAGGGGAAATTTTTGTACTAGGTCAAACAATATCTAATTTCTCTTATTAGAGATTGAATTAATTTATTTTGAAGACCTAGACTTCAACACGGTCATGTAGAATTGATGGGTCCAGCATTTTAGGACCTGCAGATTATTTATCATTACTTGTGATAAAAAAAATTACTGCAATGCATCCAAAAAATTATTCACTTTGTAAATAGGCTTAACTTTGTGGAAATGAATCTTAAGACTCCTAATAATAATATCATCACCTACCTAAAGATAACTATGGCATTTTGTCAATGACAATTACTATACAAGCTCACAAATGAATCCACAGATGACTTCATCAGAACAGATCTGATAATCGCTAGCAAATTGAGTAGAACATAATCATGTTCGTGGGACCATGAGGAGGCCATTAATGGCCACAAGAGCTTTTTTTCCACTTCTTGTGAACAGAGATGCAAGGGTGGTACTTCGGAGACCCCCTTCAAAAATAAAGACTACTGATTCATAAAAACAATCTATAAGAAAAAGCTTGAAGGCCAGAAGATGGCCATTACTCCATGATGAGAACCCAATTTGGCCCACAACTCCTATCCAAGCCATGGTGCAAAGTCGCCGAGCCTTGTAAACTAGCCCAACAACAATTGAAGAACCTCACAGATATAGATCCAAACCAAAAGCCTTATCACCATTGGTGTAATCCCAACAAATGGTTTTCAATAGCATGCCAATTTGGGACACTCGCACAAAGACTTGTTTTTACGTCCATAAAAGAACTTCATACTTCTATGGAGACTTCATGGTTAAGAAACGAATAATTATCATAACACACACATGAAAGAATCTACCCAACCACGCATATGAGTTCATAGCCACACAAGGATAACTGAAAGTTAATCCAGAAACTTGAAATAGCTTGTAGACTCCACCAATGGCAAGTCAACCATGGGCCTGGAGGGATAAGTATCAAACACTATGAGCTTGTCCTTCCTCCAAGTCCATTCTATCCCTCAAGCAAACTCATATAATGTTATGAAACGTTAATGAAGGTTAATAACAACATATAGAAGGAAGTTATATAACAATTCCTAGGGTTCTTTACAATATTGTCTAATGCACTGCAAAGTTAAAATATGGACAGAATCCCACACATGGAGATGTGATGTTCCTATCCAAACTAAGGGCATATAAATTCCGCAAGAAGAAATGATCAGTCAAATATACAACCATCACACCAAATGACCTAATTGATAATCCACCTAAGCCCTGAGTGGTGGTGCCATTGGCTAATCACACAAGGACACAATCACATCCACTCATATGGTGAGTTTAGTACCAGGTTAATTGAGAGATTTGATAGAATTGATTTGGAAATTCATTTTTCGGGAGTTAGCTCAACTCAAACAAATCAATTCAGTAGATGACTATGTGGCTGATTTTTTGAAGTTATCAGTAATGGTACCATATGTGGTAGAAAGGAGGCTTGTGGTATTGTTTATTGAGGGTTTAGTTGAACCACTTAGAGGATTAGTGAAAGCTTTCTGCCTACTTCTCTTCAAGAAGCCATTAAAAAGGCTTTGGATCTCGAAACATCAGCCCCAAAAAGGAAGTTTTTTGCCTTAGGACAGCACAAGGAAGCAACTGTTGGGCAGCCAAAATCAGTACCTAATGAACAACTAGAGGTATCAACTGTAGAGCAACAAAGAACACCTCCAAATGGGCAGCAAAGAAAGCCATTTCAGCAAGCAGGGAATTCACAGAAAGAGCTGCCCTTGGGTTTAGGGAAGGATATCGAGACCAAAAATGAGCTTAGAAGGAAGAAACTTTGTTTTACTTGCAAGGATCCATGGGAACCGGGTCATAGATGTCTTGGGCGAGGTCAGGTACACTACATAGAGGTGATATCATATGATGAGACAGAAGCAGAGGAACCTGAACTGGAAAACTAAAAAAAGGAAGGAGGTAGCTCAGGAGGCACCTTGGCCACTCTTATTTCTGGGAGCACTTTTGCTTCACTTTTAGGTACACCACAATATCATCCTTTCAGAGTTCGTGGAGTGCTGCATGGGCACAAGATCACAATGTTGATTGACAGTGGGGCAACCCACAATTTCATAGAGGAGGGATTAGTAGCCAGAAGAGGATTGAAAACAAAGAACTTTGATGGGTTCAATGTTATGGTAGTTGATGGCTCTACTATTCCTTGCACCAGGAGAATTCAGCAGTTAGAGGTGACACTTGGCAGTCACAGGATGCATGATGATTTCTATGTGGTGGGCATAAAACAGCCTGTGATGGTCTTAGGTGTGCAGTGGTTACATTCCCTTGGGGAATTCACACAGAATTACCGGACTATGGAGCTGAAATTCCAATCAGATGGGGAGGAGGTAGTACTTCAGGGTATTGCTAATGGAGCCCCTACAGTTGTCACAACAAACAAAATGGAGAGTGTTGCATTTGGTAGTACTCTCACTAGATCACAACTGATTCATGATTCGGCTATCATGGGTTCACTCATGGAGGTTGTTGGGGAAGCATCATTGGGTACAAGGCTTCCATTTCATCATTATATCAGAGTAGCGCAGCAGAAGCTAACTACCTCACATGGAGGACTGGAAGAGACAGAAAGGTTGGTTTGGGATCCCTGGTCTTTGCATGATGGTTCAGGTATTGCTTGAGGGCAAGCAATTCTGGGAAGGGCGGACTGTAATGTCCCCTTTCTCGAATTAATTAAATCGGAGGACCTGAAGCCTATTTTTATTCCCCGTAGGCTAAGGGGGGGATTAAAAAGGGAAATAATATAATAATAATTCATTAAGTTGTCCAAAAAGGTACTTTAAGTTATAACTTGGAAAAAGGACACTTAGTGTATTATTATTAAAAGGGGCCAAAAAGAAAATATTAATTACATGGCCAAAAGTAATTAATAATTATGAGGATGGAAAAAAGGTGAATATCTAATTAAAAGTAATTTTAATTACTTTTAGGGTTTTGGATGAAAAAGAGCTTATTAAAAGAATTGATTGGAAAAATTGAATCATTCAATCATTCGAACAATTTCACAAATGCTTGTTTTGCAAGTTTGGGGCAGCAACTTCCATTTTTAACACAAAGGACGAAAACCCTCATGTGCCAGGGCTTGGGGACGAAAACCCTCATGTGCCAAGGCTTGGGGACGAAAACCCTCACACCCATTTGGTAATTCCATCCAGGGATTACACCAAAGCTTTCAGATTCAGAGGAAATCCATCACACAGGTACAGACAGGCTGATTTATGGCTGTGTATGGGGCTGCAATAGTTCAGAAAATTAATAAAATATTCTCCAGAAGTGACATTTCAGCTTGATGTCACTATTCACAGCATCACTATTCACCATTGTACCTACAATTATAGTTTGTTGTACCACCTGCAGTACACTTCCAGCCTTGGTGTCATTCTTTTCAGGGAAAATTCTGCTGACATCACACTCACAGGGATTTATTATTGCTGCCAGGGGTCTGCCGTATCTTCCAACAGGGTGCCGTACTTCCAGAATTCCTCTTTCAGCTAGGGTTTCAGAGAAAATTCAGTTTTCATGCTTTCTATGCAGTTTCAGGTTAGGGTTTGATGTAATAAATTCATATTCAACATATTTGAATAAATATTGCAGTTGGGTATTTTCAGTTTTGCATATTTCAGTGATTTATTATTATTTAGGGTTTATATCAGCATTGATACTCAGAAAAATTACAAAAAAGCATTTCAAGTCATTAAAGGAATCACCTCAGCTCAGCACAACTTCTGTTTCCTTTTTCCTTTTACTAAAGGGGCAATTCTTGACCATGTGAGCTGCAATTTGCAAAATCTTGCAAAAAGTACTCTGTAAAAAAATAACATTGTTATTATCTATTGTCCGCTATTTAGTACACCAAATGTCCTTAGCCTCACTTCTAGTGTCTTCCTTGATTTCCTTCATCATCTTGTTTCTCAATGCTTCAATCACTGCAAACTCATCTCTATCATTTTCTCCAAATCACTATAAGCCTTGGACCTAGTAGATGTCTTCTCCATGCTTTCCAAGTTTTTTACTCTATCATAAGCTTCAAGTCATCAAAGGTACCAGTCTCATTTTCCTCTAAAGTCCTGGAAAGAGCTCTATAAACCTCTGCTTTTTCAGGTTCTCTGCAGGTTTGGCTTCTAATTTTCCTAGTAACTACTTGAGCCATTGGGTGTATGTGCAGACAATCTCTGTCTTAACTTGGTGTGTGTTATAGATCTCTGCGACAATTTCATTATCATTTCACAGCAATTTGAATTCCTCGAGTTCTTTACTAATTTTTTTTGCAAGATGTGAAACAGGTGTAAGGAACCTCCATCTGCTCCGTGTACCATTAAATGGTGACATTACTTAGGGTGGTTGGGAACAATTTTAGCTAGTTGTCTTGATAATTTTGGTCGTTCGCTTGCCATATGGTGATGCAGATCCGACAGTGCTTGATCAGATCATCTTTGCGTCTCCACAGAACTTTAGCACCTTTTGTCAGTCATGATGTATAGGACCTTCCATCCTTTTTCTTACCCAATCTTGGTCTAGATTTGGATCTCTTGACTTTTTTGATCATCAACCTGGCCAAACTCAATCCTCTGATAGTTAAAAAATGACTCTGTCTCTATGTTGCTCATCTTCCAACTGTGGGATTCTCTCCCTCTAGTTATTTTGGAACTCCCGCTCCCATGACAGACTCCCATCCTTGATATTGTCAGACATCTTGTTGCCCATTCACTCGTCCTTGAGTAATGCTATTGGATTGATATTCAACGTGCATTTCCGTCCCATCCTCACAATCACCATCATGTGTCATAAAACCATCACCGCCTTCACTTCATTGGTCTTCCACCTAGAATCCAATCAAACTTGGGGCACCGGTCAAAACAGATGATGGAAACACCTCTTCTTCACTTGACGGCAGTAATTCTTCTTCACTGCTAATCGGTAGCTGTTCAATTCCTTTGATGTTTTTCCCATAATCAGATCTTTCCTCTTCTAAAAAGGGGTCTGCCCACTCTTTGTTAGAGGAGTGCCCAATACAAAAGGAGCACGATCTTGTATTTTTTCTGCATGTGTCATTTGGTCAACTTGGTCCACTCTTCCTTCTAGAAGCGGTAATTTATTGACCGGCTCCATGAGTTCAAGCCACTACTGGCCACGTAATTCCTCACTAAGAACATCTTGCCATGATGCCTCTATGCTCAGCACCATCCTCTCGTCAAGTGGGACCTCTAATTTAGCAGCAACCTCTTCAGGTGGTGACCTCCTAGCTATGTACAGAACCTCATGTTACTTAATAGTCATTCCACCAACTGTGCCAATCTCCCACCTTGCACCCTTTCTCCATGAAGCTTCCCCTATCTTGACCCTCTTGGCATCCTTGGCATAGACCACCCCACTCCCTTCTTGGCTGCTCACCGCCATGGTATTTGTCTTCATTGCTTTAATTTTGTTGTCTACCTCAATGGTGACATTCCTTTTCTCTTTGATGCTCCTCTTGTAGAACTCTCCTGATAATGTTGAAGGAACTGCTATTTTTTGTTTCTTCTTTCTTCTTCACACGGCTTCTAAAATTCAGTAGTGACATGCCAGATATTTGTGCAGGATAAGAAGCAGTCGCTTTGCAGGTTCGTTGAAGCTGATTATATCTTTGACCTCAGCCAGTGTCACATTAGGGTCTACAAATCCTGTCTATTGTACTGTTTGACCAGGATATTCCACAAGAAGTCGTCCTTCGTAAGGCAGTCTTCTCTTTCTTGCTTAGACACACTGCAGTCAAACTCTTTATCCACACACTTGTTTGGTTAACTCTTTATCAGAAAAGTATGTTTACATTACCTTCAAAGACCAACTGTCATATTGGCAATAGCACCAGAAATGAAGGTTTCCTAATCTAAATGTACAGTGGATTGGCAACACTATGTAGTAAAGAAAGAAATATAACAGAACTAAAATTCTTAGAATGGAGAGAAAAACAATATAGATGCAACACTAATTGCATTATAGTATAGCAAAGTACATCACGGTATAGCCCAAGGAGAATGGACACACGAGACCTCCATTTTCTTTTCTAGGCCACAACCATATATACACGAGGCTGACAGGTGTGACAGTTGAAACAACCATCACTAGCCAACCATCCAACAACCTAGTTTAAACAAAAATGAATAATACTCATACTGGACAAGTTAGACTTCACAAACTATACTAATATTATTTGCTTTATTGATGGCTGGCCATCTAGGGTAAAACATCCTCAGGTTAAGACAACTCTTAGCATCAAATCCAAGCCTTGTAGTACTAGCCCTGCAATTTATTGGACTATTATAAGCCACATATCTGAAAGTGGAGGGCATAATTTGACAATGATTCACAACATAGTACAGATGGGAGATGCAAGCAGCACAAACTCATCTCATTCCCAATTTAATGCAAAAATACAAGTGGCTCAAGGTGTCCTTGTGAGCTACACACTTGCACTTGTACAAACAAAAGGGAATTCATAAACATGCTTTAATAAACTCAGTTCTCAGCATGACAGAAAGAAAGTGAGAATATTAAAGAAAATTTGATCCAGTTCAAGCCTTCTGAAAGCTTATCTATTGGGTAACAGGAGTCAGTGTAATATCACAGCAACATGCAAGAATCCCAGGAAAATGCTCATGCAAAGCTTACGCATTTCTACATAAACAATGACACTGACAAAGATTAGATATGACATACACTGAATATTCCAATCTAAAAATGCAGGGAACCAGACACACAATACACTTGAGTGACCTCCATGATCTAGTCATTGGGGCTTTTCATTCCATACAAATTTCAGAGGTCAAATAAGCATTTCTAAGCAATATAATGGTTCCATTTTTTAGAATTGTATGTATGTATGTATGTATGTATGTATGTATGTTGCCTACATAAACTAGTTAAACAAGACAGTTTTCACTATTAAAAAATAACTCGCTACAAGGAGAAATCTGACAGCTTTAATCTCAAGCAAACAGAAATTTCTGGATTCAGAAGAGTAGACACATACTGCCAGGCGGCCACACAACACTCACGAGCACCAAATCCTTTCATTAAAATTTCTCCTGTGCCAGTTGTGCAACAGCCAACTCCACAAAATGTATCATCGGAGTCTTTACAAGATGCCCAACATCCGGAGCCATACATAGCTGCCACTCCTACACGACCCTTAATCTGCAAGAACATTATCAGAGAACACAAAAAAATTAAATTCTCTTTACTACACAACACAAAAGATAATTTTTTTGTGAAACACCACATAGCTGCTACTCTTACACGACCCTTAATCTGTAATAACATTATCAAAGAACACTAAAACATTAAATTCTCTTAACTACACAACACAAAAGATATTTTTTTGTGAAACACCCCATCACTTGTAATATCCCTTTCTTGGTCGAAGACCCTTAGCCCAATTATGTTTCCCGGCGGCTAAGGAGTGATAAAAAGGGAAATGTAATGTCCTTTTTCCCTCTTGAGGGTCATCATTTGGACTTCTTGTCATTCCTTCTCCATGGCAAAGAAGTAGAAGAGTTGGAGAAGAACCTTAAGCTTCCATTTGCTTTCATTTTTCTAATTTTTATGTTTTTTTTTGTGTTTTCCGTCTAAATGCAGGTCGGCTGGGTTAAAGACAAATAAAAGAAGCTTAATGAAGAATTAGAACATCTCTTATGAGTCGGCCTTACCTTTTAAGCTTTGGTGCCAAAGGAGGATTATAAAAGGAGTCTTGAGACCTCATTTTCGGATCTAGTTTTGGCGCATTTTCCTAATATTGGGCATTGTGAACTTGTTGCTCCATTTTCTTCCACTTGAGGACGAAAACCCTCTTGTGTGGCTTCCTAGAAGGACGAAAACCCTTCTAGTGGTTTTTTTGAAGGACGAAAACCCTTCATCATTGCATGGTTTTGAAGTTAAGGGCAGATTTGAGGAGAAATATTCACTTTCAGATTTTTATTTGCTTCCTACATGCGGAGCGACCTACCTTGGTGTAGAATTTGATGGTTTAGAGGACATAAAGTTGCATTTTTAGTTCATAATCTGATTTGTCATATTTATTAAGACCGGAATCTACATTCTCTTGATTTTTGATGGTTTACAGACCCATAATTCATAATTTTGTTGTGATTGCTCGCTCGTTATTTATTAATTTCCGACAGTGTGTTTACTCACATTTCTCATTGTTTATGGTTCCATTGGATGCCTAAAATATATATTTAAATTGTGGCAAGGTTAATTGAAGTGAATTTGGTGTTTGGCATATATTTTTATACCGCTGCTTGCAGAATCAATTTGTTGGTTTTTATTTCAGTCTGTTGGTTATAGAAATCAGATTTGGTTATTTGGTAATTTGTCTAATTTCCTTAGTTGTTGGTCTAATCCCTTGAAAGGGAAATTTCACGGAACTATAGTACTAATAAATTATTATAAAGTGCATAAAAAAGAAACTCTATAAAAAGCACTTATATTAATTTATTAATGACTTAATAAAAATAAAAGAGACGGTAAAGTGAAATTAGAAAAGAAAAAAGAAAAGAAGTCACTTTGTATTTTTATTTCCCTAGGGGAAAAATGCGACCCATATTCGGGATGAGATAAATGCCAAAAAAGATTTAAATGTGGGAAAGGGCATATGATTGGTGATTGTGGGTGGCTGCTAAGCCAAGATTGCTTATAAAAGCAAGTGTACTTGGCTTTGTAAAGCATCTCTTTTATTTTATACAAATTCTAATTTTTGTTTGAGCTTGAAAGTTTTGCAAATTACTTCAAAGGACGAAAACCCATTGAATTCATCTCTAGAGGACAAAAACTCTCTTGAGATCTAGAAGGAGAACAAAATATCTTCTTCTATTTGAAAGGATTATCCATTCAGGGGTTTCCATTGAAGGATCAAGGATTCATGGAGCTTTACTTGTGTTTTCCAGCAGTGTTGAGGGCTGATAAGTTGCAAATCGGTACAAGGGTTTGAAGGAGAATATTGTCATTACTGATTCTTCTTTATTTCGAACAGCCTGTTCTTGGTGGAGCGACCCATCTAGAATTTTAGGTGATTTTGGGATCTGTTTGGAGCTGACTTAGGTTGTTGATTCATAATTCTGATTTTTAGAAATCAAAAATTTGTGCAATTTTTGGGTCAAAGACCTGGTGTTTTCAGTAGGATGTTTGAAGGGGCAATTTGCAAATTTTAATAAAATAATTCAGCCTTCAATTGAAGTCCAAATTGGTATTTTTCTTTGTGTATTTGGCTATATAAAATCTGATGATCTGATTTTAGCAATAAAAGGGTTATTTTGAGGCTCAATTTTACAGTTGAATTTCTATCCCCTATGCAAGTCACATTTTCTGGACTGATTTTCAGATCTGCAATATAAAATTTTTGTATATCTTCTATAATTCATCTTTTGGAGTGGGATTTTCCTCTATTCCATTTGGGGTTAGAAAATGTCCATTTGGGAATATTTCAGTGGTATCAAAGCGACGATCCTTGCCAGCTTGTGAGAGATATTAAAAAAAACATCAGGTATGCAACCCCATAGAGAGTTACAACCATGGTGGGGTAAGATTTCCATTTTTGATGGCACGAATAAAATTTCTATGAGATCATGGTTGCTAGAATTGGAGGCATACTTGCTATCAAATCCTATGTGTGGAGGATGCCCTCAAATTCATCCCTTATCATTTGGAAGGGAATAGCAAAGGATTGGTGGTATCATTTGATAAAGAGCCCAAGGGGAAGAATTTGTTTGCTTCTTTGATGACTTCAGCCAAAGGTTCGTGGAGAGGTTCGATGTGTACCAAAGGGCAAAAGTGAGCAAGTAGAGGAGGAAATCAAGGAGTTTGAGCCCGAGAAGGAAGAGAACTCCAATCCGAAAATTGATGATGAGAGTTTTTTGGTGAAAGCCCAAATTCCAAATGATGAGGACTACTTTCAGCTTGCTACCTTGTCCGGAACAACAGTACATGAGGAGATACATGAGGAGAGATTGAACGGGATGCAGATTATGTGGTAAGAGGTACATCATCTTTGTTATTGCAACAGTATTATCATGATGAAATCCAGCCCCTATTGTGGACAATGAATGCTGAGGGATTTGATTCAACGAAGTCAAGTTAGCATAAAGACAAAGGATGATGAGGATATTGGTGATACTCCAAGGTATGAAGAGCATAATAATGGGTCATATTTATTGTTGTATAATAAACCATTTCAGATTTGCTTTATTCATGATAAGTATGGTAATGCAAATTGTACATATGAAGCATGTGGATCTCTTGTTCCAAATTCATGAATGTGGGCATTATGAGAGCTACCTACTTTGGCAAGAGCCCTCTCATTTGGCAAATATGGGATCGAGACTCTTGGAGCACTACAACATGTTTAATCTGTTGCATATGGCACTTGGGTGTAAGAGTTGCAATTGCTTGAGGGCAAGCAATTTGGGGAAGAGAGGATTGTAATATCCCCTTCTTGGTCGAAACCCTTAGCCCATTCATTGTTTCTCGATGGCTAAGGGGTGATAAAAAGGGAAACTATAGCCTTAATCATTTATTATAAAGTGCATAAAAAGAAGCTTTATAAAAAGCACTTATATTAATTTATTAACGACTTAATAAAAATAAAAGAGAAAAGAAAGATAAAGTGAAATTAAACAAGAAAAAAGAAAAGATGTCACTTTATATTTTTATTTCCCAAAGGGAAAAATGTGACCCATGTTGGGGATGAGATAAATGCCAAAAAAGAATTAAATGTGGGAAAAGGCATTTGATTGGTGGTTATGGGTGGCTACTAAGCCAAGATTGCTTATAAAAGCAAGTGTACTTGGCTTTGTAAAGCATCTCTTTTATTTTATACAAATTCTGATTTTTGTCTGAGCTTGAAAGCTTTGCAAATTACTTCAAAGGACGAAAACCCATTGAAGTCATCTCTAGAGGACGAAAACCCTCTTGAGATCTAGAAGGAGAACGAAAACTCTTCTTCTATATTGTGAGGATTCTCCATTCAGGGGTTTCCATTGAGGATCAAGATTCAAGGATCTGTGTTTGCCTGTGTTTTCCAGCAGTGTTGAGGGTTGAATGTTGCAGATCGGTACAAGGGTTTGAAGGAGAATATTGTCACTATGATTCTTCTTTATTTCCAGCAATGTTCTTGGTGGAGCGACCCATAGAAGGAGCTGATTTGTGATATTTGGGATTTGTTTGGAGCTGATTTAGGTTGCTAATTCATAATTCTGATTTTAGGAATCAAATCAGCAAATTTGTGCAATTTTTGGGTCAAAGAATGGGTGTTTCCAGTTGTGTCTGAAAGGGTAGTCTGCAGATTTTAATAAAATAATTCATCCTTCATTGAAGTCCAAAACTGGTATTTTCTTTATGTATTTGGCTTATAAAATTTGCTGATCTTTTTAGCATTAAAAGGTTTGGTTTTACTTCATTTTGGTGAATTTTCATATCCTATGCAAGTCGCATTTTCTAGAAGAATTTCAGATCTGCATTTAATATATTTTTGTATATCTTCTATAATCTATCTTTTGGAGTGGGATTTGCCTCTATTCCATTTGGGGTCAGAAAATGTCCATTTGGGGACATTACATCACAATACTATAAGCATGTGACATTTTAACTAAATGTTTTCACCACTGGCCATAAAACAATGACAAATGAGAGACATAGTTAACCATTCTCTGGTGGCATGAAAGCTACACCACTGCAAGGATATTATGCATAAATAAACAAGAATTTTGTTGCTTACAGAAGCTTCACAACAAAAACAATTACCTTATTAATACACACACAACTGCAATTATTCGCAACCAAACCCATTTCAACATATAACTTTGCACAGTGATTGGGCTGATTTGAATTGTTATATGTTGACAAGAAATAATCAGTTTTCTAGGCTCGGGAATAAACGCATATAAAGGCATACATTACTGAATCATTCACTTTGGTATATATTCAGACTATTCAAACACAAATAGCAATAGAATTGTCCAAAGTTACAAGGGATTAAATGCATACAAAAAAATTATAGTACAAATGTATTATAAAGCAATAACCTTTGGTGGTGTAGATGAACTATAAACAATCACAGTATACATTGCAAGAGCTTATCAATGATATAAATGTGGTCCGTTTCTAATGTGAAATACTTAGTAGACCTAGTAAGTGAATCTATGATGCCATATATATTTCTACAACCTTCATCAAAGCATTTGAAATGGAGTTTGAGATAACAAGAATAGTGAATGAAATTTACACAATCAAAATGCACACTCTGAGAAAATTCTAGCAAAGTACGACACACTTATGTTTGATCAAGTTATATGATAATTGCATGTTGTTAAGTTGTCATGGACCCTATCCCTGACCCAGAGCCCATTGGGCCAATCTAATCATTGAATTTCTATGCCAAAATTAAGCCAACCCGGCCAACTTAACCAAGAATGAAACGTGAGAACAAGGATATATAAGTGTCATAAACTAGTGGACAATTTCTCACTTGTTCTCAATCCATCTGACAACAAAATGCAAACCCCGGACTGTAGAATTACAATAACTTGAAAAAAATGTGACGAAGCAAATTATAAAAGTATTCATCTTTTGTCTATACCAAAAAATAATTTTGTACGAAAATTAGAAACAATTTTCAATAAAGTGATATTTCTTTCTTCATTGAGAACTGCTCAACCTTTTGAGCTAAGACAGAGAAATTTAGTATGAAGTAGAACACATTATTGATGATGAACCCCCTAAAACATTTTAACATATTCTTATTGAATATGTGAATGCATTTTGAATCTCTTCGTTTGACTTTATCAATGACTAAAATCGTCACTTATAAATTACTAGTCATTATTGCTTGAAATAGACTCGGCGAAGCTTTTATGGGAATTTGCTTGAGCAAAGATCAATCTTTTCTACAAATATTGTGCTAGCATGTCCTTCTTCGAAGTTAGATGCAAGAGCAATTTGTATCCATGTGTGTTTCACCATTTATCAATGTCTTCTAAAGTATTTAGCTAGGTAGGCCTTGCTACAAGAGACATGGCAGAGTATCCATGTGTTTTTCAAAACAAATGGTGTGTGTCAGAATGAGGGGGGTTCCCTCCTTTTATACTGGTGGGGATATGAGCATAAGAACCTATAACTAGGGATAAGCTCAAGGCATGAAATTTAATCAAGGGTGCCAAATAGTCTTCACATCAGTTAGCCAATCTAAGATTGAACAATGTGGGATCATTGCATGAATCATTTTAACTCATTTAAGTGCTACCCGATGGGATTACTTCTCATTAGAATAATCACCTCAAAATGCAAACCAAGCATCTCTTGCGAGTGAATTCTACTTCCATGAAATGTGTTGGACTTTTTTAGCATAAAACAATGAATAATTTGGGTTATGTAGGAGAGACAAAAGAAATCATGCTTTTATGCATCTCTTTGATTTACACAAGGTTTGAACATTTTTAAAAGCATTTTTTGGCTCTAAAATTGGCAATAGTCAAACTAGATGGTAATATGGGGATCTATCTAGCATCGACAAGATAAAATGGACACAAGTGAGGGAAATGAGTGCCTCAATTATTCATCATAAGCTTACAAATGCTTACTAGCATTCACTGACACAATTGCATAAATCAATGTCGGATAATTCATTACATCCACATTTTCTAATAATATTCAATAAGGGCCATCCCACTTCTTTTTTTGATAGAATAATAGGGGTTGTATGGGGGGATTTACCTAGAGAACCATATAGCCTAACAATTTTAACCATACCATTCCAAGTTTGCAAGATTCAATTGAGGCCATACAAGAGAAATATATAAAACCAATATGCCTTATATCAATATGTATATTATCACTACAAGGCCACATTATGTGGTAGTTTCACGAATAAAAATCACTCGACAACAATCTCCAAACCACCCCCGTACTTCCATCACAAAATTCTTCAATCCTTCCATGTGTGGAGGGCCACAAAAACCCCCCCTTATAATAAGGAAGAGCTGATCCCCTTCAATGTGACTTACATAGTATATTAATTCCACCATCCATATTGAACTTTAAGAAACCTAAAAGTGCCAAGAACAAAACAAATATTTCAATATCTAGATTTCCAACCTTAAGAATGCATCTTTTTTCTAATAAGCCGAGATGTAGCTTTCTCTAAGCCAGAACTAGTGGGGACAGGACCCCATCCACATCATCTATAGCAAGAACATTTCTCACTGCCTCTGAATCAAACTAAGAAGAAGACCAATGAAATCCACTAGCAACCGCCTCACACTGAGATCTCAAAAGCCCACATTATCCGAAAACTCCTACAAAGAAATTCTTGTCAAGAGATCTATACAAGGAGTTTAGTTGCTTTCTCGCAAGGATGGTCATTGATCTTGAGACCTCCAGAAAACCCTCTTGATGCACCACCCTCATATTCTTCATGTAGTGTGTTAAGTTTTTGTAGTGTGCATTAAGGGCTTCCACTTTTTGTGCATTACTTGAATTTCCTTTGGGGCACCAATGGGAGTGATTTCTGGTATTGTTGTCATCAGCCACTTGATTACTCCTTTTGCTCTCATATAAAGGAGTTTACAAGTTCTTTCAAATACAGGGGGGATTGTTTTCGATTGGTGATGGTTAGTATGGGATTTTCAGTGCTTGCATGGTTGTTCCCAGCCCCTACATTGCTTAAGTTATTAATTTTTTAAGAAAATTCCACATTTGTATCTGTTGTACCTTTTTCATGTTGTTGCACATGAAAATAACAGGTATAGGACTATAGTTCCCAGCTAAGGACTATACTTCCCAGCAAAGGACAGCTATAAGTTTGCACAAATTAAGGAAAAATCCTTGATGAAAAAGGTTGGAAAGAAGGTTCAGTTGAAGACATTTTTTATGACAACCACCAAGGTACTTAGTTGGGTGGAAACCCAAGTGTGTTGTGGCCGGTGTAACTCACTTCCAGCCCATCTACAATCTGATTTTTAACAAATATTAAAAGGAACAGCCCACAACATCATTGGCAGCCACCACATTATTTCAGTTGCATTCATTAGAACGAAGAACGAGGATGCCATATTCAAATATGACTTACCTCGTCTAGCTGCTGATTATTCATTAATTCTTTACTCTATGTCTGAGGTTACAGCAGTTTGGAAGGTTTTGAGTACAACTAAGTCTGTAAATAACAAATTTGCAAGTTGTTTCTAAAGAACAAAATGAAGACATCAGGTGTATGAGCTTGTTTTTGCAAGAGCTCTTTCATTTGACAGGCACGGAATCCACACTTTTGGAGCACTACAGCATGTTTCATCTCTTGGGCATGTGAGCTTGCATTTGCTTGAAGACAAGCAAATTTGGGAAGGGAGGATTGTAATGTCCCCTTTTCTAAATTAGATATAATTAATAATATTCTAAGTTAAGCCCAGTCAACTCGCTATTTTGGGCAACTAATAATACTATTATTAAGATAAAAATTATTTTGAAAAAGAATGAAAAAGAAAGTTGGTTTAAAATGTACAATGCCGACTTAGAAAGAAAATTAAAAAGAGATGGAAGAAAAAGGAAAGGAGAAATATCTCCCCAAGGAGGTCAGTCCTCTTTAGAGCATTCTATTTGGTATTTAGTGCCACCTCTAGTTATTTAAAGGAGTCACTTGGCTTGGAATTGGTTATGCATACTTTTGAAAATTATTTATGTTCGAGTTGGAGCATTTTTATTTTCTCTCTCTTCCATTGAGGCCGAAAGCCCTCTTGGAAAACTTATTGAGAACAAAAACTCTCAATAGTGGGTTGGTTTGAGGACGAAGCCCCTCAAGCTTGCAACATGGTGATCTCATAAGGAGTTGTATTCATTTTTGAAGCCAATTCCAACCCTCTCCTAGGGTGGCGACTAGCCCTAAGGTGGTGTTTGAGGCCTTTTAGGGCACGGAAACTTCAAATTCAACAATCATTGTGTTTCTCCTATTTTTAGCAGCTGGAATCTACATTTGTACTTCAATTTGGGGCTTGAAATTCTTCAATTCCAACCATATTTTTAAGTGTGTTCACTATTGTTATTATATTTAATTAAATATATTCCATCTAGGGTTTGAAAGCTCATTTCTTGGTTTATATTTGTTCTAAAACATTTCTAAAGTTCCCTACATGTTTTGGATTGTGTAAAATATGCATTTTTGAAGAGATATTGTATTTTCCTTCCTTTTGTTATAAAAAATCACACTGTTATACCTTGTTGTCATAAATTTCAGTTGGTTGTCATAATTTTCAGTTTATTATCTATTGGGGTTTGTGCAATTTCCCTTTTGTTTCAGTTAGAGCCCGGAAAGGAGCATTACAATGAGGCTCATCCACTGAAAATAGTTTAGATGTTTTTTTTATTCCTCAAAATAGTGCTTGGTCACAAGCTTCGCTTGAAGGTATTGCTTGGAACCGAGAAATGCATAATGAAGCAAGGATAGTTGCGATGAACTTTTGTTATTACAACAACATTCCTTTCAATGTGGCTAAAATCTCATACTAGGAGAATATGGTCATTGCATTCACTATTGTCAAGTACAGGTTCAAGGCTTCTACTCTATGATTTCAATGGCCCATTGTTGGAGGAATCTGTCAATCTTAGATGTAAGCTTTCATAAATAAAGAGAAAGGCGATTATTCATTACATCCTACAAATATCTGAATTTGCAGGGCATTGGAAGATTATTGATGAGTTTTTACCCTAACAGTGAACAGTCTACTAATTCTTGTCTCGTGACAGTCAAGTAAAAATTATAAGTTACACAACAATAGGAACAAGGGCATTGTCAAAGACCAAATTTAATACTTGAGGTTTGATCACTCCACTAGTTTTCATTGATACTTCACGGTTTCTTTAAATAATACAATCACACAAGTATTTATTTTATTTTCATTACTTTTCTAGTTTCTAGAATGGATCATGATATCTATTTCATCTTCTACATTTTCCTTTAATTAGCAAAAGGTTAGATTCTAAAACATTTTTTTGCTTGTCTTTTATAAAATTTAAGTTTGTTTAAGAATGGCATTAATATCCGGTTCAACCACTCATCATAAGCCTAAGTCCAATGATCCCTCACAGAAGCATTGTGAACCAGCAATAGAGAAAATTTGTGTTTTATGCAATTATTGCGAGATGAAGATGCATGAAGACGTTTATTACCTTATATACCACATCGCACAGCTACCAGGGAATGAAGTGGTAGTGTGCACACAATCATCACTTAAAGCTCAAAGAGAGATTGTAGCTTTCCTTGTGGCTTATATAGAGAAAAAAAGAAAATATGATGCACTTGCAGCCCTAGTGAATAGGAATGTAGAGGTGGATGATTATCACATTACGGCCTTTTCTACCGCCACAACTCCAAAGGGTTGGGGACAAGGACGAGGCTCATCCACTGAAGATAATTCAACTAATTATTTTATTCTTCAAATTAGTACTCGGACACAACCTTCAATTCAAGGTACTGCATGGAACTGGGAAATACATAATGAAGCAAGGATATCTCCAGAAAACATTTGGTACTACAACATTCCTTTCAATGTGGAGAAAATATCATATTAGATTGTCCCTACATTCGTCATTGTTGGCAAGGGGTTCAACGCTCCTACTCATGATTGTAGTGGCCTGTTGTTAGAGGATTCTATCAAACATACAATAACTCTTGTAAAAGAGCAAAAAAAGTATGACAAAAAAAACGTTGCACCATTCTGAGTGCTCTTAGCACATGGCTCCATCATCTCTTCCTATGCAGGACTCCTTGAAGGCATCGTGCAAGACCAAAGTGTTTGCGCAAAGCAATAATCAACTGATTGTAATGTCCCCTTTTTCAAACTAATTCATTTTAAGGACTTCTAGCCCATTCCACTTCCTGTGGGTCGGAAAAAGATGAACAAGGGAAGTATTAGTTTATATTTTAGTCTTTTGCCGTGAGCATTTACATTTTCTTTTAGTGTTTTCCTTTATGAGGCAGGTCAGCAAGATTAGAGGAATTAAAAAGCAAATTAAAAGACAAAGCAAGCTTCTTTATAAGGTCAGACATGCGGGAAACTCCCTCATGGGGTTTGGCACCACCTAGAGGATATAAAAGGGGTCACTTAGGCTCATTTTGGCCATGCATCTTTATTATAATGTTACATTACTGGGTTTTGGGGCTGATTGCTCATTTCCATTCCACTAGAGGATGGAGATCCTTTGGTGTGGCTTCACAAGGAAGACGAAACCCTTCCTTGATAATTAGATAACGAAAACTCTTCAATTAATTGTTCCAAGTGCTTCAAAGAGGTGGATACGGCCTATTTTCAGAAAGGGTTTGGTTCTAAGGTGAAATTCAGCCCCTCTCCTAGGGGAGCGACCCACCTTGGGGAAGAGATTGGTGGTTTCTAGGGCACGGCACCGCTCAACAAAGCCATCATTGCATTCTCCATATTTTTGGCAACCGGAATCTACTTTGTATTTTATTTTTAGGGCTTGGAATCATTCATTTTCAACCATTTCATAAGGGCATACTCTGTTGTCATTTATTTAATTTCCAGCTGTGTTTAGAGGTTGATTTCTTGGTTGATAATTTTCTAAAATATTCCTAAAGTGTCTCTATATACTTCAGATATTGTGAACGGTGATATTTTGATGAATTACTGTTTTTCCTTGTTCTAAAAATCAGATTGTTGTTCACTGCTGTTCTATTTTCCAGTTGGCTGATATAAAAACCAGAATATTTCAGTTTGGGGTTTGTGTTATTTCGTTGCTTTTCAGTTCATTACTACAAAGCGACATTAGGTTGGCCAAGATTAATCGAATAGCATGCAAATCCAAACATTTGCGCAAATTTGTTTATTCCAACTAACTTGTTATTTGATTGACACAAGACTACACATGAACTAAACAAAGGATTGCGGATGAACCTAGATGCTCATGCATCATCTTCCCTATCTCGTCTCCTATAATTGACCATGGTTGGTTGTAACATCCTACTCTTTTAACCCCAAAAATTTGTTATCTCGTAAGCGGTCAATTGACCATGGTCAAATTTTACAAGGCCACTAACCGGGAGTCTTAGTTCACACCAGCAATTCTGTTAATATTTGATATCACCGTTGGTTAGCGGTCGTTAAAGTTGATTGATCATCTTCTGAAATCATTGGTTGTATTAAGTGTTTTGGTTAAGTGAAATGGAAAAGTACCTTGAGGTTAGAGATTTTTTATGAAGAAACCAAAGTTGTGTGGGGATAATTTCAGCTCTCTCACAAAGCTTTCACTTGGTGGGACAATTAAAAAATTGAACTAGGAATTGAAACTTCAGCTATAACCTGGGAATAGTTCAAAGGATATTTTCGTCAACGATGGTTGCCCCAACTATATTTTGATCAGAAAATGACAGAATTCCAGAGTTTAACTCAAGGGAAATTGTCAGTAACTGAGTATTGGGAACGTTTCACTAGAATTCTGAAATATGTTCCCCAATATCAAAGGGATGAGAAGTTCAGAATTCAAAAGTTCATCTTGGGTTTGAATCCAAACATATGGGGTGAAGTGGATGTGCATGGACCATCCACTATGGAGGTAGTTTTAAAAAAAACTATAAAATAGGAATAAAACTATGTGTGAAATCTTTTTTTAAGGGAGGAAAAATGAAAGAAAATAAATACTAACTCCTCACCTTCCTTTGCTAAAAAGGATTGGAGAAAAGGATTTGAAAAGAAGGGAAAACCTAAAAGGAAAAATATGGCAGAAAAATATGCAATGAATAACAAAAAGGAGAGACAAAACAATTCTAGTTTTCAAAATAGATTTGAGAGGAAGGGACCTATAGGGGGTTGTTTTAAATGCAAAGGTGATCATTATGCTAGTAATTGTCCCCAGAATAACCAGGGAAATAATCAACATCGGAAAAAATGGGAACAAAGAAACATTTCAACAAAGGATGCATGTTGTTGTAGGTAATTATGAGGTAGAAAAATAAGCCACTCCTATAGAAGTTAAGGGTAAGTTGTTTGGCTTACCTGTTACTATTTTATTTGATACTGGATCAACTGAATGTTTTGTTTCTTCTAAGTTAGCTTCAAAATTGTCTAGAAAGGTTGGATACATGGAAAATTCATGGATTGTTAAATATGGTAATAATGTTGTCCATAGAGTTACACAATGTTTGTTTGAAGCAACTTTAGAACTACCAGAGTTTACTACAAAACTGATCCTTTTTGTAGCTCCTTTAGGGACTTATGATGTTGTCATAGGCATGAACTAGTTGTCTCAACACCAAGCATCTGTAGATTTCCTAAGAAAACAAATAATATGCCTTGATGATCAACAAAAAATAACAATAATACAAGGTATAAAAAGAGATTTTGTAGTAAGACAAATCTTGTTATGCAGTTAAAAAGGCTAAAAACAAAGTTTGCATATTATATGCAATAAAAATAACATATTCCAATGATGGAAATGAACCAAAAATAGAATATTACCCTCTTTTAAATGAATTCAAAGATGTTTTTCCTGAAGAACTACCAAGTTTACCCCAAAAAGAGAGTTTGACTTTGTTATAGACCTCAAACAAGGAGCTGAGCCACTGTCAAAAGCACCCTATAGAATGACTACTATAGAGTTAGTGGAATTGAAAGCTCAACTTCACGAGTTGTTGTCCAAAGGATTGATCCACCCAAGTGTATCACCTTGGGGAGCACCAGTAATCTTTGTAAAGAAGAAGGATGGATCTTTAAGACTGTGTATTGATTACCGAATGTTAAACAAGGTAACCATTAAAAATAGATATCCCTTGCCTAGAATTGATGATATTTTTGATCAAATGAGGGGTGCTTCAGTCTATTCAAAGATTGATCTGTGATCTGGATACCATCAGTTGAGAATTAAAGATGAAGACATCCATAAAACAACTTTTAGAACATGTTATGGGCATTATGAGTTCACAGTTTTACCGTTCAGACTCACTAATGCACCTGCAACCTTTATGAATTTAATGAACAGTGTGTTTTGGGAATACTTAGATCAATTTGTGTTAGTATTCCTTGATGATATACTCATATATTCAAAATATATAGAGGAACATGATAAACATTTAAGAACAATTTTACAGATTTTGAGGAAGCATAAACTGTATGGTAAGTGGTCCAAATGTACTTTTAGAAAAAATAAGTACAATATTTGGGTCACATAATCAGTAAAGAAGGAATTTCAGTTGATCCATCTAAGATAAAGGCTATTCTGGAATGGCCAACCCCTAAGGATGTACATGAAGTTAGAAGTTTCATGGGACTAACTAGTTACTATAGGAAGTTTGTCAAGGACTTCTCTAGAGTGGCAGGTCCAATCACTACCTTGCAAAGGAAAAATAAGAAATTTGTTTGGGATAATAAGTGTGAAGAATCCTTCAACTTATTAAAGAAAAATTTAACTTCAGCTCCAATCTTAAAGGTTCTAGATCCAAATGGGAATTTTACAGTAGTAACAGATGCTTCAAGAGAAGGATTGGGAGGAGTCCTTCAAAATGAGCATGTAGTAGCATTTGAAAGTAGAAAATTAAAAGTACATGAAAAAATTATGCTCCTCATGATTTAGAGCTTGTTGTTATTGTTCATGCATTGTAGGTTTGGAGACATTATTTGTTAGGGAAACCATTTGAATTAAAAACAGACCATTTGGGTCTGAAATACATTTTCACACAACCAAACTTAAATGCAAGACAACACAGATGGTTAGAATTTCTATCATAGTATGATTTTGATATAAGTTATATAAAAGGAAAAGAAAATCAGGTAGCAGATGCCTTAAGCCGTAGGAAGCATATATGTTATTGTAACTTTAAGAACTCAGTTCAAAGATGAAGTTAGAGAACAACTTCAATCAAATTCTTATTATCAACAAGTTAAAACTGCACTAGAAAATAATCCTAGTGACAAGAGGTATGATGGGTTCAAAGTTGAACATGATGGAATTCTGTGTTATTTCAGCAGAATATATGTACATGTAGGGAATGAATTAAGAACTAAAGTACTTAAAGAATTTCATGATGCACCTTATTCAGGTCATCTGGGAGTAACCAAACTATTAGCTGATATAAAAAGACAATTTACTTCTGGAAAGGAATGAAAAAGGATGTAACTAATTATGTAGCTCATTGCTTAGAATATCAAAGGGTTAAGGTGGAACATTTAAATCCAACGAGACTGTTGTATCCGCATAATGTATCACATTATAAGTGGAAAGTAATTAGCATGGAATTTGTCCAAGGACTACCCATGTCCAAAAATAAACATGATGTAATATTGGTTGTGGTGGATAAGCTCACTAAAGTGGCACACTTTATACCTGGAAATCTGAAACATGATTCAACAGTACTAGAAAGAAGATTCATTCAAGAAATATTTAGATTGCATGGAATACCAGAGCTAATCATATCAAATAGAGATCCTAGAATGACTTCCAGATTTTGGCAGATGCTTAATGTAGCCTTGGGAACAAAATTGAATTTCAGTTCAGCTTACCACCAGGAAACTGATGGACAGACTGAAAGGGTAAATCAAGTCCTAGAGGATATGTTAAGGATGTATTGCATGGATCAACAATACAAGTGGGAAGAATATCTTCCTCTGGTTGAGTTTGCATATAATAATACTTATCACTCATCTTTGAAAATGGATCCTTTTGAAGCCTTGTATGGCAGAAAATGCAGAACACCTATCAGTTGGGATAGTATTGAGGATAGGGAAGTTGTGGGACCTGAAATGCTAACTGAAATGGAAAAACAAATGAAACTTATCTGGGAATGGTTAAAGGAAGCAACAGATAGACAAAAGAGTTATGTTGATCCAAAAAGAATAGAAAGGAAATTTAATGTAGGAGATAAAGTATTTTTGAGAGTGAAACCCAAAAAGAGCTCCATTACTTTTGGCAAATCTGCCAAGTTATCACCTAGATTTGTTGGACCATTTGAAATTTTAGAAATTATAGGTCATGTAGCCTATAGGCTAGCTCTACCTCCTGCATTGTCCAAAATGCATGATGTCTTCCATGTATCCTTGCTGAAAAAGTATGTTGTTGATTTAACACATGTATTAAATTGGGATTCATTGCAGGTACAAGATCCTAAAATCATCACAATTGAGCCTATAAAAATTCTGGAAACACGCAAGTTGCAGCTAAGAAATCATGAAGTTTCACAATGCAAGGTCCAATGGGACCAATACTCTAAAGAAAATGCAACTTGGGAAAATATGGAAGACTTGCAGACTGCTTTTCCATTTCTGTTTAACTAAGATTGAAAAAGAAAATACTTATAATATTGTTATTTGGTCTTAAGTGACCATTTGAGTCATGACTATTTATTAAGTTTTGAATTATATGTTAGTCTAATAGTTGTTACAGTTTTAATACACAATTTTGTAGTAAATATTTTTCATAAACCCCATTTAAATTTCTGGAAATGTGAATTGTTGTAATGATTAAATATTACCCTTTTTATGCATGAATATGTCATCGGGACGATGACTCTTTTTAGTAGGGAAGTATGTAACATCCATCCTGCTCTTTTCACCCCAAAAATTTTTTGTTATCTCGTAAGTGGTCAATTGACCATAGTTAGATTTTACAAGGCCACGAATCAGGAGTCTTAGCTCGCACCGACAATTCTGTTAATATTTAAGGGAATATCACCGTTGGTTAGCATGGTCGTAAAAGTTGATTGATCATCTTCTAAAATCATTGGTTGTATTAAGTGTTTATAATATATACTACTTTCAATTGCTTTTGCTGCATGAATAGAGCTTGGCCAAGAGGTCATTTAAACATTTATACAACTTGCACTTCGAAGCCCAGGCATATAAACATTAGAAAAAATCTACAATTGTCGATGAATGGTAAGTAAGGTAATGATATTTAGCAAATAATGTGGTTTCATAAGGTTTTAACGTTAAGGCATGAAAGTATAAACATGTAAAATATGTATGAATGTTGTTTGATTAGTGGCATACGCACGTAAAGCCTTGTAAACATCTGGGTGTTGTTAAATATGACAATTATTTGAAATTTTGAATTTTAAACCTACTAAATTGGACTATTAACTGTGTGTTGGGTTGTATAAAAAATGAGGTCTATTCAGTATCTTCTTAGCAAATTAAATATTATTTTATAGGTTGTGTGAATGGAACTATTGTGTTTTTTTGTTGATACAAATTTTCGAATGGTCATAAGTTATTCCCAGTGTTTTTAAATTAAAGCTAGTTCATGTCTCATGATGGGTGATTTTCAGACTCTGTTAATAGGAGATGGATGTATAAGCTGTGCTTATTTTAATGAAATAATTAACCAAGACGATTTTATTTTATTCAAGAATATTTGTATCTCAATAACTGGAACGTGATTTCAAAATTACAAAAGTTTGGATATGAAACCAATATAAGTGAAATGCATGGTAGATTGAGTTAGATGTATCTTAATGGAAATAAGGGTATGATTGATTAAGCAGAGTGTTATTGTGCTTAAATTGTAAACAATAGTCTTTAAGAATGTAGATATTTGGGTTGGGTAATTTAATTGATGTCTGATAATATATGGCATGGGAATTATTAATAATTGATGTTAGTATATTAATTTTATGAAGTATTTGAATGTATTTTCTATTTTTTTGCAAACTTGAAACAACTAATGTTGTTGGGTAGTATATTTAGTATTGTTGTATTTTTTATGGAAGATGACTAATCAAGACATGATTTTGACTCGTATAACAATAATGAGATTGTTTTCAAAGAACCATGGAATTATTGAAGTTTGTATAGTGTCATAGTATTGCTCTTTGCAAGTACATGAAGAATGGTTATCAAAAAGGTAAATGAAATTTATACCTTCAAAAGTAATTGTTTTAACTTAGTCCTTTTTTAATACAAGAATATTGGTTGAGGGATGAATGTGTATTATTATTTCATGAAAATTGAACATATTGCTTGAATGTAGAAAAGAATTTACTTTTTATTGTTGATTGTCTATAAAGACATATTCCAGTATAGAATATTATTGTGGATCCACTATGTTCATGACAGTTCTTTAGTTTAATCAGTGTGTTGTTAATATCTTATTATAACAATTATGTTCGAGGAGAATAGGAAGTAGCTTTTCATGAGATTGTTTCAGTTCTTATGAACTGACACATGTATATTTCATTTTAATGACTGTACAGCAAAATAGTTAAGCTAAGAAATAAGCTCTTGAGTTGATTTTCCTACCTTGATGTATATGATCATAAAGTATTCCATCTATAGACTTTACCTTACATTAGGTTACAGTGGTGTTGTATGATTTCATGATGAAATCATGTATGAAAGAAGGGTTGATGACCCTGATGTAAACTTGTAATTATGAAATTTGTAATAAGGGAGTTACGCTTGAACATTGTAAAAATTTTGTATTAAAGAAATTATGAATACTTATTTGTGTTATTATGTGTACCATAAGACATTGTCTTCCTAGTGATACAGGTTCATAAATTTTGTAATATGGTCTCTTAATAATCCATTAATTAGTCACTAGACTCTTAGGGTGAAAGAATAAGGTATTACTCATTATGAGATCTTAATGAAACTAATATTAAGGTGGATTTTAATAAATAGTAGCAAGGAATGAACCAAATAGAGTATCATCAACTGCCATATGGGATGTTAATATGTTAAGGAAGTACAAGAGTACTAAATGGAAAATAGTAATGATATTATCTTTATTTCATAATAGGAAGTTATTATGGAAATGAATATCCGATCTAATCATATTTAACAATAAAGAAGTATAAATATTCACAACATCGAGATTATTCAAGAGTTATTAACTCCTTAGGAAATCAATAAATAGACACTTATGAATAAAGGGTGTTAATATCTCTAAATTAAGAGATTGATTAGTATACTAAGTCAATTTAATTGCTTAGTGGTTCATAATCCCATTAAGATGAGTTTATATAAAACAACTGGTACTAAATTAAAATATAACATCGATAGAATACGAAGTTAAGGTTATTATAGTAAAATGATATAATAAACCCTTAGTAATCTCATATGAATAAGTTGCAATTAAATAAACCTACTCTTAAGGTACTGTAGTAAGAAGTAATTATATTGCGGTAGTTGACCTTAAGTACAACGTAGACTAAATATAATCTCATGTCGTCATACATCTACCTAGACATAGTACTAACTAGGGGTAGTTCTGAAAAATGGAAAGAGGACGTAATGGAACTCATTCCATTACGTGGTCTCTCCATTTTCCGTAAGAACCCCGAGTTAGTTAAGGATATTTTCATCTACGAAGATGGTCCTGTAAAGAATACTTCCTCCTTAACAAGTTCACCTTCATAAACAAAAAGATTCAAATAACTGTGTCGAGATAAATGTTTGGTGATGGAAGACTATATCTCTAGGCTTTGTGTGGTCTCGAGATATGTTGTTTATGCAGGCACGAGAAACTTTGGCCAAAGTAATGCAAGTGGTTGATTGCATTGTCTATTCACCGTATCCTTAATGATATGTTAGATACTGGAATACGAAGATGGAATTTCGTGGTAGACATTTAAGGATAGAAACATAGATGTCTCAACCTTGAAAAAGGTAAACCTGAACATACTAAAGATTGTATGATTACTCTTAAATGAGTGGACTGAAGGGAGAATTGAATAACCCTTCTCAGTTGCACAAGGTTTATACACAAAAGAGTTATCAGATGAATCAAACTAAATTAATATTTTGTAATCAAGTTTGATATTTGATTTCTATAATAATCTTTATTTCACTTATGTGATTTTGCTTTGACTCCCACTAACCTATTTTCGTAATTTCTAAATATAAGAATAATATTTACATTCTCTCTGCAAAGTCCTACTTAACTTTAATAATTGTATTCTTGCATAGCTCAATTTAGCCAGAGAAAAACTGCACTTAAATACAACTTTTATTTCCAATTTACGTGAATTTTTCAATTTAAAATACGGTATGCTTCATTCTCACCCAGAATATACCAAATTCCTCTTTCAGATTACTAAGAGCAATATTAGAGTATGTACACAAAGCAAGCAAGAAAACATCAAAGCAAAATTTTCTTTACAAAGTAATGAGAATCAAAAAAGCAAAATCTAAAGTAGAAAATAAATCTCACCTTCATTGCTATACCACCACTTGATGCCCCAGAAGCTATGTTCCCTAATGCATCTACACAAATGGCACCTACAGTGTCCATGACACAATCTTCCTCATGCATATCAATAGAGGCACTAGCATCGCCTCCATTTTCAAGCCGTAAGCCATTTTTATGAAATTGATTCTCACACTCTGCCAATCAAAATTCCCAGAAAGAAAATAAATGTCATTAGTTAAGATATGTTATAGTTTTGCTTTGGAAGGTATTTTACCTTGTAAGAATAAAATTTGATAATGGCCATAGAATCAACATTTATTGTCTTGTAAAATTTATTTAACTCTGAAAATTGGCATTTCTACTTGGATTAATCCTTACAATTAGAATTTGATAGCTAGTAACCCATAGAATGTTTAGCATAAAAGGGAGATAGAGAATTTTTGAAAGGAAAAGGGAGATTGAAACATTGAGGAAAGTATGGAGCTTTGAGCTTATGTAGGAAGACGAATAGTCATCCTCCATGAGAGCATCTTCATGCTTTCTGAGCTTGCCCTCTTGGTGGTATTCGTCTTTGTAATGCCCCTTTTTCCGGCTGAAACTGAAAACCAAAGAACTTGCACAAT
Source organism: Taxus chinensis (assembly GCA_019776745.2). NCBI lineage: Eukaryota > Viridiplantae > Streptophyta > Pinopsida > Cupressales > Taxaceae > Taxus > Taxus chinensis. Next base: position 682,097 of record JAHRHJ020001455.1, read on the forward strand.
TCAAATAGTAAATTGAAGCAAACTGAAATTAAAATTCCAAACCCTAGAAGCAGGCTGTAAACATAATTATTTTATGATAGATACTAGCCACAAACTCGTTGGAAATAATTTAGAAACCCTTCAAAATAATATTCTTCAAATCTGGAAATGATTGTTAGAGAAAACCACAGGAAAATATATCTTTTTACCAATTTAATATCAGCTGGAAATTAATTAATCAACAAGAGTGAATATCCTTACGAAGATGGTCGGAAATGAAGGTTTCCAAACCCCAAAATGAAGTACAAATGAAGATTCCAACTACTAAAAATAGGAGAAACACAATGATGGCTGAATTTGAAGTTTTCGTGCCCTAGAATACCCCAAACTCCACCTTAGGGCAATTCGCCACCCTTGGGAAGGGATGGAATTGACCAAACAGCTGGTCCAAAACCCTTCCAAGCTCAAACACGAACTTGTGTGGTTGTCCCACACTTAAAACCATGCAAATTTGATCTTCCCTAGCTGCGGATGATACCCTAGCACTGATAAATCTGCCTTGAACCTCTGTAAAACTGATTGTAGCACAAGTGTGACCTCTGTATGAGATCACCAATGAAGATGTCAAGGTTTCTGTCTTAAAATCTAAGTGCTATTGAGGGATTTCATCCTCAAGAGACCTCCATGGAGGGTTTCCGTCCTATAGATGAGAGAGAGCGTAATGTCCCTTTTTTCGGGACATTAATTAAATTAAAATTTTGAAGACCTTTAATTAAATTAAAATTTTAAAGACCTTTAATCCACCCTTCCCATGGATTAAAGATTAAAAAATTGGGAAAATGTCATAACTCCTTTTATTTTAAAATTAAATATTAGTTATCCTCTTATGTTTTTATTTAAATAATAAAAAGGGGAAATTAATGTTTTAATTGGAGTGTGACTTTCCAGGAAAGAAGACTATTTTAAAAGTAACTCTCCTACATAGATATTTGCACCAAAAAGAACAAGGAAACTTGGAGATTTGAAAAATAAAGATATAGAAGAAAATGGTGGCGACCCCTTGAGGGTATGTTGTTGATTTTATTCAAATTATCTTCATGCTTGAAGAGGAATGTATGCCCATGAGTTCTCATAACAAAGGTGTTTGATCAACACCACCATATTTTGGAGTGTGAAACCTTCTTGTGTTATTGTTGAATGAATTTATGCATGATATATCTTCCTAAGGATTGGCGACTTGATCTAGAGGTTGGCACATTTATTTAAGGGACAAATCTGCATGTGTCTTGCTTATTTTAGAGTGGATCTTTGAAGGGCTTAGGGTTATTTTACTACTATTGTTCACTGTTGTGTTTTCCTAGCTATGGCGACTTGAATGGGAGGTTATTTTGGCATGTTTTATTGGTAAATAAGCTAGATCTGAATTCTAATTTATGTTAGCATTTATTTCTGAGCAAAGGGAGTTTATTTGGAGTATTTGGAAGCTTGGAAAAGGGCTGAAATAATTTAAATTATTTTTCTCTAACCCTAGCGACTAGATCTGGGATTTCTGGGCCTGTTTTGAAAGGGTTTTCATGATCAGAAAAATCTGATTGTTAGTGCATTGGAAAGGTCTAAGAATCTAGTTTATTATGCACTTTGTTTCATGTGAAAAGACGGAGTATTGATTAAGTTATGAATTTTTTAAGTTTTTGTTGTCTGCAAGTTATTTTTATTTAACATTTGCTGCTATAAAAATCAAAACTGAGAAAAGATTTGGATTCCCATTGATTCTCTCGTCTCACCCATCACCTTGGCTACTTCCAAACCCATTTTGGGTTGTAATTAGCTGACATTGGGTTATTTGAGGTCGAATCAAAAGGATCTAGTCCTTCTTGGTTTGATTTGTGTTGAAGTTGTTACAAATTTCCATTTTCCCAAAAAAGGGGACATCATAGAAAGCACGCACGCTTCTAACTCCAAGAGAATGAATTCCAAAAGCCAACATAACCTCTTCCAAGCCAAGCAACCCCCTTATATAGCTTAAGGTGGCGCCCAAAATCAAAAGGATGATCTCCAAAGAGGACTAACCTCCATGGGGCGATATATTTTTCCTTTTCTTTTTCTTTCATTTCCTTTAATTTTTTTTTAAGTCGATGTTGCACTTTTTCAAGCAACTTTCTTTTTCATTCTTTTAGCCAACATATAATAATGAATAGGCTAAATACTTTAAGTATTTAAAAATACTTTTTATCTTAATAATAATATTATTATGTTGCCCAAAAAACTGAATTGACCAGGATTTACTTAAAATATTATTAATTATTTCTAATTTAGAAAAGGGGACATTACAGTCTTCTTTGTGTACAGGTCCCTGCTTTGTCGGTTGATTCTTTTTCCCTTTTAATTTTTTCTTGGTGTTTGTGCACATCCTTTTTGGTAAAGTGTGTCTTCTTTACTTCTTGTCCATGTTTTGTGTTCATGTTTGACCCCTCTTGAGGAGTGATTTCTTATCATAGACTAGACTTTGGCTTTAAATCTTATGCAAAGTTGATGGCAGCCGCTGGCTCCACGAGTGTGAAAGGAAGTAGGGGAGAGAACTTTAATGGTGAAGCCGGGCCAAGTATTAAATTGAGAAAAGAAATTAACTCGGTCGTCGAATCAAGTTTTGAAGAAAAAGCTAAAAAACCTAGTAACATTACTAATAATCAATTGGGTTTTAAGACAGAAGAGCCGCAAGTTGCTAGAAACTTCAAGAAAAATCCTTCAATGAAGTCCTTCGACAGAAGTTTGCAGAACTGTCATCTAGAGCAGAATTTGTTTGTGCTAGACTTGGGGCTGCTCAAGATCAAGAAGGCCCCACAGAGATGCAAGTAGAAGGTAAGGGCCCAATCTGTCCGCTTACCCTTCATATTTTCCCTAATGAAGTGTTGTGTAAATATTTGCTCAATGAAGAAATTAGACTAAAAAATAAGGGTATTTTCTTTGTTTGTCTAAATGGTAATGAGTTTCCCTCTAGAGCAATCTTTGTTAATTGGATAAATACGGTATGGGGAAAAATGGGGTTATATGTTTCCTTTTGTATAATGATTCAAAAGGAGGTTTTCATAGTTTTGTTTAAAAATTCAAATATGTAAAGGAGAGCAATGATTAAACCCTTTTGGAATGTTTGCAGTTTATGTTTAGGGCACTCCCTTGGAACCCTAACCTTGACTATCAAGAATTATCAGTTAAAACTTAAATCTACTCCTTGATGGATTGAGCTCCAAAACGTCCCCCTGCAATTATGGAATCTTTTGCCAAGTGTTCTTAAACACCTTGGTGAGGTCCTCAAAATTAATGAAACTAGGATTACTCTAAGCAATATGAATGCAAGAATTATAATTTCTCTTAAACCTCTTGACCAATTCTCTAAAGAAATTGTATTTGGATGCCCTAATGAGCATTTTACTAGACTGATAGTTGGTCTTGGACAACTTAGAACTTATTTTCTTTGCAGACAACATGGCCATCTAAAAAAAGTATTTCCCAGTGTTAGCTAACAATAAGAAGGTTGTAAATAATACTAAAAATTTGGCTCTGCTATGAGTGGGAGTGCCTCAGAAGGGGCACCACCTCCCACAAATGGTTTTGTCCCTATTGATGTGGTGTTGGTACAAAGTGATGAGGTCAATCCCCTTGTTGTACTTGATAGTACACATGAAGCCTCCCCCCACATTGAAAAAGAATGGTCAAGATGCAATGGAAATTTGCTACAATCCCACTCAAAATCTTCCCCCACTACCAAAAACTAGTGAAGAAGTCCCCTTCCTTCCTACAATAAGGATTTTTAAAGATTAAGAAGTTATATTGGTCAAACCCGCCAAGCTTTCTTCAATGAAACCCTTGAATGTGGTTGAATTCTTGAAACGTGAATTGAGAATCATATTTTTGGTATTTGCTCGGTTTATGCTCTGAATGACTACAAAGATAGAGTTGACCTTTGGAATTGGATGGTCCCCTACCTGTTTGATGTCTCCTAGATTATTGGAGGAGACTTTAACATAATTGAAGACAATGAAGATAAGTGTAGTGGGATACCTTTTACTTGGATAAGCAATGAACAATTCTTCTGGGCCAAACTTATAAGGATTATGAGAATCAGTGACCCCATTACTAAGGACAAAGTCAATAGTAAAAGTGTTTGGTTCACTTGGTGTAATAACTAGCAAGGGAAAAAAAGAGTTTTTTCTAGGTTGGATACGTTTTTTTGCAACAAGGAACGCTTCTTTGTTCCTCTAGCTGCGGATTCTAATGTTGTTATTGTTCTTCCGTTCACCCTCTCAAACCACTACCCTGTTTAAGTCACAATGCAGTTCACGGAGAATCCTTTGATCCACACCAAGCATTGGTAGGGGCTTTAGAAACTCAAATGTTTCTCGCCTTCAAGATGAAGAATATGTTGATGGCCTAAGAACCTCCTAGTCTCTTGCTAAAGGTCTAAGTAAATCAGACCCTAAGATCTGCATAAAAATCAAATTGTTATATTTTGTACAAAGGTTTCAAGGAAATTCCAAAATTTCTTAGATCTGTCCCGTACGAGACATTACAGTGGATGCACTAAAAGAAATTATGAAAAAAGCAGATGAAATCAAGAAGAGAAAAATGACTGTTAAGGTTGTTATTGGTAGTAAGAGTAAGGATCAGGGAGATGGAAGTTTGGTAACAGCTAAGGATGCAGGCAGTTCTGAGTAGAAGGGACCTGAGGAAGGTATGGGTCCTCGAATGATCAAGAAGCTTGTAGTAGAGTTGAGCCCTGTGGATGAAGACACCACCGTGATAGTTGAAGATGATGATATGTAAGTTAATTGTTTTCTATTTCACGACTCCAAAGCTTCATCCAAGTAAGGAAATGATGACAGAAACACCTGTGGATTGAATTATTTGGATTATCATTAGAATTGTGGAATGACTCAATTTTTTAAAATACTGGAAATCTTATTGGAGAGTTTGATAGCATTACTGATGTAACTAAGAAAAAATCATTAGCCGCCTATGCACAAATTTGTTTTAAACTAGAGCTCTCCAAACCTCTTCCAATAGAAAGTAAACTTTTCATATACTTGGGACATGGCATTAATAACTAAATTATGACTGTTTTCCTTTAAGGTGCCATCTCTGTCATGAAATAGTAATACAGCATTTGGAAAGGGTTTTCCAAAAAATAAGCTAATATAGCATCCAATAGTAATCAATCAAACAAGATCTTATGCCCACATGGTAATCTCTCAGTAGTGGATGTCTCAACAAGGCATGTTCGGACGAAAATTGTATAGAAAATGTGATCCAAAGAAAGGAAAATAGGTGAATGGATAGAGCACAAAAAGAAATGGGATCCTTCAAAAATTATACAAGGAACAGCAAAAAAAGAATTTATGAAAGGAATAATGAGTTTTTTGGCACTAAAGAGGGTATTTTGCAACTAACGTAAAGGAGTTGAACAAACACCTTCTCCTCTTCCAAACAATCATTTTCTTTCACTTAACAAAACAAACAACTTTGCTACAAGGTTACACCTCTTTCAAACATAAACCCAGCAAACCACCAGTTTCCGAAACATTAAGAAATCATGCCCAAACATATCCCATTAAAGCTTCAATTAACTAGACTACTCCCAATCTAGCTATATACAGCCATAGGACTGCCCCTCACACTCTTCAATGACACTTGATAGTCAAGTATTCCCCAGCAGAGTAGGACAGTTCCCACAAGTCCCCACACCTTCTGAAGTGAACAACACTTGATGCAGAGGTGGACGAGATATTACCTATATTTGTTGAGTAAACTATTTAAAATGCAATAGTGGGCCTTCATGCATGGTATTCTTTGTAGATTCTTCGTATACCTCTAAGAAAAGGTCTCAATCATCACCTTTGGTTGATGTTTCCAACCTTTCTCATCAAGTTTTGTTCACTCTCTTATGTCAACCATGTTCATGCAAACTAAATAGTCATGTTAGGAAACCAATCATTTAGACATGAACCATTAGTATAATCATGAAACAATTTCCTTCTCAATATTTGAAGACTCTCCTAAATTTTTCATTCACTATCCTCAATACTTCTTTATCCAAGAACTTGCCTATATACACACCCTTAAAGCTCTTCATTTACTTTCATGTACTCCAAAATGGCCTCAACTATGTTTCTTGTCAGATGATCTACCTGACTGAACTATTAAGTTCCACCGACTCTTCATTGTTCTCTTTACTTCTCCAAGAATGAGCATGATCTCCCACTGTTTGAATCCTATCTAGAAAATGCCCAATTATTTACACACCCTGCAACCAACTTCTCATAGTAATGTGGATCAAAAGAAGCATAACTTGATTGTACCCAATTTCCGTCTTGAAGAATGAAGTGCCAAACTGTGGCTCAACTTGAATTATCACAAATATAAGATTTCTTCTACCCCTTGAGACTAAATTAGGCTTCTAAAATGTACTTCTTGCATACAACTAATATTTGTACTCAATGATTAGCCTTGTTCACATAGCTCTGTTCTCTATCTTTATTTTCTTATTGGTTTTTCTTGGAACTTGGTATTGTCTTCTTTATACAACTAACATTGGCCCCTGTGGTTTCAACCATGAAAAATCTTAGACCTTTTCCTTATTCACTTACTCTTGGTGCTACTCACAATGACTCAATTTAAGACTGTTTAAAGATATTAGAGCACCGTTTCATCAAACTAATATAAGCTCAAGAGTCCATTCACAAGTTTAAAAGACATTTATTCCACCTTCAACAAAATTCTTTCATGATCACAGGTACCCTTTCCCAACATTGAAAACACAAAATTTGCAAAATAATACTTCTTTACCCTTGACTCTGCCTACACATCCTTGTAGCCTTGTGAAACCTGTTATTTCTTGATAGAATCTTACAAACTTGGTTTCTTAAAGAACAAATGCATTTTCTAGATACCCTTTAAGATCTTTCAACTCACAATGAAGACATGCAATAAGTTTCTTAAGGAAAATATGCACAGTTCATAACATTCTTGTTCGTATTAGGTCTCTTTTTCACTCCAATTGAGATTGTCAGAAGAATATCTCAGTCCTTACAACTCCAAAACTCTTAAAACCAAGAAAATCACTTAGAATACCATGCACAGATGCTACGTGACAAAATATAATAAATAACATAAAGTAGCGATAAAATATAGTAAAAACACTTTTTCAAGCCCTAAAAGCTAAGTGAAATGAAAAAGGAAGATATAAACGAAAATTAATAAAAAATCTCTTACCTCTCATTTTCTCATTACATAACTTCCATTGCTGATATAAGATTGAAGCTTCATCAAACATCATTGTAATCATTTTCCTATGCTGATTGAGGAGCCCATTTTCTACCAAGGTAAGGTTTTAAACTTGTATTGTTCTTTTTTGGTCATTTTTATTTACAAGTTGTCTAATGTGAAGTAAATGTAGGGCTTGTTTTTTAAAAATTGGCAATATTGTGTTGGTTTTTTAACTTGCTTCCAGACATACTACAATGTCAACAAGTTCTACCTCTATGGACCAAACTCAATTCAAATTTGAAAAACAAATCACTGATTTGGAGGCATGTGACAATGATAGAGCAGTTTTTAAGTGGTGGGGGCATATTTGGAAAAGCAATTGGTGCAATATTCAATATGTTAGCTCATATAGTCAGGTGAAAGCCCACTTATGTCACATACCTAATATGGGTATCAAAGGTTGCAAGGGGAAGGCTAGTGCTCCTACGCCAAAAACACAAATCCTTGAATTCATCAAGGAACAAGAAGATGTGGATGGAGCCCAAGCCATGAAATCAACTCGCCCTTTGTCAAAGAAAGCCAAAGAATCAAGGAAGCCACCAGTTTCGCCAAGTCTATGTAGCAATTCCCCAGTTGTGGCCACAATACATCCATTTATAGCATCACCCTCCAAGCATGAAGAGGCTTCTCCTCTTTCAAACAAAAGAACGAAAGGACCATTGAAAAGGTCTTTTCTAAATGAGGTTAGGGATATCACTAATGACCATATCACGCGATTTGTGTATGTAAATGAATTTTCCTTCAATGTGGTTAGGTCACCATAATGGCAGAAAATGATAAGAGTAACCAATGAAGTCCCAAAAGATTACAAAGGGCTCGGATTTGAAAAAGCTCCGCACCACACTAATGGAATAGAAGGATAAACATGTTGAGGTTTATTTGAAGCCAATTAGGGATTCATGTGCCATAATAGGGGTCTCCGTCATTTCTGATGGATGGAAAGACACAAGAAACATGTCTCTAAGACACAAGACACAAGAATAGCCCTTCTCCTTGTACCTTGTCTTTCTGCATCTGACGGAAGTTAACCAGTTCAGCTAGAGTAGCTGTAATGTCTCCCTTTTTGGGCCATTTCCTACAACGAAGAATGGAAGACCCTCAAACCAATAAGTTTGAGGATTGGATTTGAAATTGTCTTAGGACATCTATTTTTCCATGTTGGTGGGCCTTCTTAGTTAAGTCAATGTGCACATAGGTTAGTCATATTTATTATTTAATTAAAATAATGAAGTGCACATAGTTCTAGTGTTATTTAATTAGAGTTTATATTTTTCCCTCCAAAAGGGAAATTCGAATTTGGTACTCCTTGTCTATAAAAGGAGGTTATTGGAACATTGTAAGACATGCTATGTTATGATGAATTCGATTTGGACTCCATGCTTGGAGTAGGGATGTATGCCCACCATTGATGTTCTTGCTCTCTCATGTGTTGGAAATCTATTTGCAATCCATTTGTAGCTGGTTTTTGATATCAATTTGAAGGATACATTGGTGCCATTGCAAGTCGACTTTGGTGTATGTTTCATTCCAGCCCTAGCGACTTCTCATGGTGTTTTGTGGACTGTTTTTAGAGCATTATTTGATGTGAATCGATCAGTTGGTTGCATGATATTGTGCTTTATGAACTGTTTTTGAAGAATATCTGGTGTTCTACGATCATTCTGCCCCAGCTGAAGCAAACTGATTTGGTATTCAAATTATTTGTTTAGAATATTGTTTGCTTTGATGGATCTAGGGTTAGCGAATCCACTCTTGCATTAATGAAGGCTGTAGCAACTTGTTTTGATGCAATGTTTTATTGAATATCCCCCTCCAATCCTCAGCGAGGGTATGCTTATTCTGGCGACTGGTTTTGTGGCTGATTTGTATGCAAAATAAATATATTGGCCACGATTTTCCCTCATCTCTGTTGGCTGCTTAATCCTGTGCTTAGTGACTTGATTTAATGCATGATTTACGGTGTTTGAGTCCCTTCATGGCAGCGAATTATAGTTCAAATGCATGTCTTCCTGTGACTGAAATATTCCAGTGTTGGCGACCTTGTTTGAAGCTCATATTTGCGTGAAGAATATATATTTTGGGGCAGCGAATCTTATTTGTCTGAATGTCCTCTTGTGGCTGGTCTCTACCATGCATGGCGAACTGTATTTTGCATGTTATTAAGGTGTTCTGAAGGTCTTTGTAACAGCGAACTATATGAGGAAGATAATCTGAGTTTTATGCATGTTTTAACCCTCATTTGGCAGCGACTTCTATTTATTTGCATACTCAGCTTAGTGGCAAATTTATTAATGGTGTTTAGAATCCCTCTGGCAGCGATCTATAGATAAATATTTGGATCAGACCTTACATATGCATTTAGAGCAGGTTCAGCGATTTATAAGAGAGGATTGACTTGCATTTTCCATCACTCACCTAGCAGCGACTGGTATTGATAATTCAAGGTCTGATTTTAGAGCATGGTTTGTGTTGTTTGAAATATTTGATAACTCCCAGGTGCAGCAATCAGTGTTGGAGCTTACAGCAGCAGTTGTGAAAGATTTTGTTGGTAGTTTGTGAAGGGTATGTGTGAATCTAATCACTGTTATCCCATTATCAGTTTGCACTATTTATTTCATAGCATAAGGGGTTAGTTTTTATTGAGTTGGAAGTAGAACGTTGCCATTCGAATCAGCTGGGTTTGTTCACTATTTGCATGGGCTCATTGAGGGGTTTACTGAAGGTTCAAGTACTATTGGCTGGGTTTAATCATTTGCAGTTGTATTCTAACCATCTTGGGTGTTGAATTCTACTTGTCGGTTGCCATTCCCCATTGATCCTGTGAAAGGGGATATTACAGTAGCTTTTATTTTAACTCACACCTTTATGTACTGTTCTTTCTTATCTTTGAATATTCTAACATTTCAGTCACGCCAGATGTTCCAACATATAATTGTTAGTCCTATCTTCCACAGCCTAGTTAGAATTTTACACTTAGATTTTCTCGCCCAAGCAGTGATCCAATTCTTGATTTGGGTACAGCCTACTCAATAAATCTCCATCCTCGTCAAGAAGAATCCCCATATTTTACCTACAAACGAGAGATGAAGGAGGAGGTGACTATTCATCCAAATTCTTACAAAGGCAACAAACGGAAATACCCAGAAAGCCCTCAGTTTTGAGGGCTTCATATGTTAAGGGCTTTTCATGGCTTCCAGCAAAAGGAAGGTGTTGGCCTTTCACAGGTCATAATCTAACCATGCCTGCTGATTGGGAAAGGCCAATTTGTGTTCCCCGTATTTTTGTAGATCCTTTAAATAGGGAGCTTCTACTAAATTGTCCACATATGATTCCCCTTCCCATACTAATGTGTCTGTCTGCTGAACTTGGAGCAAAGGGAACAGCTCTAGCTTAAGCTAAAGTTAAGAGATAGCTTATTGGTTTCCTATTAACCAATCTAGTCACTTCCTTCTTATCCCTCCCTCTTCAACTTTTATATAGTCCGCCACATTTATTCTTTTAGTTATGTCGCTCATAGCCTTTCTTCCCTTACCTATGGGTCTTTTCTGAACAATGCATCTTCTCATAAGAGAGCCTGAGATCCAACTTTCACACACCATTCCAACCATGTATTGATTAGTCACCTTCAGGTTCTCATTGCATTCCATGTTGCATATCCATAAGGTACAATATCTTGAGTGAAGATACGCTTTAAGATCACTGAATCTAGAGGCATGGCTCTAATTATTCTGCTCCATATTCTGCCATCTTCGCATCAAAGACTCTACACTTCATCTTCATACTAAGAGCTAAACTCAACGATTCAGTAGTGTTCAGCGGGAATTTATTAACCAAAACTACTGACATTTTTAAATACATTTTCCCCTATCTGACAGTTTTTTCTATACTAGAATGACATTTTCAGTGTCTTTGATACCATGTCAAGAAATTAGAATGCATACAGGCTGCAAATGTAAAAAATATCAAAATAGGACTTGTAATTTGAAACCCAATCAACATTAGAATCTCAAAGTCGAGGAGAGAACAAACTTCTGAAAAATAAAGATTCCTTTTGCAGATACAAAGAATGCATCCATGTCCCCCCAAACCTCATTTCACTTTCACAACCTTTGATATTGTAATTAACTTATCTAAAGATGCCCATTTTCACCAATAATTATTTGGTTAAAAAAATAATCTATTTAGTTAAATTATATTAGATTTGGTAAATAGATATTTAACACTAACACTAGGCTAGAAGTGGGATTTTATCAAACTAGGTCATTGTTCACACTAGAGTAGGGATAAGCTCAATTTTAGCGAGGTTTGTTAAGTTGTTTAAATGACAACTTGTTATATGCGCATACAATTTGTGTACAATCATTCAGCATTATGGCGGGGGGGGGGATGCGGGGGTGGGGGGGGGGGGGGTAGGGGGGGCGGCAGGCGGCAGGCTGGGAGGGGGGGATTCTTCGGGTGTTTTTGTCCCTTTCTTACCCTTATTGCATCACATCATTTACTTCAGCAGTATATGGCATTTAGTTTGGTCAACTTTTTTCTACTTTCATCACTTCTCTTGACAATGTTACTGTCTGGCATCCCCAGCATTTGTCAACTCTTCAACAATTGAATAGTGGATCTGGATCACTCGTGCAGCTTTGAGTTCTTCACCAGTTATTCACTTGCACTTCTTGCACTTTCAGTGATGGCTTTTGTCCCATCCAATGCATCTTCAGTGATAACTTTCATCTCATCCAGTGCATCTTTAGTGATGGTTTTCATCCCATCCAGTTCGTCTTCAATGGCTTTCAGTCCATCCAGTTCACCTTCTTCAAAATTGTTGTTCTACTATTGTATTGTACTGCTTCTTGGTGGCCTTGCAACAAATATCAGCACCTCCAAACACCTCTGCTGATTTACTACTTTTTTAAGAAACCTTATGGTGACTCTTTTTTTTCCAGTTACACTGCATTGTATATAGGTACCTGATCAGGCCTAGTTGTTGGGGCCCATTTTTGAGGATTTGTCTCGTTGTTTTTCTCTTCTCTCCCTAATTTTCAGTTAAGTAAGGTAGTTGGTGTAATGCCCCTCTTTCCGGCATGACCCTTGGACACTTGGTGGGTAGCTTATTTGTCATCTTCGTAAGCTAGTCCCATTGTTAGGAGACGATGTGCATAGTAGGTAAGGGTTTTATCGACGATCTGGTGGATTATTTGATGTTAGCAATGAGTTCAGTTGGTCTTAATGACTCACTTGGCACTTTGAGGTTATTTCCGGCTTCTGGTGTGTTCTCCAAGATTCTTGGAGAGAGTTTCCATTTATAGTAAGTCACCCAACTGACTTCATTTCTCATTATTCGTCATCAGCACCGCTTCTGCTCAGTCAGTTTCCGATTCCGGTGCTTTCTGACGATTTCCGCATTTTGGGAGCATTAATGGCTTATTTTAATTATTTTACCCAGGTTGCTTATATTTGTACGAATTACTTGGCGAGCATCTCAGTATTATAGCTCGTCGGAAAGAGAATGTGAAGTTCTAAATGATGAGATGCTAATTCAGTGACCTTGGGCGCCAGGAATGATTAATTAATTAAATAAATCACTTTCCGGAGTTATATAAGGTGTAATTAATTAATAAAGTGATTTATTAATTATATTTCCTTTTAATGAAAATTCTCGGAAAAGGTTATAAAAGGAGGGTTTGGCCCATTTGCTACAGACTTATCATTTTGAACAAAAAAAAAAACAAATTCAGAGCAGCTCTTGCTAATTACTCTCGAAGGACGGAAACCCTTGGAGATTACGGATTGGATGGAAACCCAATTCGAAGGAGGAAGATTCACACAGGGTCTTCATTGGATTCAAAACATTATTCCTCTTGCGGACGGAAACCCCAGGAGCAGTGAGAGAAGCTTCCATCCAGGAATCTTCATTGTTTACACAGTTATTCAGCATTTTAGCAGTTTCAGATAAAAGAATAAATTGCAGCAGTGAGCATTTGCACATATATCTGAGTGGGGCGGCTTCTTCTACAGTTATTTATTGTTGTATCAAAGATCTAAGCCCGAGCATTTTATAAAAAAAAAAATTCAGACAGAAACGGGTTTGGGATCTTTCATGGTGTGTTCAGACTAGGCTAGAAGTAGGATTTTATTAAACTAGCTTAATATTGTCTATGTTCACATTACAATAGGGTTAAACTCAATTTTATGAAGGTTTGTTGAGTTGTTTGAGTGACAACTTATTATATGCACATACAATTTGTTTTAAGATACACATAGACATACACTTGGAACTAGTTTGTGCATAATCTTGAGTTCAATCTTGTTGTGTCTATAATGGTTTAGTTTCACTGTGGTTTTGGTCTGCAGAATTGATCCTATGATTGAAATAATCTTTGCTCCAGTAATTTTCACTTCATGGTATTTACCATTTCAGTTTGAATGGTGAAATCCCTCCAACCAGGTAAACTATGAAATCTCACACACACAATAGGTATTTGGAATTCTCCTATACATAAATATGATATAGTACCAGAAAAAAGATCTCACAATAAAGTAAGTTGGCAAAAACTGACTGTCAAAAAGACGAGGTGCTTGTCCCTCGTGGGAAAAAGCATTTACACCTGTTTTCAATGAACCTTTGAATTTCGATGAATCACTCCTTTCTGCAGCAGCATGAAGCATATATTTGTATTTTAGCCACTGTTGCTTGGCTCTCTCTGTTACCAGCCACTAGTTCAAACATTGGAAGCATACATCAAAAAGTAAGGCACAGAACAACAAATGCAATTGGAAACAACATATTTGCTAACAAGAATTCAAAAACTTTACTAAGATAAGTGAAAAAACAAAAGAAAAAATTAACTAAAATCATAAAAAAGTACCATGTCAGCATCTTCAACCGATGACATTGAAGGAATACCCTTTGAATTTGCCCATTCACGTGCTCCATCACCTACCAAGAACCTAGATTTCCCAAAACCACCGAAAATTTCACATAAGCATTAATTTGGAGAAAACACAAATTCATTAGTAAGTCAATTCTTGCCATAATCTAATATTGATAAATATACAAAAACTTAATATATTCCTTAAAACAAATAAGGCTTGATTTTAAGGCAGTGCCTAATTATATTAATTAGATAGGTCTAAATTCACCTTTGTTGGATTAACATTGAATACATTAGGGAAATTCAAGCAAACATACAAGCAATGATATTTGTGATAATTTTATAGACATGGAGAGTATTTATATGAATGGTGAAATTTTACAAAGGAAAATTCAATATCTGAAAACGTGGAACTCAAATGGACAAAAATCCTTACACTTTACAACAGTAATTACGAGCTAGGTTATATAGATTTTATCTTTAATCGCTATATGATATCCCAGATATATGGTTCAGAGACAACATCTACACATTTGACTTGGCTAGAAAACAAGTACATGTGCAAATATTTTCCAGACATCTGAAGACAATACTTCAAAAATAGATTAATGTCAAATACCACAAACAACCACACCTTAGATTTTTTGGGATATATAGTTAGAGCAAGAGTGTCAGTACTTCTTGGAAGATGACAAAGAATCATTTCTTTGGCTTCCTCCATGTCAAATCCAAGGTCCTGCTAAGCTTTATGACAATGTTAAAACTTACCTCCTTATCCATTCTTCACCTCATTTGGTCTCAGAAGGGGCTTAAAAATGCAAAGTCTTCTTTTTCTTGCATCTGTGGGACAGAGATAAAGTTGAATCAGATTATCTCACCATATGAGGAGACATTTCTAACCAGAGCTTGTATCTTCTTGATTCAACTGTCTCATGCTAGCTCAATCTAAAAAATTCCTCCAATAACTATGAGCTAGGTTTATCATTATGATATTTCCAAATGTCCGGTACAGAAACTACAGCCAGACATTTAACTTGGCTAAAAAAATATTGGTAGTGTGCAAATATTTTACAAACATCCAAAGATATTATTTCAAAAAATGGACTAATATTGTATACCACAAACAACCACACCTTAACTTTTTAGGGATTGATAATTAAAGCCCGTGTGTCTGTACTTCTTGGAAAAAAACAAAGAATCATTTCTTTGGCTTCCTCCATGTCAAATGCAGGGCCCTGCTAGAGCTTGATGATAATGGAAAAACTTACCTCCTTCCATTCTTCAACTCATTCAGTCTCAGAAGCGGCTTCAAAAAACAACTCTTCTATTTCTTTTATTTGGAGGACTAAGAGATAAAGTTGAATTAGATTATCTCCTCATATGAGGAGAGATCCATAACCAGAGCTTGTATCTTCCCACCCTTCATAGCTTACTCTTCCAGACTTCTATAAAATTATAGGAGGGTTTGGTCAGACTATTTCAGACCATCAATCTGTTTTTGCCGTCACCCAAAAATACTTAAGTGTTAGAAAATAAAGATTTGCACAATGCCGCACACTCCTAAGCAAGCCGCACAAAACTCCATTGCCTTAGCCATTTTGGCAGAAGCTACGAAATCTTGTTTGAAGCCGCACAAAATTAAGAATGTTGTGCAAGCTTACCCAAGCCACACAACACTACGAACCCGCAAGAATACTAGACTTGCAAGCCCAAGCCACTGAACCATTAAGCCTTGCTGCAAACTATACTTGCGCACAAGACCAAGCTGCCTTGCACAGAATGTCACTTGCACAGTGAAGTGCACACACCTTGCACTAGTAAAGCTGCACACACCTTGCGCAATAAAGCTGCACACACTTCATTGCATAGATCAGTGTCTTAACAGACCGTGCAATGCTTGTCTTAAGCCACCAACGATTGTCTTAAGCTGACATCCGTTATATGGTCCACCCTAGAGAAGCCAAAAGAATGAAGTCTATTGTTCAAGACCACTCCGATCCTAACTTCAAATGATTGAGATTTACAACTTCCACTTGATCATCGCCTAGTCAACATCGGATACAATTGTAAGAGGGCACACATGGGCCTTGATCCATTCTTAACGACCAGGGACCTGGCAAAACCATTTGGTTGAGCTCGATCCAACTGGAAGGGGAACTTCCTGCCAGATCAACGGTTAAGACCAAGGCATTGAGGGAATATCCTTCAGGGGATCTTTACTTGCATGGGCATCTTTACTCTCCAACCAAAGCTCCATGAATTCTATAAGTAGAAGGGAGCTGTGAACTTGTAAATCTTAGGCTGAATTCTTGCAAAGTCTTGTTGTGCAGATTGTAATTTGAGTGCTAGTTGGCAATGTGCCTGAGTTTCTGTAATCTCTTTCCTTACATTAATAGAAGACACTTTTATTGTTTCTTGTTAAAGTTGTGCCTGAGATCTTGCTTCGGCAAGATCTAACTCTGACAATGGTTGTGTGGTGTAAGGCATCCCTTCATTGGGAACCCTAACCACGACTACATCAATTTGGTATCAGAGCAAGGATTTTGAAGTCCTCTGAAGAGATTGGTATAGACATCAACCTGGGTTGTGTGAGTGATCTTGAGATTTGTTGCTTTCCATACTAGGGGTGTGGGTAGAAAGTAGTTGCAGACATCTCCAACATTTTGGTTGTTGGGTAGAATGTGTGAGGTCATAGAATTTTGTTGAGAGATTGTGAGGAAAAGATGGCACATAAGTAGAGTTTGCTGTGAAACATAGCGCCGAGACTTGTGGACTTGGCTGATGTGATTAGAGGAATGCAAGCCCGTTTGGAGGCCATGGAAACCGCACAATGTAGACGAGTTGTCGTTGATGAAGATGAAAGTGATGATGAACGTGAAGTGAGAGGACCTGCAGATCATAAGGCTGAAGCAGAAGCATGTAGATGAGCAAGAGGATCAATTCTTTGCATCGCAATCATGAGGATTGGAAGCAAATTGCGAATAGAAGTTCCATGTTATTCTGGGAACTTAGATCCAAAAGATCTTGATATTGACTGGATTGCAGAAATGGAGAAATACTTTGAGTATGAAGGTGTATGGAAGATAACAAGAAGGTGAAATTTGTAAGTACCAAGTTGAAAGGACATGCATCCTTGTGGTGGGATCATGTGCAGAATGAGAGAGTTCAAAGAGGCAAAGATAAGCTCAAGAAGTGGGATCAAATGGTGACAAAGTTGAAGGCTAAGTTCATGCTAGTGGATTACCAGTCCCATTTGTTCAAGCGATTGCAGAATTTGCATCAAAAGGAACTGAGTGTAAAGAAGTACATTGAGGAGTTCTATGGCTCAACATCAAAGCTAGACATGTGGAGGATGACGTAGAAAAGATCTCAAGGTATGTTAATGGATTATGCATTTCCATTCAAGATGAACTCAATATGGTTAGGTTGAGATCTGTGGAGGAAGCCTATCAGTTTGCACTAAAGGCAGATGAGAAGTTGTCCCAAAGACAATGGAGCAACTTGTGGGGAAAAGGAAATTTCCATGCAGAGGTGGAAGTTTTGTAGTGATGCACAAATCATGCACATGAGGGAGAAACAAGCACCTCACATGAGCAAAGTCATGCACAAAGAGGTGGAGGTAGATCTTCTTCCAGAGGAAGAGGATGCGGAAGAGGAAGAGGATTTAGCGAAACTTGTTTCTGTTGTGGAGAGACTGGACATCATGCATTTGAGTGTCCACAAGCCATGCAAAACAGTGGCAGTAGGAGGAACGATGCTAGCAATCATGTTGCTCAACACACATATGTAGAAAGCCATGCGTCAACCAGTAGCACAAAAAAAAAACAGAACATGGAGAAGCACTCATGATGAAAAGGGTGTTGTTGAAGCCTGTTAAGGAAGAGAATGTGCCCGCATAGAGAAAGAATTTGTTCAAAACCATTTGCAAATCTGGAGGTAAGTGTTGTAAAGTCATTATTGATAGTGGTAGCACTGATAATCTTGTTTCTAATGAGATGGTTAAGAAGCTTGGTCTGAAGAGAATTGCACCTGAACCCATATAAGGTGTCGTGGTTGTTGAAGGGGCATCAATTGCTTGTGAATGAGCAATGCAAAGTGTGTATCAAGATTGGTGCATATGAAGATGAAGTCTTGTGTGATGTAATGCCCATGGATGTATGCCATGTGTTGTTGGGGAGACCTTGGCAGTATGACAAACAAGGTGGTTCATGATGGCGTGCACAAATACTACACATTGGTGAAAGATGGACAAAAGTACACTTTGAAGCCCTTGAAGGACTCAAGTGTAGAGGTTGAGAGGAGTCCGCAAGTAATGTTGGTTTCAGGAAAGGAGTTCTTGAACACTGTGAAAGGGGATAGTGAGTGTTTTGTATTCATTCCAAGGCTCACACAGAAAATAGGGGAAGGTGAAGCCACACAAAAAAGGAGATCCCACAAAAGGTGAGAGAGATGCTAGGTGAGTACACAATATCATGTGAAGGATATTCAGATGGTTTACCACCTACGTGCAATATCAGTCATCAGATGGACTTGATACCATGGGCTAGTTTACCAAACAAGGCCTGCATATAGGTTGACACCTATGGAGAATGAGGAGATGAGAAAGCAAGTACAGGAGTTGCTTGACAAGGGGTTGATCAGAGAATCTCTGAGCCTGTGCACAATACCTGCAGTATTGGCACCAAAGAAAGGAGAGTGGAGAATGTGCATTGATTCCAGAGCCATCAATAAGATTACTATCAAGTATAGATTTCCATTGCCGCGCATGGATGATTTGATGGACTGTTTGAGTGGAGCAAAGTACTTCACAAAGATTGATCTGAAGAGTGGGTATCACCAGATCAGAATTGAGGAAGGAGATGAGTGGAAGATTGCTTTCAAAATGCAGGATGGATTGTATGAGTGGTTGGTCATGCCATTTGGGTTAACCAACGCACTGAGCATGTTCATGTGGTTGATGAATGAAGTGTTGAAGCCTTTCTAGGTAAGTTTGTCATTGTTTATTTGGATGACATTCTGATTTTCAGGAAGACGCAAGAAGAGCACTTGGTCCATTTGTGGAAAGTGTTAGAGCGTTTGTGAGAGAAGCGGTTAGTGAATTTGAAGAAATGCAGTTTCATGTGGAAAGAGTTAGTATACTTGGGATTTTTGATATCTCAAGAAGGGTTGAAGATGGATCTTGAGAAGGTGCGAGCTATAGTGGATTGGTCATCACCAAGAATGTCATAAAGGCCCGAAGCTTCCATGGACTTGCGAGCTTCTACAGGAAGTTCATTAGAGGATTCAATGAGATTTGTGCATTGATCACAAAGGTGATGCAGAAGGACAAGGAGTTTATGCGGACCGTAGATGCAGAGTATGCATTCCAAAAGTTGAAAAAGGTGACAAAGCAACTAGTGTTGGCCTTTCCTGATTTCAATAAAATATTTCAAGTTGATTGTGATGCTAGTGGAGTAGCCATTGGAGTTGTGATGAGTCAAGAGGGAGACCCATCGCTTATTTTAGTGAGAAACTGAATGATGCAAGAAGAAGATATTCAGTTTATGATCAAGAGTTTTATGCCATTGTGCAAGCTCTGAAGAAGTGGAGGCATTATTTGTTGCCCAAGGAGTTTGTGTTGTATATGGACCACCAAGCACTGCAATTCATCAATAGCCAAGGGAAGTTGAATCAAAGACACATGAAATGGGTTGAATTCTTGCAGAGTTACTCATTTGTCTTGAAGCACAAAAGTGGGAAATCAAACAGAGTTGCAGATGCACTAAGTAGGAGATGCATCTTATTGACTGAGATGCAATGAGTGTAGTAGGGTTTGAAACAATGAAGGAGCTTTATGCAGAAGATGAAGATTTTGCAGAAGCATGGAAAGCATGCGCAGAACCAGTGAGTGTCGACCGCATGCCATGGTTAGAATACTTCCTACAAGAAGGATTGTTGTTTAAAGGTACACAATTGTGTGTACCACAAGGATTAATGAGAGAAAACTTGATCTGGGAGAAGCATTGTAGAGGAATGTCAGGTCACTTTGGGATAGATAAGACCTTGGCACAGATGGGAGAGATATTTTTGGCCGTGGATGGCTACAAATGTGCACAGATATGTGCAAAGATGCAAAGTATGTCAATTGGCAAAAGGGAAGAGTCAAAATGCAAGGTTATATCAACCACTGCCAGTACCTGAGAAACCTTGGGAGCATCTGAGTATGGATTTTGTTTTGGGATTACCCAAAATGTAGAAGGGTCATGATTCTATCTTTTTTGTTGTGGATAGATTCTCTAAAATGGCTCATTTTATTGCTTGTAAGAAGACAAATGATGTTACACATATTGCTAACTTGTTTTTCAAGGAAGTTGTGAGACTGCATGGATTTCTGTGCATGATTGTATTTGATAGAGATACCAAATTTGTGGGCCACTTTTGGCACATGTTGTGGAATAAGTTAAAACAAAGGTTGCAGTTTAGTTTTGTGTATCACCAGCAGACAGATGGCCAAATAGAAGTTGTCAACATGAGCCTTGGCAATTTGTTGAAATGTTTGGTAGGAGAGAAGGCAGGAACATGGGATTCAGTTCTTGCGCAAGTGGAGCATGCATATAACAACTTTGTCAATAGAAGCACTAGGAAGTCACCTTTCCAGATTGTGTATAGAACAAGCCCACGAGGAATTGCGGAGCTGAGAGAGTTGCTGCGAGAAGAAGGGAGAAGTGTGGAAGCAGAAGACTTTTGCACAATACATGAAGGAAGTGCACAAGCAAGTGTGCAAACAGTTGGAAAAGAGCAATGCAATACAAGAATGCACAAATTTGCAGAGGAGACACTTGGAGTTTGAGGTTGGAGATTTGGTTGTGCACCCATGCAAAGAAAGGTTTCCGTGAGGAACATATGATAAAATCAACTGGAAGAAGATTGGACTATGTACAGTGTTGAGCAAATTTGTGGAGAATGCATGAGTTGAAGGTACCAGAAGGGATATAAGTGTGGTCTATCTTTAACATAGCGGATCCATACCCATATTTTGAGGGGCAGAAAAGTGGAGGAGAACACAACCCAAAAGTAGATTGGAGTGTATGATGCAGGAGCATCTGGGTTTAAAACAATTTTGCATCACCCAAAAATACTTAGTTAGCAAATAAAGATTTGCGCAATGTCGTGCTTTACCTAGTCTAAGCAAGCCGCAACACCAAAACTATCACAATCTTACCCAATTTTGACAAAAAGTGCCACAAAAGCTTACTCCAAAGTTGCGTAACACTGTGGGTAATCCAATATTGCGAATGCCATGAAAGCTTGTACCCAAACCACACAATACTATGAATGTTGTCGCAACACTGTGGAATATCACGGACAAGCTTACCCAAGCCGCACAAGCTTACTCGAAGCCACACAACACTAACCAACCCGCGGAATACTAAACTTAGCCGCATACGCTTATCCCAAGCCGCAAACCATTAAGCCTTGCCACGCAAGATCCCAAGCCGTCTTGCGCGGAAGAGTCACCTTGCACAATGAAGTTGCACACACTTTGCATAGTAAGGCCGTGCACAATTTGCATAGACTGCTGATTCTTGACCAAAGCCACCATTGCTTGCATGTTCAATGTCTCAACAGGACCACTCCCAATCATTCAAGTGATTGGATCTACAACTACCTAGAAAGCTTGTCAATATAGCTTGTCCTATGTGGCTTTTGCAGAGCAGTTTGAAGAGGACAACCCTCCCTTAGCCCCAGCTTGGGGATTATCATGTAGTTTGGAAAGAGTTTGCAACCACAAAATGGAAGTGAAAGACTCTATCCAGGTTTTTTTGGGCTCAAAGGATTGGACATAAGAGCTGAGGAATTTTCCGGAATGCAGACGAAATACAAAAGGATTTCTACTGTCTGAAACAAAAGTTTATGTATTCTGATCTGTTATGCCCGAATCCTTAATGATTTGAACTTGGGTATGAGCCTCGTGCTCACAAGGGGAAGATCAGCCTTACTAGGGCTTTTATAGGTCACATTATTTGTGGAATCTGAAGAGGGAGAGAGATACAGTCGTACCTTGTGCCAATTTTAAAATCTTTTTTTGGTGTTTCAGATTCAGAGTTCACCTGAAACGTGTTCCTAAGGCCTGACTCTGTAAATGTCTATGAGGTCAAAAGTGAAAATAGGATCTCCTTTCCTTGACCTTCATATTATCACGGGCCGTGCTGCTTAAGTCCACTACACTCTGAATTTTCCTTTGCATCCTTGACTGGAGTTCTGCATTGTTTCCTTAGCCCTCCTTTCATATACTTTCACAATTTTTTTCCCTCTGGATCAAGTAGCAGAAATTGCACTTTGCTTTGGGTTTAGTTTTATTGATAACCGACCCTTGGAGCCAAGGGCTTCTTCGGGCTACCATTACAGGAGAATGAGCAATATGAATATATAATAGTTGTACCATAACCCTCTTAGAATCTCAAATTGACAATCAAAATGTTGAATCTTTTCTGGATTTGCAGCAATTATTTCCAGCTTAGTGTAAGATTTTGATGTTAAAAACTATCATCGGAGTGATTGGCTTTAATCTTGATGAGTTAACACAGGCAAGAGGAGGAATAGAGTAAACAGTATGAGAATAGCATGTCTATGCTTGTTACCCAGCCCCAACAATTTTCCAACACAAATAGGTCATCTTCATCAGGATACAATGCTTAGAAGACCCCTTGACCATGGTTGATTTTTGCCTTGACTCTTATCCTCTGCGCTTTAACTTTCCTCATTAAGATGTCCATTTTCCAGCCTTGTATTTAAGGAAACAAACTTTTGAAATTCTCCTTTCTAACTTAACTGAGAAAATCCTGTCTATGCATGTTACCTATCCCACACAATTTTCCAATACAAATAGATCATCTTCGTCACCCCCTGACCATGGTTAATCTTTGCCTTGACTCTTCTCCTGTGTGCTTTAACTTTCCTCATTAAGATGCCCATTTTCCAGCCCTCTATCTTAGTAAAATTTTTGAAATCCTCCTATCTGACTTAATTAAGGGTGTAACTTAAAATGCAGATTATGTATCTGTTTTGCTAGACAAGCCATGCAACTCCACATCTGTGGGATGTCTCTCACAGAAAGAAATCATATTAATGTTAGCATATGCAGGTTGACTTGTCATGCAACCGGAGACAATTAAAATCGATTTTCATTATAGCCAT
Organism: Taxus chinensis; assembly: GCA_019776745.2. NCBI lineage: Eukaryota > Viridiplantae > Streptophyta > Pinopsida > Cupressales > Taxaceae > Taxus > Taxus chinensis. Next base: position 705,442 of record JAHRHJ020001455.1, read on the forward strand.
TAAAAGCACAAAAGTGAATCATTAATTTTTTTAATACTATGGATATACTCTAAAACTTAAATTATAATGCACAGAGAAAATTTACAGGCAAACTTAGAACAACTTGAATTTCATCCTCGAATTGGAGGACGGGGACCCAAGGTCTTTGCAAGTAATGTTTAAATAATGCAGAACTTTGGGCTTCCATTTTCCATACTGCTACTCTATTATTTCTCACTTCCTGTTTCTGCAATATGGTAGACTTGTTAGTTATGGACAGACTTGAATGGATGAAGAAACAAATAACAGAGTAAAGCAATTAAAAAAAAACTAAGTATGATCAGGTCTGATTAAAAACACAACCTCATATTTGGTCAAGGAAGACCAATTAGGATCCTTTTACCAGAATTTCTCATGAATTATGGTGTGTTCCACCTAACCTAACTACACAAGGCCAAGATAATTTTGAAAAATGCATTGCCATGTTTTGGATAACGTCCATTAACAACCTTTTAAATCTTGTCTTAGCCAAAAAAAATTATCTCAAATTGGTTGACATTGAATGCCGTTGCACACAGAAACACCTAAGAAAACTAATTTTACTTAGTCATCCAACATGTCTTAGGTCAATCAGGAGCACATGTAATACATACATAGGAGGTATGCGACCAAGCAAAGAACATCCTGTCATTCCGTCCTTCGCCAGAAGTGCTGCAACTTGAATGGGATTCTGAACTCCTGATTGACAAGAGAAAATGTTAACCTATATGGTATCCTTCAATGAAAATGACTCGCATGTAAAAACATATATACACAATACCAATTCATATCCATCTACCTGTTGTCACTTTTCTTTAAAAAGAAGAAAAATATACCATCAAATCAAATGGTTTCAATTAATTTTTCAGACAAGATAACCCTCGTAAAAGATAAAAAAATAAATCACAAGCAAAAACATCCACGTCATCACCAGGTATTCCTCCCACAGCCCCAAAGGCTCCAGTCAAGCCGTCCATAATACTAGCATCAGACTCAACATGTCCATCCTCCGTCAGATTGGAACCTCTCCCTGCATTTGTGTGCTCGTCATCCTGAAGTAAATACAGAAGAATGAGTATCTAGGAAATTTCATCTCTTTCTAACTGTTCAAGTAAGAAAACTTTAAAACCACTGTTACTAGCCAAAACAACATGTGCAATTATGGTTTTCATACTCGACAAACCAAGAAAAATAAGTAACGTGCAGTTAAACACTGTCAGACCAATGACTGCACTAAAGGAAAAACTGCCTCAAGATAGGGATTTAACAGCTAATCGATCAGGAACTGAAAATCAAAATTAAAAAAGAAACAAATCATATTAATGCCTTTTAAAGACCAATCAGTTCATCAGATCGTAAAATACAACCAGCTAAGACATCATAAGCATATTTGCCGGTTAGCCAATGACTCAACACAAAAAACCATAGGTCAACTTTCACGCAAGTTGGGTAGATAACAGCCACTAAAGTTGGCCTATGAGCTGAGGTACCCAATTTAGCAATCAAAAAGCTGAAGTGGCCCCCATTCACGTATTGTATCATTTTCTTTTTTTACTACCTTTGTAGGTCATATTTTGTTAATGGAGTTGAGTAGAACCATAACAAATGTAGGTGAATAGTAGCATAGAGCTCTCTTCCTGTCTTCATTCAATCCCATAGGGCTGCAGAAATTCACAAGGAAATCTGACTTGCTCTAGAGACAAATTTGAACCATTTATCGTAAAGTTCCACCTGTTTTAGGATGTCTTCTCAGGGATGAAAATATGAGGAAATCTGTTCTATTTAGGATTTTAATTATAGTTATTTGGTTATAAATCTGTCAAATCCATATGCAAGTGGATCAGTAAAATTATTCAGACAAAGGTAGATATAAATAAATTAGAAAGGAGGTGGTTATGAGTTGGAAATACTAAATGTCCTCAAATTCCTCTAATGTGAATAATCATATCACTTTCCAATTGAATATTTTGCCAAATATGATCCAACCTGATCCGACGTTTGCTTTTTTGGACAATCTATTTCCAAAACTTCAGTTGTTTCACAATTTCATCTCCTTTGTTACCAATGTTAGCTTCTGCACCTATCCGTACATATGAGTGCCCTCTATTTTCTTGGAACACCATTCCTTTTTTTTTCCCTCTGAGTGATGTATCTTTCAGCCACAACAGTTCAAATTGGAAAGAGCAAATGGATGGGATCTCGCCTGATGTGGAAGGGATAGTTGGCTAATGATCAGATCCACTTATGCACAATATCTCCCATTCTTTTACAAGGCCATCCGCTATCCAATCTAGGCTGATTAGGAACCTATCAAGTATTTCTGCCATAATTTCCTGCCCTGCTTGTTTATTATTTCAAGTAAATTCCCAACATTGAGTTCTACATCCTAGAGGTTTAAGTCCGTAATGAGCTTCCCAAAATCACCCATTCAGCTAGAAATTGTATTTAGCTTCCTGTTTTTAGATGGTTTTAAAATTGCATTGAAATCTCCCTTCAAGATCAAAGGGGAGCTTCAACTCGAAATTTAGTCTAGAATTATTTCACTCATTAAAGATTTGAGATTTCTTTTGCAGTTCATAGTGTAAAATAGATTTTTGGATTATAGCGTATAGATTTAAATTTTCTGACATTTCAAGCCCTTATTTAACTCATTTGAATATATTCTTCTTCCCTGTTGGGATGTGGCAACACATACATTTGAAAGGATAAATTGAAGATTGTTGTAAATGCATCTGAAAAAGTTGCAAGAAGATTTGTATGAGGGAAGATAATCTTACCTTGAACTTCACTTGAGTACCACCAAACTGCATTTCTTCCAGAAGTTCCACCCGGTTCCAACAAAGGCAACTCTAGATTTTTTTCAAATTAAGTTGGTCTTTTTCTTGTAATACTTTTCATTGAGATTTGTTTCCTTTAAGGGTAGTAAAATACTCACTTGTTATTAGCTGTCGTAGCAGCTTTTTCTTATAAATGGCATTCAATCCCATAACATTCCATGAAATTCTATACATCTTCAAGACGATATGGTGGATGTTTTATCACCTACTTTGGGTAGCATATCTGATAAATACATTAGACTACCAAATCATATACTTGTAATGCCTCCTCTGTGTACATCTTTGAAATGATTTGGTTGAGGTGTTATCCCCTCCTCTGGGTAGCATATTCAATATGTACATTAGACTGCTGAATCGTATGTTTGTCAATGCCTCTTCATTTCTAGTTGCCGCAGTTTGTTTCCTTCTTGGTTTCTTTCTCCTGGTAGGCGAGAACCTCTTCTAGGCCTGCAAACTTGATCTTAAATTGTGTCTTCCGCAACAAACACATCTTTGATACCTTCCAGAGAATTGAATTCTTTCTCTAAGACAATTTGATCCTATACTAAATCAGTGTTGTAAGCATACTCTGATTCTAATTCCTCTGTCCATGTTTTATCCCCTCCTTTGGGTAGCATATCTGACAACTACATTAGACTACCAAATCATATGTTTGTAATGCCTCCTTTGTATACATCTTTGAGATCATCTGGTTGAGGTTTATCCCCTCCTCTGGTTAGTATATTCAATACCTACATTAGACTGCCAAATCATATGTTTGGCAACACCTTCTCACTTCTAGTTGCTGCAGTTTGTTTCCTTCTTGATTTCTTTTCTCCTGGTAGGTAAGAACCTCTTCTAGGCCTACCAGCTTGATCTTAATTGTGTCTTCCGCATCACACAACTCTTTGATACCTTCCATAGAGTTGAATTCTTTCTCTGATACATTTTTATCCTATTCCAAATCAGTGTTGCAATCATACTCTGATTTCGCTTCCTCTTTGTCCTCCTCTACTACCAACTCTCAAAGCACTCATTTCATTTGTGTTCCTCATTTTTTTCTAGATTTTCCTTGGCCCAGTCCTGATTAGGGTATCATTTCGCAAATCAACCAATGAGTGATCCGATCAGGACTATCTACAGGTTAATCCACTTCCTTATTTTGTTTGGAATTGCATCTTGCTCTTGAAGTAGCTTACTATAAAATGGATTTGTCAAAAATATTGGCTCGTCTTCAAGAAGATTTTTTTTCATTTTTGACATTCACTATACTTGCACCATAAAGGAGGATTCTTTTGTTTTTTCTTCTCGAATGACAATCTTTGTCCATATGGCCATGGTTGTGACTTAATATTAACGTGTCAACAAGTCTACCCAAGGTAATCCCCAACTCTTATCTCTTTCTTTTGTACTTTGGCCGATTTGTGAATGTTGTATGTTTCATGTATTTGATAGTATATATATATGATTGTTATCATTTACTTTATTCCTATATTTACATTATTTTCATAGGTCTTGCTTTACCATCTATTGACATCCATAGCTCTTGATTTACTACCCAGCAGCACAATACCTATAGCCCTTGCTTTACCGTTTAATAACACCTCAGATCTAGCAAAGTCCTCCACCCTCTTTCTTTATAAAGATTGTATGTGTAGGTTCCCCTTATAAGCACATTACAAAAAGCCCTTTCGTACAGCCTCGATCGCTTTGTGGACTGACATTCTTATGTGTTGAGTTTAGAACGGTCTTCTAAATTTTACCAATTTAGCGATTTATTAGCATTGTAGAAGCCTCACTTTAGACCCAATACAGTCTGGTGATCCCAACATGAATCTTTGCCCCCCTTTGATTGTAGTATTTTCGAGTTTTCCTTTATTTTTATTTTCCAATCGATTTGTTAAACATTTCAAGAGTTACAAATTTCCCCCCTTTAGATTACCTAAAATTTATCCACCCATTCCAACAATGGAATATATTCATGGCACCCAAGAAGAGACCACACTGTTGTCTACCTCCTCTCGAGCAGAATATTACCCCAATGCTAATTGAAACATGAAAGATACCGATAAGGCCACAATCCCTCCTCCTAAGATCAACACTAGATCTAAAATAAACCACAAACAAATTCCTCTTCAAGAGGATAGTGACCAAGAAGGAGAAAAAGCAGCCTACACCAATATTACACTTAAAATACAATAACTCCTAACTAATAATCCCCTCTGTATGGGAGATACTCCCGAAGAGATCCAAGTCCTCATGAATGGTTTTCTTAAAACTCCCAACATCAAGGAAACTAACATTTCCTCAAGCTCGGGGACAAGTCATGCCAAATTGCCAATAACATGACTTCTCCAACATTTAGAACATCTAAATCCCAACAGTTTCTACCACCATGGTGAGTGCCACATCTAAAATTCAACCTCCTAGAAACACTCAAAATAGCACTAATGCTCAAGAAGATCAAAATCCCTAAGTCGACCATACCCAAATTATCATGCAAGTTTCAAGCCCCAACCAAATAATCCAAATGCAAACACAACTTATACAAATGTAAAACCGACCACAACAAACACAATAGGGATCGCCAAATGAATATTTCCTCCCTCCCCTTTAACAGATGCCAATGAGAAACTCATCCCACAACCACCTATTCAAAATAAAATACTCCCAAACTTACACAATAAGAGTATAGCTCCCAACAATGCAGCCATGTAAAATGAAAGGGTAACTCCCAACTATTTCATATGCTGGGTCCATCGACCCCACCTTACACCATAAAGCCTTGGGCAATCTTTACAAAGACTAGCTTTTAAACAATACCCATGTGGCTACTAAACAATTAGCAAAAACTTTAATTAAGGATTCTTTATAATACTAGAATCAACTCGAGCCTCACTCCATAGTCGAACTAGAAGGTTTAACAAGTGCCCTTGTGTAATAATTTCCATACCATGACTTTCCTAAAGACAACTTCGGCAACTTTGTTAACTCCAAGCAATTAGACCATGAATCTGCCCATGACTTCATCGAGCAATGGAAATCATTAGCCTATAGAGCCAGTCATAACATGAATGATGAAAGCCTCTTCAAACTATTTACATTCTCTTTAGAAGCTAAGTTACAATACAAAATTTAGGTCCTTATCTACTACAACCTTGGAGGAAGCTGTTGACCAAGCCAAAAGACGAGACCGTCTCATGCAACACTTTGAGACTCCTCAACCCCAAAACAGAGCACTAGAATCCTAGTGAAGACCAAAAATCAGCGTGCCATCAACAATGGTGTATCCAATATTTTCAAAGCACTAGAATCCTAAGGAAGACCAAAAATCAATATGCCATCAACGATGGTGTATCCAATATTTTGAACCGGTTTTGAAAGGAAAAGAGTAGTTCATACTATCATCCAAAATGTGGCTTTTTAATAATCATTGACAAGAAATCCATTTAATCTAAATCCTCAACCACGAGAATGCAATCATCAACCTCTAAGCAAAGAGCTTAGGCAAAAGTTACCTAAAGCTCAACCTTGAGAATTAGACCCTACTAAGACATTGTCTCAATGGTCTGATACTCAATTTTGTTGGTGGCATGCAAGTTGGGGCTATTCTAACAAAACTTGTCATTTCCTTCGAGGCTTAGCATATGCCTGCCAAGTGTGATATCCAACTATTGAATTCTCTTGGTGGAAGGGATAGTATAGCCATCAGCCACAATAACATTGAACCCATCAAATTCCTTTGTCTTCAAACCTCTTCTGGCTACCAACCCTTCATCTATAAAGTTGTGGATTGCCCCACTATCAATTAGGATTGTGATTTTGTGCCTATGCAAAACACCACGAACTCTGAAAGGGTGATATCTAGGAGCGCCAAAACGTGTAGCAAGGGTGCCCCCTGAAATATCCTCTTCTTCCTTTATTTTAGGTTCTAGTTTTTTTCTCTTCGATTTCTAATTCAGGTTCCTCTTATTCCGATTTTACATCTGATATCACTTCTATGCAATGCACTTGTTCTCGCCCAAGACATTTGTGTCCAGGCTCCCATGGTTCCTTGCAAGTAAAACACAATTTCTTTCTCTTGAGTTCGTTTTTGGTCTCTACCTCCTTACTTGGTTTCTGTGGCAGCTCTTTCTATTGAGAAACTCCTTGCTGAAATGGTTTCTTTTGCTGCCCAAAAGGTGATGTCTTTTGTTGCCCCATAGGTGTTGTCTTTGAAAAATATTTATTCTTGGGTGCTAAGGTTTCTAAGTTCAAAGCCCTCTTAATAGCTTCTTGCAAAGATAGAGGATCAAACAAATAGAACAATAAGTCTCCTTTCAGTCACATCAGGAACCATTACTGATAATCTTTGGAATTCAGCAATGTCCACTGTCCCATATTGTTTGAGTTAAGCTAACTCTCTCAAGTAGATCTCTAGATCTATTCTGTCAAATCTTTCTGTCAACCTTTGGCTGAATTTTTATAGTGTGGTAATGGAACTGTGCCCTTGAGTGACCATACTCATGAGCCACTCCTTCCAAATGAAGGGTAACAAATTTGATCACCTCTTCTTCATACATCAGATTCAATGATAAGTAGGTGTCCAGTTTCTACAACCAAGACCTGGCAAAACATTTATTAGATCCATCATATGTATGAATTGTAATCCCACCCAAATGTTGTTGGATATCTTTACGGGGCAGATCCTGTTGAGTTCTCCTTCCCCTCCCTATATTGTTCTTCATTATTCGACCACAGAACTCTCAAAAAGTCAATGCTTGATGTACTGCAAGGCTGAGTCTTTCAAATTCCTCTTCATATTGATCTCCAGTTTTTTCCTGCGGAGTGTTAGGCATTTTAGAGCTATCATTGAGGGTGAGTGTGCATAACAATGCCACCTCCTAACAGCCTTCATGCATATTCTTCTCTATATTTCTTCTATATTGTATATAAAACATAATAAAAATCACCCTATGTGACCGTATGTAAACATCATCCTATGTGAGTTTACAAAAGAACTCAGTAAAGCGGTGTGTAATGGAGGTTCCTTGTATTATAAAAGGCTCCAGAAACTCATGTAAGACTTTGTATATGCACTTTTCCTGAGGAACTCAGAGATATGATGGTTAATCCCTTTAACATGCTAACCTCGTATCATCCTATAGCATGTGAGGCATGTAATTCCTTTTATGGAAAGGTGATAATTGTAAAATCCTTCCAGGAGGTGGTGTTTGTAATTCCTTCTTTAATAAAAAGGTGATGATGGCATGTATCCCTCTGTAATTCCCTTTTATATGAAGAAGACTATAATTCCTTCTATGATAAAAAGTGTAAGGCATATATTCCCACTAACATTAAGTGGGAGCGTTGGAGCATGTACGGTTAGTGGGTACACTGTTATTATGGTCCCATTTAAATCATACATGACTTTTATCATAAGTTTATACTATGGCATTATTTAACCTTTATATAGCCATAAATATTAAAAAGATTACTCAAACTAATTAATAGTTTTGGGTGAACCATTATACCCATTCACGGGTAAAATGGATCTTCAACCTCATAAATAGGTTGGGTTTGACCAATTTCCAGTATCCCGAATTTGTTGATAAACTTGAGTAATTTTGTGAAATCTGGCATTGTGAAGAGAAGAAGGAGATGCTGTAATCTGGATTCATTATTCATCAAATCAATAAAGGACAGTGTCATTTTGTGTGTGGGGTTTTTTCACCTAAATTTTCCCAACATGTCTCCTGTGTTCTGAGTTAATATTTCAGTTGTTCAGCATTTATTTCAATCTACAATATCTATCTCTGTAAATTGATGAAATAATAATGTATAAGATGATCTAGTAAACTCTAACACATTTGTATCTAAAAGAAAGGAGCTATGGGAAAAAGGTGGACCTTTCACCCATGAAAAAATTTAGGGATTTGCTTTTGTGTTCACTTTTGCTATTAGGAAACTAATAGTTTTAAATCTGAGAATGTTTTCTATTATAAATATCTAGGACTTTTGCGCTTACTGTATTCCTATGAATTACAAGGAATCAGATGATTATTATGGGTTTAATCGGGAGATTCAGTTCTATTATTTTTATATAGTCAATGAAAATATCACTTTGCTATTTAGTAATTTGCCATTGAATTCTTATTTACTTCTAGCAGTGTTGTAGTCTACGAGAGTCTATATATATCTTCTGTCATATCTTTTTAGTTTAATTTAATTCCTTACTGTACATGCCACAAATACATTAAAAAAAAAATCCAATGCTTGTATAGTGTATATTTCCAATAGATCTTGCACATACCAATAAAGTATTTTCTGTTTATTTAAAATGTTTCGGAAGGAGAGCCACCCCTGAAAGGAGAGCTAAAATCACCCAAACTGTCTATGAAATTCCAAATAGAAATTTCAGAAGCATCGGATTCTAAAGGTTTTAGGGATTTTAGAGGACTAGGTAAGAAATCTGAATAACAGGACCACAATATCCTCAGCAGTGATTTGCTCAACCTTGCTTGCTTATCATTCTAGTTCCAGAAGAGTGTTTTCTTTATTGAATCATTCTACAGAGCTTTCAACTGAATAGACATAGCTTCTAATAGAATGTTATATTGCTTCAGTTTACAAAGATAACTGATAAGATCAGAGTCCAGGACCAGAAACAATATAGAACTTACATCCTACGATTTGTTACTTAAAAAGGAAACCTTTTTCATCACCTCAATGAGCAAGAATTTAACATCTAAATCCATCTTTGTGCAAATTAAGCATATTTATTATCAATATAGCATTCAAAGCAGTGTAGCAAAAATACTGATTAACATGTAGAAGCAAACATATTAACAGGATGAATCAGAACGGTTGACAAAAATACTATACCTCTAGCACTGTGATCGCTGCTGCAACAGCATCAAGACTTCTTCCACCTCCCTATATAAAAGTTCAACAAAAAAATCTCATTCATGTTAGCAAATTCTGAGAATTGAGTCATAAACAGAAAATGTTATAACTACACAATCAAGAATTTACATAACTATATACAAATGAAAATATAAGAAAGTCATTAACATAAATATAAAGGGCAGAAAACATTATAAGCAAGCATTGTTTTAATGGTAAAACCTAGATAGATTTTTTAAGCTAAAATGCTAACAGTGTTTTCCCAGTCAAGGGCTTTCACATAGAAGATCTAGAGTCCACTGAAAACAAAACAAAATGACTACACGAGTCTAATTCCCATGAAAGCAAAATATTAAGATGGAATTGTGAAGAAGGTAATAAGTATATCAATGCTACACATTATTAAATTATGTAAAGAACAGAAAAGAAATTAGTTTTTTCAGTGACTCATTGAGACCAAAAACTTCAAGAAAATAAAGACAGACAGGAGTTCCGGGTCTCCTTAAGGAATCATCATTACAAAATAGTGAGAAAGTAGAGCATAACAGTTTCGTGAAGTCCGATTTGTCAATTTTAAGGTTTCTGTCTCAATTACGAGAAAGAAAATGACAATTTGACACACATACAAGTGAGCAAGGGATGTAGCAAACAATCCAAAGATCCTTACTTACCATGTGAAAGGTGGGACACCACTACTACTTCCAAGATCATTGTCAATACAGGGAGATTCTCACTTCAATCACAAGGATGTGAAGGAAAACATTGGCATGCGTGGAAGTGAGAAAGGAATTTGTCCGCAGCAGAATGGATAAAATCAAGATGATGATAAATTAATTGAGTGGGGGTAAGAAAAATGAAGAGTCAACATGGCAATTACAATAAACAGTGTATAAACCTAAGACTTTTTATGACAGAAGCATAAAATATATATATATATATACAAACATTTGATTGAAAGATAAAACAGCCCGATCTGGAACCTTGCAGCCCATACATATCAGGTGCACGAACAATTGACCTTCAGATGATAGTAAGTCACAGTTGTTACGCCATCCACCAAGGTATAAATCCCCAGAGATACTGAATAAACATGAATGAAATATATATTTATTTATGGAGAGAAGAAATATACCACAAGCTACAAATGGACCCTATCTCCTTCATTGTGACCAACAGACTGAGATGCCTTCAAAAGTCAGCATCTCAGTTCACGAGTTACAAGTTACAATGAGCAATTCCCATGTGTTGAATATATGTTAATGCACAGCTTTCTAGCTTAATTCACCATTTCAACAGGCAACTATAACCTATACCACTTCACTTCCACAGTAGTCATGACTCCCATCTGATTGATCAGTCTGCTATGCTTACGAAAAATCAATAAGCTATATAGTCAGTCTTTCGAATAATGATCAAAAATATGGTTACTGGCTTGCCAAGCTGTTCAAAGCATATTTGTAACTAACATGCAGATGCATATTCCTGCTGAAGGGCTACATAATGCCTCAGAAAATTTCAATGATAGTCCATGTATAGAACTAATAAGTTGGATGTTAATTACATCAATGTTCTCCCTTTAAAAAAAGGAAAGCAGAACCAAGTTAGGCAAGTTGTGCAGGGTATGACACAATCTCATAGAAGTGATTACATACTATGTTTCCTAGGCATTTATTATAAAATGCAAATATTAGAGAAGGAAAATAAATCATACAGTTACGCTAAACTAGGGTTAAAACAGTGTTTCTTGAAAAAATAAACTAATGTAATTAGATGTATGGAAGATGTATAGAAAACTTACTTGACTCTCCTTTCATTCATTTGCATTTTGATTGCTTTGAGACACCATAGCCCTACAAGCGAAGGAAGATATCCCAGAGGTTGAAAACATGGATTTTGAGGAAGGGACTGCCTAGGAAAAGTGATTCGGAATAGGATCCAAGGGTTTCTGAATTCTACAGAAGTTTCAATAGAAGGGAGACAGTCAAAAAAAATCAAGTTTACCAAATACCCAAACATCACAATCAACTCTTTTGGACATCCAACTCGTACCACTGGTCCAGAAGGATCTATGTAAGTATTGTAGATACTGGAAATAGTTTGTACATAGTGCATTGTACGTAATCTACAAGCTAAGCGAATAGATAAAATCTCTTGTATACAGGATACAAACAGTTGTTTTCTCTTGTATGATTCGATGGTTCAGGTCAGCTCCTCTTTGCCAAGTTTGAGAATTGGTCAAACCTTGTGAAATTCCACATTTTTCCATCCAAGTTCATCAAGTGGAGGTGATTCCATGATACCAACAATAGAACAGTGAAGGAGAATCGCAAAGCAGTGTAGTAAGGATAAGATTTGAGTTCCAAGTGGAATTTACTTGTTCTTTTCTCATTCATGAACCATGACCCCAATGTATCTTGTTGCTTGCATATTTGAGCTCAATTGAAGTCATAAGGCCCAATTTCAAGGTGTGGTTTTTCCCACATTGGGTTTCTCCATGATAAACCTTGGTATGTTCATTGTTCAACTCTTGTGGATGATCTTTTGGTAATGTTATTTCTTTAAATTTGTTGTTTATGAACATAATTGTGGAATAATTTGATAACATTAAAAAGTGGTAAAGCATGCTTCTTGTAGTTGTCAAGAAAACCAACTGTTAAGTTGATAAATTAGCTGACTTGAGTTACAAGGAAATTAGACAAATCACCAATTAACCAAATCTGATTTTTATAACCAGCAGACTGAAATAAAAACCAGCGAACTGAATTCTTCAAGCAGCGGTATAAAATATATGCCAAACACCAAATTTACTTCAAATAAACTTGCCACAAATTAGAGATATATTTTATGCATCCAATAGAACCATAAACAATGATAAATCTTAAACAACACACTGTTGGAAATTAATTAATGTCCAGCAAAGAGCAGCTACAACAAAATTATTGATTATGGGTCTAGAAACCCCCAAAAATCATGAAAATGTAGATTCCGGCCTTAATAAATATGTCAAATCAGATTATGAACTGAAAATGCAAATTTATGTTCACTAAACCCTCAAACCCTACACCAAGGTAGGTCGCTCCACATGTAGGAAGCAAATAACAATCTGAAAATGAATATTCTCTCCTCAAATCTGCCCTTAACTTCAATACCAAGCAATGATGAAGGGTTTTCGTCCTTCACCCAAACCACTAGAAGGGTTTTCGTCCTTCTAGGAAAGCCACACAAGAGGGTTTTCGTCCTCAAGTGGAAGAACAAGGAGCAACAAGCTCTCAATGCTCAAGATTAGGAAAGTGCGCCAAAACAGATGTCAAATGATGTCTTAAGACTCCTTTTATATTCCTCCATTGGCGCCAAAGCTTGAAAAGGTAAGGCCGACCCACAAGAGATGTTCTTTTCCTTCATTAGCTTCCTTTAATTGTCTTTAACTCAGCCGACCTGCTATAAGAGGGAAAACACTAAAAAGAAAATATAAAAATTAGAAAAAACAAAGCAAATGGAAGCTCAATGTTCTCCTCCAACTCCTCTACTTCTTTGCCATGGAGAAGGAATGGCAAGAAGTCCAAATAGTGACTCTCAAGTGGGAAAAAGGGACATTACAGTCCTCCCTTCCCAAAATTGTTTGTCCCCAAGCAATTGCAATTGTGGATGTTCTAATATTGCTGCACTTTCCCATGTAGCATCTTCAAGGGGTAAATCCTTCCAACGAACCAAATACTCTTTGATACTTCTATTCCTTAATTTCCTTTCACGCACTTCTATGATATCTTCCGGAATTAGAACCATTTTACCCTCTTCATCCAATGGTGGCAACTCATGTGAAGGAGTAAGATGCTGCCCAAGTGCCTTCTTGAGGCATGGGACATGAAAAACATTATGTATTTTACTATTTTCCGGAAGCTCAAGTTCATATGCAACCTTACCCACCTTTCTTGTTACCTTGTAGGGGCCATAAAAACGAGGTTTCAATTTTTCCACACCCTTTTGTTTGATGGAAGATTGCCTATAGGGCTGCAATCTCAAGAATACCATGTCTCCCACTTCAAATGTCCTTTCCTTCCTATGCTGATCCACATATAACTTCTGTTGGTTTTGGGCACGAAGAAGGTTCTCCTTAAGCTCTTTTAAGATGTCTTGACTTTGCTGAATTAAATCTTGGGCCTTAGGCACTCTACTATCTGTCATAACGAAATCAACAAAAGAAGAAACATCATACCCATACAAAGCCTTAAAAGGAGACATACCAATGGATATTTGGAAAGTAGTGTTGTAACAAAATTCAGCCATGTACAACCACTTTATCCAAGCTGATTGTTGCCCATCAATGTAGTTCCGTAGGTATCCTTCCACCCATTTATTCACTATTTCAGTTTGCCCATCCGTTTGGGGATGGTAACTAGTGCTATGAGCAAGTTGAGTACCCACCAATTGAAACAATTCTTTCCAAAACATGCTCAAGAACCGGCTATCCCTATCACTTATTATTTCCTTGGGCAGCCCATGAAGTCTGAATATTTCTTTGAAAAACACATCAACCACTATAGGAGCATTGTATTTAGCCGGAAGGGGGCAAAAATGAGCATACTTAGTAAGTCTATCAACCACAACATACAAGCAATTCTTACCTTGGACCATGGGCAGCCCCGTAATGAAGTCCATAGAGATGCTTTCCCATTTTTGAGTGGGAATGGGAAGAGGTTGTAGAAGACCAGCTGGAAATGAGTGCTCCGCCTTGTTTTGTTGTCATGTAAGGCACTCCCGGATGTATTGAAGCACTTCCCTTTTAAGACACTTCCAATAGAACCTTTCTCTTATATGCTTATAGGTCTTAAAATAACCTGGATGACCAGCTGATGGGTCATCATGAGCAGCCCTCAAAATTTTACTCTTTATCTTAGATTCAGGCACCAAATAGACTCGGTTCTTGTAAAGGATAAGCCCATACACCACCTTGTACCTTTCATCACTTATTTCTCCTTCAAAAACATCATTAGCAAACTTGTTTTTTACATATTGAAATTAATGATTTCCAATCCGCTGTAATTTTAGATAAAGATAAAAAATGTGACTCCCATGAAATGGTATCTTCCACCAAATAATTAATTTGGGGTGTTTCTGGAAGCATACCTTGCAAGGTGACCTTTTTCCCTTGGTCCATGAAGCTTATCTCCATGCTTTGATAGTTGAGAGTGAGCTCTCCCAACAAACACAACCATTGAACTCCAAGTATGATGTCCAAATCAGCCATGTTAATCACATAAAAATCAGCACATACCTCATATGGTCCCAAGGCAATATGGAGTTGAGGGCACTTCTTGGTGCATTGCATAGAGTGGCCATCCGCTATCCTCACAATGAAACCTTTGAAGTCTTCAACTTTCAATTTCAGATTGGCTACCAAACATGCATCTATGAAGTTGTGAGTGGCTCCCCCATCAATCAAAATGGTGACCTTGTGCCCTTGTAGATCACCCTTAATGTGAAAAGAGTTGTAACTAGGTGCTCCCATCAAGGTAGCAAGAGTGCTATTCACTTCTTCCGGATCTTCTTTCAACATACTATCATGCCTAGCTTCATCCTCATTGCTATCTTCATCTTCACAATCAGAAATTACTTCAATATAATGCACTTTACCTTTGCCCAAACAGCAATGTCCCGGAGTCCATGGATCCTTGCATGAAAAGCACAAATTCTTCCTTCTAAGCTCGTTTCTAGCCTCCTTATCATGGCTGATTTTTGGCAGATCCGTGTGAGTATTTGGCACCTTTTGGAGAGGTCTCTTTGGCTGGTCCAAAGGGAAGCTTCTTGGCTGCTTGGTGGGTTGTCCCCCACTCGAATTCACCTTAGGAAGACTGCTGATCGCTACTGATTTTGGGGCAGCACCTTCAAGATCAAGTGCCTTCTTAATTGCCTCTTGTAGAGACAATGGATCAAAGGCACGAACCAAACCCTTGAGGGGTTCAATCAAACCCTCAACAAAAAGCACTATAAGCCTTCTTTCGGATACATCCGTGATCATGACGGAAAGTCTCTGAAATTCAGTCACATATTCTTCTACGGTGCCTTGTTGTCTCAAGTGTGCAAGCTCACGGAAATGCACCTCCGGATCCACTCTATCAAATCGATCAATGAGTCTTTGGCAAAACTCATCATAGGCATGTATCTCACTATGCCCTTGTGTCACAAGCCCATGGAACCACCATTCATGAGCAACTCCTTCAAGATGAAGTGTGGCAAATTTGATAGCATCCTCCTCTACCATAGGCTTCAAAGACAAGTATGTGTTCAACTTTTGAATCCAAGCCCTAGCGGTACCCTTAGCTGATCCATCAAATGTAGAAAAAGTCATCTTACCCAATACATTTTGGACCTCTCTTTGTGGCATGTGATGTCTAGGCTCGGGCCTAGGTCTTCCTCTATTCACTCCTATGAATTCTGCAAGTGAAATAGCCTCACGAATCTCCCTTGGTAAGGCCATGTATTCCTCATAACTTGCAGCGATGTTCCGTCCACCCGTAGGCCTTGCTTCTTCCTCCAGAATAACCTCCTCTCTAGGAAGGAAAGTGGGCTTCAAAATCGATCCTCGGGCTGATCCCATAGGTCGCTTAGCATTATTAGCTCCAGTCGAGCTACCTTCACCACTTTGAACCCTAGGTTCAATGATCCTTTGGAGAGATAGGGCAAGAAAATCCATGGTGTCTGCAAGTCTCTCTTGGCCGGCAATTAATTTATCAACTTTTGCTTCTTGAGAATCATGATCAGCCATGCTTCCTTCCTCCCTTGGCTGGTCCTCCTTGTCTGCCTTCTTTCTTCTTTGGTAATGGATGAAACCCTTGTTGCCTTCTTCCATAAAACCCTTGGTCCTTTGAAGATCCGAGCTCTGATACCACTGAAATGTCCCTTTCAAGGGATTAGACCAACAACCAAGGAAATTAGACAAACTACCAAATAACCAAATCTGATTTTTATACCAGCAGACTGAAATAAAAATCAGCGAACTGAATTCTTCAAGCAGCGGTATAAAATATATGCCAAACACCAAATTTACTTCAAATAAACTTGCCACAAATTAGAGATATCTTTTATGCATCCAATAGAACCATAAACAATGATAAATCTGAACCAACACACTGCTGGAAATTAATAAATGTCCAGCGAAGAGCAGCCACAACAAAATTATGAATTATGGGTCTAGAAACCCCCAAAAATCATGAAAATGCAGATTCCGGCCTTAATAAATATGCCAAATCAGATTATGAACTGAAAATGCAAATTTATGTTCACTAAACCCTCAAACCCTACACCAAGGTAGGTCGCTCCACATGTAGGAAGCCAATAACAATCTGAAAATGAATATTCTCTCCTCAAATCTGCCCTTAACTTCAATACCAAGCAATGATGAAGGGTTTTCGTCCTTCACCCAAACCACTAGAAGGGTTTTCGTCCTTCTAGGAAGCCACACAAGAGGGTTTTCGTCCTCAAGTGGAAGAACAAGGAGCAACAAGCTCTCAATGCTCAAGATTAGGAAAATGCGCCAAAACTAGATGTCAAATGATGTCTTAAGACTCCTTTTATATTCCTCCATTGGCGCCAAAGCTTGAAAAGGTAAGGCCGACCCACAAGAGATGTTCTTTTCCTTCATTAGCTTCCTTTAATTGTCTTTAACTCAGCCGACCTGCTATAAGAGGGAAAACACTAAAAAGAAAATATAAAAATTAGTAAAAAACAAAAGCAAATGGAAGCTCAATGTTCTTCGCCAACTCCTCTACTTCTTTTCCATGGAGAAGGAATGTAGACTCTCAAGTGGGAAAAAAGGGACATTACAAAATAAAGTGCTCCAAACAACAAAACTTGAGTTTAGCAGTCCAAAAATCAACAAAACCTGGATATTTGAGCTTGAATATTTGGAGTGAGTGCACACTTTTGCAAAAACTTTGAGATATTTTTTATAATTAATTTTCAAAATATTATTTGGCCCCAAAGTGGACCACACTACACTTCTTTGATCCATTTGCATTAAGTTGAATCATGGTGTAGCTCATACAGTTTTATGAACATGTGTGATAACTTGAATGTATAGAAATGTGAAATTTATCATGAAATGCAATTCCTAGCAGAAATTGTTAAAAGAGCATTATGATTTATCATGCATTTATGTTATGATGTCGTATTTGAGGTACCGCGATGCCCTTTTGTCTATATGAGATTACAAGATCCCCTCTTGTCTATATGAGACTACATGATCTATATGATCTTAGGGGTTGTACAATTCCATGGGTTGTTAAATGAGTTGATTAAAACTAAAAATAGACTACCCCTAAATAGCCTAGAGTAAAGTTGACACATCAACTTTACATTACATTATGAAATGACGAATTATTTTATTCCTAACATTCCCCCCCCTTAATTCATCATGGTCTCTAAGAGAACAGGAGATATATTCTCTAAATGCCTCAAATTTCTCCCATGCAAGTGACTTGGTGAAGACATTTGCATGTTGTTATTTTGTCAGGAAATAGTGGAGTTGGATGTTGTGTTGCAGAACATGCTCTTGCGTATGAAATGAACTTGTACCTCAATGTGCTTTCGTACATTCATGAAACATTGGGTTGCAAACAACCTTGATAACACCTTCATTATCAACATATAATATGGTTGGTTGCTTCTGTGGTACTAGTCCTTCAAGTATGCGATTTAACCATATCACTTCAATGCAGATAGCTCTTGCAACATGATATTCCACTTCAGTGGAAGATCGAGAAACAAAGTTTTGTTTCTTGCTCCCCCCGATGATATTGGACCAGATCCCAAAGAGAACACATATCCAAAAGTGGATTTCCTGTCATCAATATTTACCTGCATGATCTGAGTCTGAATACCATGTTAAGAAGAATTGATCATTATTCTTATATTCTAGGCCAAAGTTCATGGTTCTTATGATGCACCTCAAAATTCACTTTGTTGCTTTCCAACGATAGATTTTGGGCTCTTGCATGGATTGTGAGAGATAGCTTACAACATAATTGATGTTTGTCCTAGTATAACATTGTCCTAATCTAGCATATGTCAAGTAAGTGATAGCTCTCAAGTCAATAAATGCCTAATCAAATGATGGCAATAAAGAGTGGCATTTACTTGTGGTGATGGATCATCACGAGACAATTAAATATTTTCTTCCATAGGTGTAACAAATGATTTACTGCCCATCATCTGAAACCACTTGAGCATTTTCTTGGCATATTTCATTTGGGACACAAAAATGTGGTGCTCCTTTTGCCATACTTCTAGTCCAAGACAGTAGTGTAGTAGCCCAAGATCAGTCATGTTGAACGATCAATTAAGATTGCAAGATCATCTTCTTCGTTGACATCGATAGAAAAAATAATAATACAATCTCCCTCGTTAATTTTTGAGGTAGAATTGAGATCATATGATTTATCTTAACTAGATGCTTGCTGATAGACAACAACAGGAGCAATCATACCTCGCTTTCTTTGACTTATGAGTATAAAAACTTCCTTCCTTTTACCGGGTATGAAAAAACCTTGTGGTTTTCATGTAGAGATATCCATAGAAACAAGGATTCCTCTAGAACCCGTGATGAACGATTTCTCATGCTCATGAGTCAATCTTTTACTATATTTTCTTTGTACTTTGTCTTGGGGAGCCTATTTGAGAGACCATACAATGACTTGATGAGTCTACACACCTTTTGTTCTTTTCCAGGTATGATAAAACCTTCTGGTTGAGTCATATAGACTTCTTTCTAGGGCAAATCTCCACTTGAGAAAGGCACTTTTTACTTCCATTTGGTGGACTTTCCAACTAAAATAGGCAACCAAAACAAATATCATTCTGATAGTCTTGATCTTGGTCGTGGGCGCAAAAGTCTCCTCATAGTCAATGCCTTCTTTTTGAGCGTATCCCTTTGTAACGAGTCTTGCCTTGTGCTTGTCAACATTGCCATTTGTTTTGTACTTTGTCTTGAAGATCCATTTACAACCGATTGGCTTCTTCCCTGGTGGAAGATTTGTAAGCTGCCATGTGTTATTTTTCATTAGTGATTGATATTCTGCATTCATGGCATCTTTCCAAGGTTTTGACTCTAGGGCTTCCTGAACTGTAGAGGGCTCAACAAATTCAACAATTGTACTCATTAAGGCCAAATTGACCTCGTCTCAAGCCATACTTGAGTCCTTGGTCTAGTGGTGGATGTGTCTTAGGACTCCATCCAACTTAGCATCTTGTATCACATTAGTATACCATTTTGGCGTAAACTGAGGCTGTTCTTGTGGGTGGTGGACCTATCCGGATCATCACTGTCATTCCCATCATCACTATCATTTTCAAAGCTTAGGTCACCTTCTGCTTTTACAACAAGACTAATTTGTTCATCAGGTGACTTGTGGAAGGTGGATCTAACTCACTCTTCTCATGAAACTCAACATCCTTACTTATAATAGATTTTCCTTGGTTTTTGGATCCACGAGTCTATAACCCAATGTCTTCTTCATTGTACCCTAAGAAGATGTATTTTTTCAATATTTCATATCCAATTTTGTTCTCTTCTTTTTGGGAATGTGCATGCTTTCCTTACATTCAAAAACACGAAGATGAGCTATAGATGGTTTGTGCCCTGACCGTGCTTCTTGTGGAGTCACTCCATCAAGAGCTACAGTGGGAACTCTGTGCAACAAATAAACTATTTTTACTGTTTCTGCCCAGTATGTTTTCTTCAAACCTAAATCGTCAATCATACATTGGCTCCCTGAATCCATATAGTACAATCAAACTCACAATTCACAAAAATAGATGGGGTCATAACCTACTGTCCATCATTTTATTATGTGAGAGATGGTTACAAAATGGTTGAAGTGGTTACAACCGTTTATTAGTTAACACTTAACTAATATTAACTTAACGCTAATTATAAGCCTTATATTCTAATACCCCCTCTTAAGGCTTACACTATAGAACATATTGACAAAAGATTAAAGTAACAAAACCAAACAAGACCACGCATTCTTCAGAACCTTTTCCCTTTGAAAACAATGCTTTGACCAGGTAGAACTCCATCAAGCTGCCTCCTTGACCCTCGTAAAGGTGTAGTTCCCAAGCTGAATTCCCAAGTTCCCAAATTCCACCTCCCTGAACTCCTGAATTACAGAATCTCCCGAATTGTTGGACAACCATCCATATTGAGCTACTCCCACAGTGCTCCATCAAGTTGTCTCATGACCCTCGTAAGGGTAAATTCCCAAGATCCACAGACTCCTGAACTATCTGGGCAACCATCCATGCCGAGTTTTACCTACACTGGATCCCTTACTGTCTTCAAAGTGTGGGGCTTCTTTTAAAATACTTATTCTTTATTAGTGAGTTTTTCACTTCCTGTGTATTAAAGGATCTTCAGCAATTGACTGTTTATAAAATAGCTTTGGCATCTTCATCATCTACTGTAGTATTGATTTTTGTTGGTTGTCTGATGAGAGACCTCAAATTGTAATGAGGCTAGAAATTGACTTTTTCATCCATTTTTTCACTCCAATTTTAATTCAAAAGGAAAGTGATATTCTATGCAATTGCAAATAAATGCAACAAAATGAAATTGTGTATTCTGATTTTGTCTTGGAATTCAATGCAAGATTTTTTTTAATGTTTGAATTTGTGCAACCTAAAAATGTGAAGATAAATACCCTCAACTGCTGAAATGGTAACTTTGAACTTTGATTGTTTGAATGATTCAATTAATGCAAAAATTTGTACCTAGTGGGATGATATATTTTATTTTTCTCCAAATATGATTTCGTTTTTAGTGGTGGTATTTTGTGACTACTATAAGATTTTCATACCAAAAACCGTGTCCTTGAAATTTTTGTGACTGAAACAACGAGTTTACTTGTGCCTCGTTCTCGACTGGTATAACCACTGTCCTAGTTTGGCAAAATCTCGTCCATGAAACCAACTATTCGACTAGAAAGATCCATTGTTTAGACTATTTAAAAACCAAAAGCATTTTTGCTACTAGGTTTCGGCCCTTGCGAAGTAAATTTGCTGAGTTTTTAGCCCTTGTGAAGATGTATTTTCTACGATTCACTCAGTTTTATTCAGCCCTCAATGACTTTGCAGAGTCTGTTTCAACCCTCATGCATTCGTGGTTGGTTTACTCTTTTCTAGCCCTCATGACCGCTGTGTATTCTCTTATACAAACCTGAAACTCGTGTTTCATGACTTTATTCGTGCCCCTTCGTGACTTTATTTATGCCCTAAACTTGAAATTAATATTTGTCAAAATTTGAAAGCTTCTAAAAACTTGAAACTTTTGTCACGTGCCCTAGATGCATTCAAAAATACACTGAATGCTTCTTCCTACTCTTTCTCCTCAGTTTGTAGATCCCTTCGAGCACCAAGGGCTCTGATACCAATGTTAGAATATGTGGAGAGAGAAAGAATAAAGAAAGATTAGAATGTACAAAGAACGAATGAAGAGAAATTGGAATGCACACATTATTCATTGTGTGTCCGTCATTTTATTATGTGAGAGATGGTTACAAAATGGTTGAAGTGGTTACAACCGTTTATTAGTTAACACTTAACTAATATTGAACTTAATGCTAATTATAAGCCTTATATCAAACAAGGTAGGACAGTGCTTAAACAAAGTTGTCATGTATATTAGTGTCTCATGTTGAAAGCTTAAATATCAGTGTGCACCAAATCTATCTCTTCTATAAGCTGAAAATACTTTTGGTTGACATGGTGTTCAATGTGTTTGCCTGATAGACAACTTAGGGAGGTCATTGTGTTTCTTAGTGGAAGCAATCCTCTGCACCATATTATAGCTAGCTTGAGAGTAGATAGGTATTTAAAACTCACATGCTCATATCAAACTTAGTGCCACAACATGTTGAGTTGAAATCCCTTATAAAAAGCATTTGACCATTGTTTTTCAAAGGTGCAAAATGCTAAGTTGGGAAAATTCTCCCAACAATGCCAAGATGCTCATGCAAAAATTTGGAGCTCTTCAAAAGTTCTTATCTTCAAATAAAATGTATGACAATTTGTCACACTGTCAAATTTACAAATTTCAGGTTGTGCTCTTAAGGAGTTTATAACAGAAGCAAGGAAATTCTTGGTAAGTTTCGGGACATATAGGAGAATGCGATTTTAACTTCATGTGTTCCAAGTAAAGGTAAAGAGATGTTGTCAATATCTTGGACATTGTAGGATTTATCATCACCCAATGAAACATGGTTTTTGTTGGAGTGTATCTCAAACTAAAGAACTGATCAGGGTCTCCCATTCATGTTCATGGGTTGTACCCTGATTCAAAAATACCAAATAAAACTCTAAGAACATTTGATTCCTCATGTGATTGTACAGCATATAAGAATCCTCATCAACGGGTTTTTCTTCCTCATTAGCAATAGCGTTGTGTTGATGTTACTTCTGCTTCCAATTTCCCTTCTTTTTGTCCTGAGACATTGTTTTGTTGTTCCAATGAGCGATTATTGGTTATTGGGCTTCTTCCCACTAGATGGGCCTTGTTGGAATCCATTATACCAAAATCTTTCAAGGATGAGCACTTTTTATTAAAAATGAGACAATGTTTTTGTTGTTACACTTCCTTTGTTTTTCTACGTGATTACTCTACTCCTGGGGTTGTTTTGAATACTTCATAGACTTTTTTCCTTTTCTAATGCAAAGCTAGAACATGCTCATATTCGTCTGGTTGCCATGTGCATGGATTCTTCTTGTCAATCAACATGTTCACCAACTTCTCAAATATCGATGTTTCTCCGAGATGACAGTTCAAAGTGGTCACAAGTTTGATTATGCTCAAGGGTATCCATGCATGTCAAGACAAAATTCTATGAATCAAGGCCCCGAAGTTTCACTTCATCACAATGTGAAATGTAACTCTAAAAACATAGTTACCATGTTCGAAAAGTTCGGGTTGTTCGGATAGGGAAAAAAGTTCGGAAGTTCGGAATTTTGTAAAAATTCGGTTCGGTTCGGTTTGGCTAAAAAAATTATAAAGGGAAAAAATATAAAATATGAATAATTACCAAAAAAATTATAAAAACTAAAATACTTATTAATAATATACTAAAAGTTAAACCTAAAATAATTAAATTTATGTAACTAGTTACTAAAGTAACTTAAACATTCGGTAATAAATTCAAGTATTACTATTATTAAGTATTAATCTCTACATATTGCTATTAAATTATTAATGTCTCTAAATAATAAGAAGTTGCTTGGTCCAAAAAGGTGCAAAAATGGATTTTATGAAAATAAGAAAAATATTGCCATCAATGCGTAGAGCTTGAGAAAATATACACTTTTGGAGAAAACGGCACTAGAAACTGAGCCATAGAATGAAAGTTATGGCACATGCAAGTTTTTGCTGCTACATCTTCCCGGACCCTTTCCAAAAATGGCAAATTTTTTTGTCTTTTGTGCCTAGTCCCGAACCGAACCTAGTAAAAATAAAGTTTTTTAAAAGTTCCCTGAAGGAATTCAAAAATTAACCGAATTTCGCCTACAATGTCCCCAAGTCCCTGAATGTAATGCCCCCTTCTCTAAATTAGTCCGGAGAAGATCTTTAGTCTACTTTTTATTTCCCGTAGGTGTCAAGGGTGTGGTAAGAGAAACTGAAATTATGACAGCAAAGTTTAACAATTCTGAATTTAAGTTGTCAGCAAAAAGAACTTTATGTTAAATTCAGGGCAGTGACTTAATGTAATGTCCCTTTCTAGGTTTGCAAACCCTGACTAAAAAAGAAATAGCACTGAACCCCAATTCTGATTTTAGACTTAAATACTCAAATTTAGATCAGTACGGTACGGCAGTCTGATTTTTGGAACAACAGCTTGTAAACAACAATATTGACCCAAATACTCAACCCAAAAACTCGGTCCACAATATTTATAAATATTTTTAGAAACACTTTAGGACAATAATTTCACCATGAAAACCATTTCATCAATTTCGTGGCCGGAAACAATTAAATTATCAACAGCATAATTATAGCTAATTGAGAAAGATCAAAATAGAAGTTTCAATAAATTCCAACAATGGCCAAATTTGAATGATTTCAAACTTATAAATACAAACCCACGAATCTGCAATATGCAACACCTAATAAATGAGTTCATTCCTTCAGATAAGCATCATTGTAGCAATGACTGTAGCAAGTTGCAAAACTAGCCTTGGAAAGATGCCCTAGACTCCAAACCATGAAAAAGCTCTTGATAGGTCTTCTCCTTGCATGCCAAAGTGACCTAAATGAAGTCACCCAATAGGATCTTGAGGGTATTTTCCTTCAAACTCCATTCAATTTGAGAGTTTTCGTTCTCCAATATGATACCAAGGAGGTTTCCGTCCTCCTATGGCTGAAAGTCAAAGCTATGCATTCAACTCTCCAGAGTTGAAATAAAGAATCATGACCTAAGATGCCAAATAGATAAAGCTATTATGCCAAGTGATGTGCAAATGAGCCTATGAGACTCCTCTATTTACCCAAGTGGGGCGTTCCATGTGGGATTAATAAGAGTGTAGACTTAATTTTCTCTTAAGCTATTGCTTTATCTTCTTTCCACCCACCTTTGGATAACTTTTTAAAGTACCTTGTTGAATTACTTTAGTACTAGGAGCTTAAATTATTACTTCCTCTTATATTCTCCCTTTAGCCGACTAAATATAATGGAAATTTCATGTTGGGTCTTCTTACCTAGCCAATATTTAAAAAAATTTTATTCTTAAAGAAAAACATTAAGTGACCCATGTAAGAAAATGAGTTGAACAGGCCCAACCTTAGAAATCTTATTAATTGGTCCACTAATTCAAAAAAGGGGACATTATAGCTAGGAGTGATGCCCTCAAAATTGCAATACACCTTAAAGAGGCTTCCATTTTTCACCACTTTCAACTTGAGACTTTGTAGTTGACGTTGGAGGTAGAGAATTGTGTTCAGATTCTAGACCTCATGCATTGTGTTGAATTTATCCCACGCTTCCTTGGTCGTTGTAGCATCACGAATGTGGGGTTGTACCTCATCTAAAACTCCAAACAATATGATCAATTTGGTGTAATGTCCCCAATTCTGAGCAGATGGCCTAGGAGGCTTTTCATTCGTCTTAGCCTTGGTCATACCCGAGGGGCTAACGACACTGGAGGCTATTGGGTATGGATGTCTGATTACCACCTTGCTTTATGTTATATTTTGTCATTGACATTAAGTTGGACAACTTGGTGGTAATAATTGTTATATTTTGTCGTTGGGTGACTATATGGTACTTTATTGTTATATTCTTGCGTTGGGGGTAACTCAAGTTCCTTTTTGGCGACTAGGGGATAAAATTAACTTAAGTTACTTTATATTATATTTTTTATGATTCTCCCTAAAAGGGGTCGATTGGGTTCTTTTTGGGCCTCTTGTTGCTTGGGGAAGTTATAAAAGGAGGTATGGGGAGAGTAATAGATTCATTCTTACACTCACACATATTTTATTATTGAGCAACTGTTGTTTGCATTCTTCTTGCTTGTGGAGTAAAATCCCACAGGAACCCTAGCTTCGGTGGTGAGAGATCCACTCCTAGCTAGTAGGGCACTCTTCGGTGGTGAAAGATCCACCCTAGTTTGCTATTTTGGAGCTGATTCAGGGCAGATATTCAGACATATTTTTCAGAGATTTCAGGAAGGATTTTCAGTGGGTTTTAGAGGATATTTTTCCATACCAAAGAGAGGGATTCCAAGGGTTTTTAGATCAGATTAATTGCAGCATTCAGAGAAGAGTTTGGCGCAGGTTTTAGAGACATTTTTGTGGATTTTCAACCTTTCCCTTAGGGTGATGTCACCCCTAGGGTTTTGCAGCAAGTTTTTTAGGGGTTTCCAAGTGTTTGTTTCCAGATTTGGAGGTTGGGTTCATTTCTATATCATTTGTAGATGTTATTTCCTAAAATTTTCAGATTTTTATCTATTGTATTTGCAAAGTTATGAATTTTTGAAGATTTCCAACAGTTTAGGGCATTCTAAAAATTATTGGCAATTCATATACTATTCAGAAAAATCCAAAAACATTTTTCCTATTGTCTTTGTTATCCATATTTTTCATTGTAAGCTCTATATAAATTTTTCGTGGGATTTGGAAGTAAGTATTTTGTGAGTTATTTATTTCTTTCAGTTCGCTGCCCTAGTTGGCTTTAAAATTTCTAGAAAAATCAGAATTTTTATTTGCTGCAATTTTTTATATATTTTGTGGATTTTAAGTGATATCACTCAAAGGGATATTTCAGTGGTATCAGAGTTGTTTCCTCTAGCCTGTTGGGTTGAGAAGATGGGTGACAGTGAAGAATGGGTGTTGATTTGATGAAACAATTATTTACCAATATGGTTAAACAATAAGAGACTACTAATCTTTATTTGAGCCAGCTCACAGAAAGATTAGCATAGGACAGATTTGAGGGTCATGCTGAAAGAGGAGAACATAGTAATATGGGGAAGCAGGGTAGAAGAGGTGAAAATAGCAATGGAGGCCATTCAGGGCAGCACACTCCCACTTCCCGTAATACACATCAAGCATGTTTGAGCCAACATTTTTGAAAGATCCACAAAGCTCACAAGTGGGACAACAATCAGAAATTCTTGATGAAGACTCTTGTTGGGAAAGGTACCAGTCTTTGAGCGAGGGTTTCTGAGATAACATGCCATTCCAAGAGTACTGCAAAATGAAGATTGGTAGTAGGCCCAAGAGAGATCATCACTATGCAGGTGCTTGAGTTACAGAGGAGATTGGGACAAATCTCCATTCCACACTTCGATGGTTCTAAGAAGTGTACCGCACAATCCTGGATTCAAAAGTTGAAGACATACTTTGACTTGAATCCCATGCGCGAGGAGGATGCAATTAAGTTTGCAATCCTACACCTTGAGGGAGATGCACATGACTGGTGGCATCATGGCCTTATTACACAGGGACACATGCATATTTGTACTTATGCAGAGTTCACACAGAGGTTGATGAGCAGATTTGACAGGAGGGACCCTGACAGGTATTTCAGAGAGTTGACTCATTTGAGACAGACAGGTTCTTTGGACATGTACATTGCAGATTTTCAGAGGTTATCAGTCATGGTTCCTGATGTTTCAGAGATGAGGATTGACTTCACTTTTCATAGCAGGGTTGACAGATGCACTAGCAGGATTTGTGAAGGCATTTGAGCCTTCTTCATTGCATGATGCTATTAGGAGAGCACGGGATTTGGAGTTAGCCACTCCAAAGTCGAGGTTTCCACCTCGAGTTCAGCAAAGGGAACCTCCATCTAGACCAGACGAACTTCAGCAGAAGGAGCCTCCACCAAGGCAAGAGGTGGCTAAGAAGCCAGTCATTTCCCGAGAGCTTAGGGATGAGTTGAGGCGAAAGAAACTATGTTTCGATTGCCGTACACCTTGGGCTCCAGGGCATGATTGCACAGGAAAAGGGAAGGCCCAATTCATTGAGGTCTTCGAGGAGAGTGAGGGTGACAGAGGTGAGGAGTTAGAGACCCACGAGATGGATGATGGAGATGGAGTTGCGTTGGACAATGCGGATGTGGAGCAGGAGGAGGAGACTTTTCCTTCGGGAGATTATAGCCACATTGTCTAGTACTCCGATGTACAAGGCATTCAGGGTTAGAGGAGTTATGCAAGGTCAACGAGTTGTGGTACTCACTGATAGTGGGGCTACCCATAATTTTATTGATGCATTATTTTTTGAGAGATGAGGTTTGCAGACAGAGGACTTTGAGGGCTTCAACATTGTTGTAGCCAATGGGGAGTATATGAGATGCACACAGAGAGTTCCACAGTTGAGCATCACCATGGGTAACTACACAGTTACCGATGATTTCCACATTGTTGGTATGGGAGTGACCAACATAGTGTTGGGAGTGCAGTGGCTTCACTCTCTTGGTGAGTTTCAGACTAACTTTCAGATGATGGAGTTGAAGTTTAAGTCCGAGGGCAGGAATGTGATCTTGAGGGGATTATCTACAGGAGCACCCAGAGTGGTTGCAGCTGAGGGGATGGAGAGGACTTTTCGGCATGATGAGGGGTTTTATTACTGCGGGCTGATGTGGAGTTTGATGGATATGGGTGTGACCAGTAGTGTTGCACAGGAGACAGTTACAAAGATTGGGATTACGGGTTCAGATCACCCGAGTTCATCCTTGTGTTGGTTATATGAGGTTTCAGTAAACTGGAGATCTCACCTGCTTGTTGAGTACTCCAAGAACCGACACACTTGTGAGATTCTGGATGGTCACACACAGGAGGATGACAACTACAGATTGGATGATGAGATGATCCTCTATCAGGGCAGATTATACCTTGTGTCAGATTCATGGTTGAGGATGGAGATACTATAACATGTGCATTGTTCTTCCTTGACTAGACACTTGAGCTTCGATGAGACCTACAGGTTCATATGGGAGAGGTTCAAATGGCATGGGTTGAGGGAGGATATCCTCAACTTTATACAAGGATGTACGGTTTGTTGTTATGACAAATCAGAGCTTACAGGCTCATCATTTTCTGAGTCGACATGGGATAACACTCCTATGTATTTTACTGCTTCTATGCACGGTGAACACTTCACACATGTGCTAGTCAGTGAGAGGGACGGAAGTTGACTCAATTGGTTATTCATTTGGTAGGTTCACATTCAACACAGGAGGTGGACTATGTAGAGTTGATATTTTCGGTTGACCATTTACTGGAGCCTTGGGACTTTTCCCCCAAAGGACACATTGAGATACATTATGAGGAGCCTTGCTCTCACATGAGTGTGGGTCATGTGGGAGAGTTACCACACTTTGTGCGTATACAGGTTGTTTCACAGGGTGATCCAAGGGATTTTATAGGATTCAAAGTGGACTTTCATACCTAGGAGTTGACTGGAGAGGCAGTGAGTGATCACATGATGACAACCTCGCATTGGCAGGGATTGGACAGATTGGCAGTCTCGGTGTGGGTACCAGTGGAGAGTCGGTGTGGGCATCATTCTCAAGGGCCAGCATTGTCCTTACACGAAAACATGGAGAGCATGATGACTACATGGGGTGTCTTGGTTACTTCGGATCACACCAATCATTAGTTGACTGCAGGGTGAGGTGGAGAAAACCTACTTTATGGTATTCAGTTTCTACATCATGGCAAGATAACGCTTGGGGTCAAGCATTTCTCGGGAGGGGAGGACTGTAATGTCCCCAATTCCGAGTAGATGGCCTAGGAGGCTTTTCATTTGTCTTAGCCTTGGTCATACCCGAGGGGCTAACGACACTGGAGGCTATTGGGTATAGATGTCTGATTACCACCTTGCTTTATGTTATATTTTGTCGTTGACATTAAGTTGGGCGACTTGGTGGTAATAATTGTTATATTTTGTCGTTGGGTGACTATATGGTACTTTATTGCTATATTATTACGTTGGGGTTACTTAAGTCCCTTTTTGGCGACTAGGGGATAAAAGTAACTTAAGTTCCTTTATGTTTTTATGATTCTCCCTAGAAGGAGTTGATTGGGGTCTTTTTGGGCCTCTTGTTGTTTGGGGAAGTTATAAAAAGAGGTATGGGGGAGTAACAAAGCTCATTTTTACACACTCACATATTTTATTATTGAGCAATTGTTGTTTGCATTCTTCTTGCTTGTGGAGTAAAATCCCGCAGGAACCCTAGCTTCGATGGTGAGAGATCCACTCCTAGCTAGTAGGGCACTCTTCGGTGGTGAAAGATCCACCCTAGTTTGTCATTTTGGAGTTGATTCAGGGTAGCTATCCAGACATATTCTTCAGAGAGCTAAAAATAAGGTCTCCAAACCCCAATAAATATCAAATATGCAATATATCGGCCTTATAAAATAAGAGAAGTCCAAATATCAATTTAGAATGTAGATTTGTGCTTTAAAAGGAAACCAAATGAACTCCTACCCTAGTCGCTCCCTAGGAGAGGAGCTCCAAACAATGCCAAAACCCTTGATATGTCTTCTTCTTAATGCCCTAGTTACAAACCAACAAGATGGTCTTCACTAAATACCTTCACACCACCAACTTCGAGAGTTTTCGTTCTCTAATATCCCACAAGGAAGGGTTTTGTCCTCCTTGGATGCCACACGAATGGGTTTTCACCCCTTAGTGGATTTGGATTAGAACAACCAGCCCTAGAACCAAGCAGAAAAGTATATATGTCAAAAGATGATCCCAAAATGAGCCTATGTGACTCCCTTTATACCTTTATGGAGGCACCAAAGGTCTAAGGGGTGAATACCCCAAGACCGACTTCTTTTGGAAGCTTGCTTTATTTTCTAATTTCGTCTTTGAAGCTCTCTAACCCAGCCAACCTGCTTGAAAAGGCAAAACACAAAATAAAAACTTAAATATGAATAAAGAAAGTTGAAATATAGCTCAAGTTCTTCCCTTGTTCAACTTCTTCTTTCCCATGGAAAAGAAGATGAGCAAGAAGCCTTCAATTTATATTATTTCGAAAAAGGGACATTACAGACATTCATAAATGCATGTAGGATGGTGTACATGATGATATTTTAGGATAGTGTACATGGATGGTAAACATTGTTAAACATTTTTAATGATATTATTGATGATAGTGTACATGGGGAGGATAAAAGGATGATTATTTATATGGCATTTTAGAAAAAGTTGCGGCAACGGTGGGGGAAGAAAATGAGGTGCAAGTAATCACCAATAATGCAGCAAATTATGTTGTCGCAAGTAGACTACAATGAAAAGAAGCCCTTCGATCTTTTGGACTCCGTGCTCAACCCATTCCATCGATTTGATGTTGGAGGATATAGGGAAAATGGAGTGGGTCATGCCAATTGTGGAGCATGTCCGTACTAGTACATTTATAACCATACTTGGTTCCTCAATTTAATGAGAAAGTTAGTAAAAAACAATGATCTTGTCCAACCTAGTGTAGCATGTTTTGTAACCTCCTCCATCACCTTGAAATCCTTGCTATAATCAAAAGCTTCATTGAAGAAAATGTTTGTTAGATACAAATGAAGCGAAAATTCCTAATCAAAGACCGCTATTGAGACTGATGTTGAAGAGCAGCTGATTGATAAGTCCCACTTTTGGATGTTGGCAAGGGAGATTGTAGATGTAATTCATTTTAAGATTATCAAATTTTCATTTTCTTTGTTTTAAAAGGCTATATAATTTTATTTTTTCTTCATTTAAGACTCAAATATAGAGTCAGTTTTTTTAAATATTTCTAACAAAACACGAAGCCATTGATGTCTCTCTTTCGTGCGGTTGATGCAAAAAAGCCAGCAATGGGTTATATATGTGAGGGCATGGACCAAGCCAAAGAACAAATAAAAATTGTCTATGGTATCATGGAGGCCAAGTAAAATCCCATTTGGGATATCACTAACCAAAAGTGAATATAACTCCGTCGGCCACTTAAGGCTTGTGTTACTTTCTAAACCCAGCATTCTAGATCCTTAAGAGCTTTAAGGCTAATGAGGAGATTATAAGCGACCTCTACACAATTACAGAGGCCATGGAGATAAATATGCAAACAAGGGTGAAGATTATGTCCAAGATTGAGATCTACAAAACAAGCACTAGGAGATCTCTTTTCTTAAGATATTTGCAAGGCGGATAGGATGATGATTAGGCCATGTAAACTTTGTGTTTAATCTTTTCCTTTTGTTATTGATATTAAAAAAATTCGGTGTTTTTGGAATTGAATTCTAGAGCATTTTAATATTATCGTTACAAATGCATGGTGCAAAAAAATTTCCTCTAAGGTGCAAAATCTTCAAATGATTGCTATTTGAGTGATAAGCCAACCTTGCAATGTTTTAGGTTGTGGGTGCAATTGGAGTATGTAGAGCTCCAATGACCTTGTATTTGTGCATTACAACTTGCACCTCCGCCACAAGCAAATTGTAGGCGCGGAGGAAGATTTATCCCAATTGAGTTAGAGGAGTATGAACCAAAATCAGATTGGATCACCAAGGATAACAGCACAGTGTTTGCAGAGGAGGAACATGCATGGGCCAATCACACTGATTGTGAGGCCGAGATTGTAGCATTGGGAGAGGAGGAACAAGAACATACACCTAAGGATAAAATGATGTGGAGGATGATCTTGTTGATACCTACAGGAAGAGTAGAATGGTTATAGTTGCTTCTTTGACGTACACTAAAAGTCACAGGGTCCAACCTAGTGCATCTTGTGTTGGGACAGAACAATGAAGGCTCTTTTCAACCTTGATTGTATCTTTTATATTATGTTTTTATGTTGATGCCATTGCCATGGATTTCTAAATATATATTTTGTGTATAAGGAAACAATGTTATGAATATAAGAGAGATTCTTATTTAGTATTAGCATATCAAGCTTTCGAAGTTTCAAGTTTCACATTGTTCAACTTCATACATTAAATATCGCATTATTTACTTCTTTGTGTATACATGTGTGTTAGATGTAATTGATTAGTTTTGAGTGTATTTTATGTTGATGATTTGATATTGAATGCATTTTAATGGTTTTTTGGTTTTCCCATTAAATTTGCTATTTTTTATGATTTTTAATGTTTGTCGAGTCTTGGCCAAGTTTTGTTGCCAATTATGAGGCTAAGACTGAATCAAATTGGCTTGCCAAGTTTGAGTCTCGTCACTATGGCGCCAACCAATTCTTGAGAAAGTTTATTTCCTCTATTTTAGCAATTAGAGTTCATTTACATACACCGAAGTTGGCCTAATGGTGAAGAACTTGTGCTTTTGAAAGAGAGGTAGGGGAAGGGTATGTACGCCTCGTATTTGAAGCACAAATAGGTGCCACTTGCATACTCGGAGTACAAGGCAGTCCCATATCTGCCTGTAGATCCAAAAACAGACTGCCTGGCATGGTGGACTATAAAACCAATTATTATATATACCATCACTGAAAATAGTAAAAATTTCTTCAGGGCAGAAAGAAAGTGTATTTAATGAATTGAGTATAAATTTAGCAATGCTCCAATTTTGAATTTACGAACTTATAGCAACCATTTCAAATTGAGACAAATGCAGCCACATATGCAATGGAGGTAATGCGATTGTAAGGAGGAAGACTGACAAGATATCAATACAAATTGTTTATTGAGGCAGTTTTGAATTATCCTACATATGAAAAATAATTCTATGCTTTTTATTCAAGCATTATAGAAATGGAATCAAAACTGTCATTGATACGGACCACCAACCTCTTCAATATTTTCAAGTACAAAGTAAAATGCAGCAAACATGACACTTCAACTGGATGGGATTCCTAAGCACATTTCACTTGGTTATAAAGTAAATGAGGGGGGCCTCAGACAAGGTGGCGGATATACTATCTGGATCACCAATGACTTCAAAACTTTCAGCTTTGAGCACCATTTCTTAGCTTGTGCAATTTGTCTATGAGGTCTATAAGAAATTGTATGCTAAGTACTGCTACAATTCAGCCATGTTGATTTCTGGGTAAGAACTCCAAAAAAGAAGACTGCTACTTCGTGAATGGGCTACTAAAAATTGTGCAAGTCTAAAAAAAAAAATTGGGAGGCACATGTGTACTACTGGCACTTCTAAATGTTGATTTCTGGGAAAAACTCCAAAAGGTACTGCTACTTCGTTGGGCTAAAGGCTCTAAAAATTGTGCAAAGTGCAAGTTGTGTGTACCAAAGAAAAAAAAACAATTCAACTCCTAAGGGAGGCACATACTTCCAAAGTAGTTGGCACTTCGAAATGGAAAAGACAATGGAAAATTTGCAAAGGTATGCTTGTTGGCCTAAAGGCTAAAATGCAAGATAATGTCCCAAGTATATTAGGGGTCGTCTATTGTACAATAGGAAGTTGAGTTTGTACATGCCTTTACCAGTTCCAACTAGACCATGGGTAAGCATTTATATGGATTTTGTTACGGATTTTCCTATGCCACGACAAGGATGTGACTATCTCTTTGAGGTAGTAAATTGGTTCAGAAAAATGTGCAAATACTCATTCCGCATAAGAAATCCATACAAGGGCACGAGGAAGCAACTTTATTTTCCACTATTGTTCAGGTGCACTTCAGGATTGCCTAAATTTGTTCTTCAATTAGGAATTCAACAATTTTTGAGCAAATTATTGACCACATATGACAGAGGATGGACACCAAGTTGAAAACATCTAGAACTTTCCATCCACAAAAGGATGGCCTAACAAAGGTTAAAAATACAACATTGGTGCAGATCTTCAGGGAACACGACAGAGAGCATATAAGAACATGCTTTGGGAAATATTACTCATGTTCATTACATCTCAAGCGTTGTGCAGCATACACAAAATGTAGAAACATACAGCCAGCAATGTATAATGGAAAGCATACAGCAGCAAATAACAGTTATGCATTGCAAGCAAGTTTGATATCATAGTACTTCCAAGTAGTCCATATAAATAGCATCAAAGGGTTATCACAAATGGTAAGATACTGATTCTTTTTTGACAAAAGGTATAATATTATATTAATAAAAGAGAGTGTGCCAAAAGGATGCCTTGTCAACAAATTCGGGTCATCCAAGACGGATCAGAAGAAAAGGAAATTAGATAAGATTAGCAGGCTTTTCATGAGCTTTTTACAGCATTCTGCTGACCTCTATCTTACTATTCTCGTCCCTAATGCTGGTATTCTTGGCATAGCTCTTTACATGGCTATTCAAAGCTCTCTTTACGGAGCATTTTTTACAGAAGAACATATATTGGTAAAAGAGCAAGAACTGTATCTAGACATACTAACAGCAAGGTCCTGACCGTTATTCTTGCTGTTCTTATCAAGAGTGGACCGGAACTTGAACCCAAAAAAATATATGAAGTTAGAAGCATTAGTTGTGGCTGTTATTGTGTGTCCCATATGCAAGGGAGTTGGAAGAACTTTTTGAGGATGCGACCAACCCAAATAAATTCAGAGGTAGAGAGGCTTGTAGTTTAAAGAGTGTCGTTTGCCACACCATTCCTGTTATGGTTGCTTTAAGGTCAGAATTAATTTTAATTGTTAAACAATCACCAAACATTACCGATCGCGCCACTACCACCCCTGGTTGTCATTGTAAAACGCCTATTGGCATAATAATGACGTAAAACATAGTTTTTGGTAATTCTTGGGGGAGGTCAGATTGATAACGGATTAAGTTTTACCTTTACTTTATTTTTTGGTTCTCTCTTTGGCTTTGCCTGAAAAAAAAAACATACAGCTCATCAGTTCCCGCTTCAACTTCCAACCACACAGCCATTAATACTATTTCCTGTACTATTTTGATGTCTTCTTTATTAAAGGAGCCAAATATCTTGCTTAGATTTTTTATCAGATTGAAAAAAAAAAACGGGGAGCTGATTATCCAACCCACCAACAGAAGATATGAATGTCAGAAAGATCTTTAGCAAGATCTGCTGGCAGCTGTCTCATAAGCTGTTTTTGGTAGGCTCGTGGACGTAAAAAGTTCTTCTTGATTGAAATAAGAATCGTGGGCACAGATTAATGACAAAATATCTACGTTAATTGGGGATCTAGGGAAGGTAAGGGACCCTACCGGCATCACTAGGGAAATCATTCTGCTCTATTATTGTTTGCAAGATTTGAATATGAAGCAACAAGACCTCGTAGAATTTCTAAGAAGAGGGATTCTTCCAAATAGAGCTAAATCAAGCTAGTGAAGATGGAAGATGGGGTACCTGGGGGTGGGAGAGAACAGAGGCAGCAGCCAAGCAAGCACGTCGCAAGAGTTTCTTGTAAGCTTTCTCATTGTGAGGGGCGTGGTACCCTGCCCCCACATGCACCGCCACGAAGAATTTTTCTTTACTCTCCCGTTTCACTTTCGGCTCTTCCTCCATCACTAATTGCAGCGCCACCAACACAAACACCAACACCAACACCAACACTACAAAACTCTCAAACCTTGTTAGAACACGGTCCCATGCATGGGAAAGCTAATAATTTTGAGCTGAAAGCTAATAATTGTTAGAATATAGGATATTTTAACAATAATAGGGTTCCTTTGTGCAGAGATAAAATAGGAAGTTTTAGCACTAACAAAAGTAGGGTCCTATGAGGGAAGCCCCGGGCTTTCGGGGGCGGGGTGCATCATTCACAATGAGTTGGGAGAGTTAATTAGCACTAGATCGTATCGCCTTCAAGAAGGATCTTGTAACCAGGCATAAGCTCAAGCACTCCTCTTTGGGTTGAAAAATGTTGTGGAGTGTGGTTGCTCTCATCTCCTTATCGAAGCAGTAGCCCCCAGCATGGGACCATGCTCTTAGTCCCTCCCAAGGAAGGGTTCCATAAGTAGTATGTTTTTAATATGGAACAAGGCTATATTGATCGGGGGAAAAGATACAACTATTTTTTAAAAATAAAATAAAAAATGGTGGTAAGGAAGCATGTTATGAAATCTAAATTAGTTTAATTTGAAGGTATGGGCAAAACTTACAACTAGTATGTGTGTGTATATATATCGAGAGGTATTAATGTTGAGGAACCCATTTAACCATTGTATTGTAGCATAAGCATACCAAACATTTTAGTTTAAATTGGAAAATGTTTAGCCTGAATTGGAGTGACGAACCTGACATGCCCAGTCTGTGGGCATTTAGAAATTTTATTACATCTCTTTTAGTTGTGTCAAAAGGCTTAGAATGCTTGGAATTTGATCCATAATTTTTTCTAACCCTTCTGGCCAGATAATTTCTCGTGGCAGCACGTTCTTCTGGGGATAATCCTAGGATGTCGTCAAAGTTCACCCAAATTTGACATATTTTCAAAGGGGAGATTTTGTTTTGGATATGGAAAGAAAGAAATGCTTCTCTATTTTCTAACTTTGTTGTGGATCCACACTTTTCTTTATATAACAAATCCATGGTTATATCTAATGTGTTATTGCATATACAAATTCAAACAAACAAGGTTCAATGAAACTCTCCAATGTCACTGGGGTGATGCCCCGTGCAATGTGGCTCGAGTTATGTCGCCTCTGGCTCTTCACTCTTTGCCTTGTGGTCACGGTGATAGTCAACAATGATGTGGTTACCGTAAGAGCCGTCCCAACACCGATCTCGAAACTATACTTGTCGATCCCCACGTCATCTTCCTATCAAGTGGAGTGGCACACCACCTCCGTCACCACGGGCTCGGGGTTGGGGTTCCCTACCACCACCAAAGCCACCCCTTATCTTCTCCCACAATGAGTGGAGCTTGCCACCACCTCGGAACAAACTCCCTCGTCTTCCCTTAGCCATTTCTTCATCTCGTACACAGGTGGAGGATACTACCAAAGAAGGAGAGCACATTGGCTTGGGCTCTAGCTAAAACCCACCCGACTCCGGGAAAGATATTTCAGGCCCTGGTTGGCATGACCCTAACCCGTCATCAACAAGACAATAGTTCGCGACAATGACCTATTTTTTATGTTTCCTTTTTTTCGTAATAGATCATTTTTCCTAGGCTCGACCTAGTTTCGGTGTTTTTGTTTCTAGGCCCTTTTGAGGCCCAATTTGGCTAGTGACTTTGAGGCATGCTTCCATACCGCTTGTCTTTTCGTGAATAATCTTGTATCACAATACATGTTATTTTAATATAAGATCTACTTCATCAAAAAACAAATATAATACAATAAATTTTATAATAAATGTACCTGTATGAAATACATCGATACATATCAATTTCAAGGTCCAGCTTAGATTTTTTGTATACCACATTAATCAATAACTTCATTAAATTCTCTATCAATTTCCCATTTATTTGTGGTAAATGGAATCAAATTAGTTATGTCATTATGTTCTCGAAAAAATCTATTCAAGAAAAAAAAATCCCAAACATTATTATATGGCCGCGATATTATTATTATTTATTGACTTCTCCAAGGAAAAAAGAAAAAAAAAACATTGAAGTGACAATCCAATGGAAGTCAAATTTATGGATGAATTGTCTCATGATGGTCAAATAGATGTCAAAATTAATGTTGAGAATAAAAATGAACAACTCACTCCATTATTGGTTGACATTTGTAGGAATGCCGCTGGGTGTAAATATAGGCAAACGTAGGCAAACGTTCTATAGTATTCACTTTACGGTAATTATTATTGTTTTTCTTTTCAGATTTAACAAATAGAGTCGTGGCATAAAGAACACTTAATTTAACAACAATAGCATGAATATATTTGAGGATGGAAAAGGTTTCAGGAAGTTTTAAGAAATGAAATGAAATGAAATATGTTAATAACGTCCACAAGATACAGTCTATATGACCAAGAGTTGAAATAAAGACCTGAAAGAAAGAGGCACCACTCTAGCACAACAACTAGACATAAGGATTGCCCTATCAATCTTGCAGACTTTGCAACTCTTTTTTGGTGTTGGATCTTATATTGTGTATCTTGATAAAAAAAATTGGTCATCTTTTTAAACATTGCCTCCTCAAGCAAGTCGGTTAATTTGCAGACTCTCAGGTTGTTTTCATACTTGACACGGATGTCACTATAGGCTGCACACTCCATGATGTAATGGCATTTGTTAACCATGATGAAAGAATAAATTATGCTTATAAACTTAAAGACAAGGCTACATGAAAATAGATGTGACAAAGGGTATTGATTTGTTTTATGTGTGACATATAATCTATGTTATTAGAGATCTTATACAAAATAAGTTGATTGATTAAGAAAATACATAAATATTAAGAACTTAACTTAATAATAATAATAAATTGTTTAGTAAGATCACAACTATTAATATAGATTGAAGTATCATTTGGTTATTTGTGTGTGTGTGTGGTGTATTAAAGTGTATAGAAATTTAATGTTTTATGTCATATCATAATTATTAATATAGGTTAAGGTGTCTTTTGGTGTTATTAAATTAATATAGATATCTTCAATATATCTATATATAACGCCATTTGTTTTGTGTTGAACATTCCTACTGAGAAATTCAAAGATTCCAAGCTCGCGAACTCCATGGTTGCACTGGTGATTGAGGAGGAGGCAAGAGATGTTGAAATGCCAACTGTGATTGTGACTAGTTCCTTTGATGATGAGGAAAATTAACTTTTAAGCATAAATCTTAGTATGTATCTAGTTCTAGTTTATACTATATAGGTATTTCCATCCTCTAATGGTTTTTGTAATCGTATTTTAACCTGAATTTTCAGGTTTTGGGTTTATATAATACAAATAGTGAGGCTTGGTGCCTCTTTTTTTACTGATCAAATATATATATATATATATATATATATATATATATATATATATATATATATATATATATATATATATATATATATAACACTGGGAGATATCAATTTCAAAGCATTTATTTTAGATTTTTCACATATCATGATTATTAATAATTGCATTTCCTTCATGACATGTTTTCCATGATTAGTGACAAATGTGTGAGACTTGAAAAAATATTTATATCAAAAAGGGGCTCCAAAATTCACCATCTATACAAGATAATATGATTTTTCAATCGACATTCTAAAAAGGAAGGCTTCTAATCAACGGTCAAATGGACATCAAATTTAAGGTTAGAATTAAAAGTGAACACACTCGTATGTTACAACCCACCACCCCCAAGGTATCATTGTAGAATACCTCTCAACATATTAATTTAGTAATTAAATCTTTTAAATGACATCACTATTTATATAGGTTGTTGTGTCATTTAGTGAGTTTTTTAAAATATGGGTTGATATGTCATTTAGTGAGTTTTTTTAAAATATGAGTTGATATATCACTCATCGTAAATCATTTAAAAATTTCGTGTTCTTGTCACGTAATATTATTATTATATGTTGAAGTGTCTTTT
Source organism: Taxus chinensis (assembly GCA_019776745.2). Classification (NCBI taxonomy): domain Eukaryota; kingdom Viridiplantae; phylum Streptophyta; class Pinopsida; order Cupressales; family Taxaceae; genus Taxus; species Taxus chinensis. The sequence goes on from JAHRHJ020001455.1 coordinate 746,027, forward strand.
AGTAATATTAATACTTGAATAAAACAAATTTAAAACCATGTTCTATGTCAAATCATTATTATTTGTATATGTTGAAACGTCTTTTGGTAGTAATGATAGATCAATAAATAAATAGGAAGAAAAGAATTGCATTTTAAAGTATTTTTGGATAAAAATATGCAAGTCCAAGTTTTAAGACATAAGAAATCCAACATATGAAAAATGATACTCGCTTCTTGTTAGTTGAAAGTGTGAAATAATAATAATCAACTTAGCAAAACTAATTGCTATGATATCCTCCCTCCAACCGGAACTAATGAAAAAGTTTGAAATAATATATTATTTCAATAACTATAAAATTTGGGGCTAAAAATTGTAGAATATTCTTTAGAATTTTACCATGAAATATTTCTTTCATTCACTCTTATACAAATATACAAATTATACACTACTTTCAATGCTAGTTTAAAATGTTTATTTTTAATCATACCACATAAGAGATACCTTAATGTATATTAATAATTATGATGTAACACACAATGAAAATGAACTATTTTAAATCCACGTGATGTAGACAATGCATACACATCCACACACATATTATTTGTCTAGTATATATATATATATATATATATATATATATATATATATATATATATATATATATATATATATATATATATTAAGCTATGTTGTCAAAAAAATTGTATTTTTTCCAATTGAATCAATTTACATTACTTATGTTTAGAGAAGTTAAGACTATTTTTTTAGTTTTATGATCATTTCAATTCATATGATACAATTGTTAATTATTCGATTATTAAATAGGGCCTAGTCACATTATGAATTTTTTTTGTCCTACTCACAAACCTCTCTCTCTCACACACACGCGCGCGCGCGCGTGCGTGGAAGAAATATTCAAAGAGAGAATTTTTCACTTTGTTGACTTATAAAAAGTGTTTGACATGATACTTTGATGTAAAATTTGATGCATAAAGGGAGAACTTGAAGTATATACGTCTTTTTTTTACTTTTATGAATTCTTTCTTTTTACAAGTCATTATAGCATTAATCCCTCTAAGTGGGAGTCTTGAACAACATACAGAGAGTGAGGTTGGGTTGGTTAGTAGTACCTGGTGAGAGAGTAACACTCATTTTTTACATAAAATAAAGTGTTAACTCCTATAGTAGAGTCAAACTGTAGCTTAATGGTTACACAAAGACTTGAACCACTTCTTGCATTCACCCATTTTTAACAAAATCAATCCCCTGAGGTAAATTTATTACCATGAAATAATAAACCCTATGATAATTTGTTTAAAACCTAGAATAATTTGTGTAAAATCATTCTTGACTTTGGGTTATAACCATGGTCCCGAATCAACGTTCCTAAGTGTGCAAGATTCACGCACTTGGAAGTGTTCAAAATCAAAAAACATGTTGGGTGAATCTAGGTTAAAAACTATCAAAAATTAAATAATATTTTATCTACGTACTCAAATTACAATTTGCATTCGTTGTCCCATTTTGTGAATATCCTGTAATCATTTTAGTCTATGCGACTTCATTTCTTTTCACTACTATATATCATAATTAAAATGTTGAAATTGGGTTGATTTCATGTCAATTCATGTTTGATTTTTTTTTCAAAGGGATATTTGATGCAAAGATGATGTGATAATAGCGCCATAAATGTGGTGTGAATAGGATGCATAGTTGTGTCAATTTTACATCGCATTTGTGTCAAACTACTTTTGACCGCACGACCCTACTTTGCCTATTTAATCACAAGTGGATGTCATTTTCACTATACCCATTATTTTCAATCTTGCTATAAAGGAGAAGAAGCTCAAACAACCTAGTGTTTTTTCGGCATAAAAAGAAAGGTCAGTTCTTTTCTTTTAATTTTATTTTTTTATTTTTTATGTAAATAGTTGATATCGAGTTCAAGTATGCTTTTCATTGTATTTCAATGAACTAATAAAACAAAATATAAAAATTGATTCCATGGGACCACATATTCTTGAGTCATTTTTTCAATAAAATAAAACAAACAAATGCATTTCATGACACCATATATCCTAGAGTTAGTTTTTCAAACAGTTTGTGTTTTGCATATGCAAACAACTATAACAATTGACAACAAAAAAATCTATTATACTTCCTTAGATGTCTGTACCCTAAAATAAAGCTCCCATTTTTTCACAGGCTTCAAGTATGCGAAAAATGTTGTGGATTCTAGCTTTACACTAAACTTCGCCAAACTTGTGAATTTTTTAAAAGTTCGTTAAACTTTATTCTCGTCGAACATGAAATCAAAATTTATCCACTTCTTACATGGGAAGTTTTTGATGCAATTTTACATTATCTTCCCTTAAGGTATAACTTATCTAGATAATTATTCATTAACTAAAATCTATTAAAATGATGATTAAGGTAGTAGGTTGCAAGAAAAATGAATGTGGGTTCCTTTTCACATTGGTTCCAAATAGTTTTTGCAAGGTGAAATATGGTTGTTTGCACTACTTTCCTATGTGATACAGTGTCTAAGAAATTAATGATCACACCATGTCACGATCTAAAGTAATTATAGAGTGTTATATAACTCCATATATAATTCTAATGAGCACAAGGTCAACCAAGGTTAAACCTCTCTTAATGTTAAAATGCAAAACTCGATAATACTTCTAATCATTTCACATTGATTACATATATATGTTTTAGAATGTAGAAGGATTTTTTGAGGTGCAACAAAATGAAAATGATTGTTAAAAATAAGTTAGACTAGGAGGGAGAGATTCCTTTCCTAATAGATTAAAATGTAGATAAGAAAGACGTGTTCTAGGGATGGTCTGAAATATGCACTTGCACAATGAACCACAAACATTTTGGAACTCTATAGGAACATGAAAAATATTTACATCACACAACACTTGTATTCAATGTAGAAAATTAGGGATACAATCAATTGTAGTGGGGAAGCTAATAAATACCAACTAATTATTTTACTCTCATACCCTCATTCATCTAACCACAAAGAAATCACATCCACATAACCACCAAAAGTTTAATTAGCTTTTGAATTATAAATTTTAGAGCTTCCTCAATATATCCAACATGACCAAGAAGGTTAACCATGCGTACAAAATGATTTATTATGAGTGTAAAGAAACAAAAAATGGTCATTCCATTGAAGTATTTATAGTCCTCATCCATTCAACTTGCATGGTTGCATGCACATAAACACAATAAAATCTTATATTGTCAAAGTTTGGGTTCATAAATTTAAAGAGTTTGAAATCATCCTTGAACAAAAAACTTGTGAATATCATGTAACCATTGTATTCCTTGAAATTAAAACTCTTTGAGGAATTTAGCTAAACATTTCATTGGCCTTGTGTATGCTTCCATATGTCACATATATGCTTATTATAATATTTGTAACTATAATAGCTGAAAAAATACACTTTCGAATGCTTTTTGATGGATCTCAATAACATGTTTCCATGTGACATTGTGGTAAAAGTAGATTGAATAACACACACATTTCCAATGCTTCACTTAAGCATACATGATTCCCATCTCAAACTCAAACTAACAACATGATACAAGAGGGTTGGTTGGAGTATGCACTTATCATTCTATTTACAACACACATACCCCTTGTAAACCTTCTACATATCTCTAGCTCTTGCAGACTCATGCTTCCCCTTCAAAGGGAAGGTAGAACTATTCCAATATAAAAGAGAGGGAATATAAAAGGATTTTCACCCAGTGTTGAGATAACTAATTTATTTACATTTTGCAACAATACTCATGTCTTTAATAGGCTTCCACATTCTATATAGATTTTTATGAGAGAACCTGCATTATCTAGAAATGGAAATATGAAAATTTGAAACCTATAAATTTTATTAATATATTATAACATTTTTATCTTTCAAGCAACTATAACAAATAATAACAAAATATCACTTTATGATATGCTTTGATGGATGTCAAAACCCTATTCTAAAGCTTCCATCTTACTAGATTTTGCATGCATATCTATAAGGAAAATTACAAGTACAACATCTGATAATAGTCCCTTGTCCATGATGTTCATGCCCTATTTTAATATCTAACTTGATGGAACTTGGTAATAATTTCATATTTATGTCAAAATTATGAAATACAGAAAAATAGGGAACATTATAGAAATATGTAAACAAGAAAAATTTGGCAAGTTTTTGCAAAATAATGATATTATTATAATTTTCTTATTATTATTCAGTTTTAGCTAATATTTTTAAAATAATAAAAGTATCGTTATTGTTGCATATATGTTAGGCTCTGAAAATTCAGTTTGCTCTTAACCATGACTAGAATCATCTACACAGTCATATGTAGACAATATGGAAATTGAACGTAATTATAAAGATAATATAGATTTGACAGAGGGAAATTTTGGGGAAAATGTGTTGAAGAGGAAGAGGTCCAAATCAATTTCATTGGTGCATGAAGAAATAATAGGTTGTCAAAAATTGTGGCTAATCTATGTGCAACAAGACGGAAAATCATATTACACCTTATGAGGAAGATTCCAAAGATGATTTGAAACTTTCACCGCATTGAAGAAATATTAAAATATGATGCTCCCATTTATTTAATGTTGAAATTATTGGGGCTTGGCCAATGGATAAACCAATTACAACACCTTATGAAGAGTTCAAACATTTTGGAAGATGGAGCTACACGATATGACTGTCTACTATTCACGAATGCAGGTCTATGGGATATTCACTTTGAAAGCAATTAATATTGGGTCTACAACTCAATGTTTAACTCATTTGCCAATATTACCCTTTTATGGTCCAATTTAATGGTTTTTAGATTGGACTTGAATGCGGGGAGCATTACAATGTCTAGATATGGCATGTAGTTGTAATGTAAAATCAATGGAAGAACTATATTTATATAGCTTCAGGGTTTGAACTTAAACTTATTATATACACTGTTTGTCGTATCTATATTGATGGTCACTGTGTTATGCATTTACCTAAAATATTATTGGTTTCTATCAATAGTACTCACATGTGTTATGTGCCTTGTATCTCCCAATTGTATTTATAGAGTGTACTAATGACAAACGTTGCCCTAATGAGATTAAAGGTTGCACAATTTTACCGCTTCATGTCATTGGTGTGAAGCAATACAAAGTATCAAAGTTCATGAAGATTTTATGATTAAATAAAGTTTTAAAGGATAGTCAAAACACCAACAAAATTTCCCCCAAGAAAAATGTTGACATTGATGATTAATGTATATGTACCCTTGGTTATTTGAAACCCAATTTTTAACACAATTTAATTTCTTGTAGTGTTACCCAAAACAATCTAATGTGACATTTTTTATGTCCATGTAAAATGTTATTTTTTTGAAGTATATCATTTTATAAAGATTGAAGAATTTAATGATACTTTGTTTAATGAGCTTACATATAAATTTTATAAACATGATGACATTTTAAAAAAATTAAAAAAAATTATGTTGTGGGACATCATTGTTTGTTAGACAGATGACCAAATGACTAAGTCTGGAAGCCACGAGTGGGAGTAATTTGGGAATGTGCGAGGGAGGCTTGAAGGGGCACAAGTGGAAGGGGTTAGAATAGAGTTGGGGGAGGTTTCCGTCTAGGAGGGCTAAGATTCCAGGACTTAGCCGATTTTGCAATTACGAGCTAAAAATAGAAAACGCAAGATGGAGTGCCAACTAAGATAAAGGATAAAAACAGGATGACTTACACGGCCAAGGTTAAGACTAGTTTTTGGATAAAGAACATGTCGAATGAAGACAAAGGGTCATGCATGGATCGAACTATTAAATAAGATAAAATCAAGTCTTATTTATAGGATTGTCTATTATGGGGCTTGGCCAATGGATAAACCACATGTAACACCTTATGAAGAATTCACATTTTGAGAATGCAGAGCTTCATGATGGACATCATAGGCTATTCCTAATCCGCAGGTCTATATATTCACTTTGACAACAATTAATTTTGGTCTACATACTAATGTTCAAATGGTCTAGTGCAATATTACCATTTTTATGGCCCAATATTATTAGGGTTTAATGCATGCAAGTGACTCATGTGGTGATCTACATGGGTTCAACTTATGTCTATGATATGACATTTGTTGTAATGCAAATTCAATGGAAGATGGATTATTTATTATGTGTCTGGATATGGTGACCATATGGTGCAATGATCAATATGTTATATTGATGGATGCACCTTATGCATTTAAAAATATTGATGTTTCAATTCAATAGAAATGGTCTAGTTTTGCATCTTGTATCTCCAATTGGTTAATTTATAGAGTGTACCAATGCTAAAATAATATGAAAAAAGCACAAAAGGATCTCTTGGTAGTTTTGTGGACTTTGGGTAAAAAATTCAATCCCTAGTGAAGAGGTTCATTGATATAACTGTATTTTTAAAGAAAAATAAGAGACCAACGAGATTGTCTTTACAAAAAATGTTGACACTCATGATTGATGTATACCTATTGGTTATTTGAAACCAATTTTGCACTATAACAATTGAATTTCCTGTACTATTTTGAAAAAATGAAAATGTTATATTTTTTATGTTATGTAGAAATGTTGTTTCTTTTTAATATATGATCATTTATAAAAACCATTATATAATTCCATGATCCTTTATGTTAATGATTTGTATATAAACCATGAAAAAGATGGCATGAATTTTGTAAAAAATTAAGGAAGCAATGTTCCACTTCAACGGAATCACTATTTACATTTAAATAATATCCTTCCATCCCTATACCACCTTATAGGTCCACCTCCAGAGTCACTTCCACGTTAGTTATTACCCGTATCATCCACATGTAATATGTCAAACAATTCAATAAATATTCATGGACTCTAACAAATGACAATGTTCAACTAATTTTTTTCCTATTCCTTAAGATATTCCTTAGTAGTTATGTGTTGCATTTGTAACAAGTACATCTCCTATATATATTCATAACAGCATCCTTTACATTGACAATGGTATCCCTACAGACTAGGAAAATCATATGTATGAGTATTTGTACAGAAATTAAGCCCTAAGGAATACCACCACCTCCACCTTGTGTTGAAAATCAATTTCCTTGTAATAGTTTATTCTGTAAAGTGTGTATATACAAGGTGTTGGAATATTCACCATGTTAGTTGTTACCCTTAAGGATATGTAATATGTTGAATTAATGTGTGTATATTATATATATGTATATATATATACATTTTTTACATTACTTTGAATGTATATGGTGCACACACATTGGTGTTACTAAGTTGATTTATACATCAATCAAGAGCATGATGGTTGCTTAACTATTGGCACCATGTTTTAGAGTTTGGGTTATCTCTTACAAAGTTGTGTGAAAGTTTTTGCATGATTTAAGGGTCCTAGAATAACATTAAGAAAGTATCATGTTTCTATTAATGATTTTAAATGCCATTGACATTATCCAATTAAAGATATTTTCTCTCTTTTAGAATATTTTTCTTAAAAGAAGTAAGTGACATAATTTGATTATTAATGGTATTGGTTCTTTTAAAAAGTTGGTGATATAAGCTTAGCATAAATGGAGCTAAATTCTACAACGATAAAATGATATCACTCAAATTAAAAATGTAATATTATTCATTTTGGTGTAATTTCAATAGACATAACATTCTGGAAGGAATTTACCTAAAACTTATCCTTGGGGAAAAATACTCCTTTAAGAAGAATATATAACATACTATGTACATCAATAATTTCCTAGCTAAAACCTTGAAACCATAAACATACTTAATACATTGATTGAGAACTTAAAATGTTTGTTACACAGAGATGGTGACTATACAGAATCTTGTAAGAAGTTTACATACTTTACATGCTTTTCACTTTTTTTAATAATTTACTTTAGAGGGACACACATGTTTTGAGATGTTCTTAGACCAATATATGGAAAGGAGCTAATATAGTGGGCTACTAGGGCTGACTAGATATTATCTATCTTTTGGTTGTCTTTTTTTAGTATCAGTTCAGTTAATCTAGATACCTAAATGTTGTTATAGGGATGGTTGTTACATATATTTTGTGTCATAAATGGAGATGGAGGTATACCTTTATTTTCTATAGAATTGTATGTCAATATGCCTCAGAGTATGGGAATATGTATAGCTCAGGTATGGGCATATGGGTGATAATCTTAGACATAATGTTGGAAAGAATTTAACCAAAGCTTACCATTGGAGAAAAATTATCCTATAAGAAGACATATATAATGTCCCATCAATAATTTTGGGCTACATTAATCTAAAGATCTAGAAAACATATTAGCCACCTAATACATTCTGATATGAGAGATTAAAATGTTTGAAACGTGGAGATGGTGACCAGGGAATTTCTGTAAGAAGTTTGACATAATTTACATAGATTTCAATTTTCTGTACATATTCAAATTTTAGATGGGCACATATAGTGGGCTATTGGGGATTACTAGTACTTCTACACTGATTTCTTTGCTCAAACTTATTATAGTTTAGTTATGTCTCATCTATGATACATCTTCTAGGTCACTTATCTAGGATTCATTTAGGGACATACATACTTATCTGTTGATAATTTATGAGAATTGAATGCATACCATTCATTAAGAAACTTTCCGTAGTCAGCTTTCAATATGCCTCACAGCTTTATATTGCATAGTCTCGGTAAAAATGGGCAATATGGGTGTAGTTAGCATTTGATATAAACATGACCCTAGTGTGATGGTTTTACCTAGGCACTTTGATCAATGATACTTTCAATATTATTATATGGGTATTATCCTCACCATTTATCCTTTATTGTAAAGGACATTTCAAAAGCATATACAAGTAGTAGAATATGCATCGAGGATGTTATATTAGGATAGGGGGCTATAATTAATCTTCAAACTAGATATATGAGATTACAGATAGTGAGACTAGGAAAGATTATATGGACACCTTATGTTTGGATTATAGATAGATGGTCATATTGACCAACCACAATGGTGTTGTAAGACATCACAAATATCACAGGTTATTATTTATGGTGGATTAGGTGACACATAGTAAACAAAGTGCTAAGGAATTTTGGGTTGCCTAATCCATTGGTTCAAACTTATTATATTATTACTTTAATTAATCTAGATACCTAGAAGGTTGATATAAGGATGGTTATTACATATATTTTGTGTCATAAATGAGATGGAAGTATACCCTTATTTTCCATAGTTTTATGTAAAAAAGCCTCAGAGCAAGGGACTATGTATAGATTAGTACAAACATATGGGTGTAGTCTAGCACACTGATATAGAGGATTGGAGTGAGGCAGTAACTAGGCATGGGGCTTCACCTGATACCTTGATATCCATTAAATGTATGAGAATTTACCTAGTCATATTATCAATATGAAAATGTTCCTCTGCCACTGTAATAAGCTCCTTCCTAGTAGCATATGCATCAAGGATGCTACATTAGGATCTTGGGGCTATAATCTAATATTCAACTATATACATGAGATTACAAATCAGTGAGATGGGGACAAGATTATATAGACAACTTAATGTTTGGACTGTTGATAGATTAGGTCATATGGCCAACCTCTATTTGTTCAAGGCATTATAAATATCATAGGTTATTATTTATGGTAAGATTAGGTGACTATATTTATGAGGAACTCTCTACCCTTTAAGATCCTCTTCTATATAGATGGGAAGGCCTAATTCCTATCTTATAATATATGATAGCAAAGATTCTAGAAATCTAAACTGTTGAAAATTATCCATATATCTATATAGTATAGGGAAGATGCATCCAGTCTAATGAGCATCTCCCATAATAGATAAGATAGTTTATGGGTGGGGTGGTGTGGTTAGATAAGATCATATAGAATAATGTGGGTATTCGAACCCCTACCTATGGTAGTGGTAATCAGGGGTCAAATGCATCACTTTTCATAACAAAAACATTTTCTTTGAGGAGCCTCGCATAAAAACTCATTATCACTAGCATTTATAACTTGTTCCCCTATCATTGGACATGCCCAATGTCTCTCACCTCTTAACTGATTCTAAGTGAAAAATCTTCACAAGTTCTTTTTTTCCATTCCACAAGGTGGTTCTCCCCTCCCTAGTTGAAAGGAGCCCATGACACTCCCCAAAGTTCACTATGGTGAGTCTCGTCAATTTGATGACTTTAGTTAGTCTCTCATATTGGCCTAAGGCTAACCTGATATTGCATCTTCTACACTCAAAATCTCTGTGCTACCTATTCAGTCCTGAATAGAATAATTTTTTCAAACCATCTGACATCACTATAATCCCTTTTCTAGTCATTAATTTATTCGAGATTACATCACTGGATGCACTTACCTAGATTGATCCCAATATCTTGTATTTCTAAGTGAATGTTAGGGTAGATAATGTCAAGTTGGATATCTACCAGATTTTATACCCCTAAAAATATTATTTAAAATTATATATGTCGAAAATTTATTATGATGGTCTTCCACATTTAAGAGTGAAGCTTAATGACTCGATTCAGCCACCCTATATTGACCTTAGGGTGACCCCTCTATCAGGATTGGATATGAACCAACGATTACATTTGTACTAGACATATATTAAGAGAGATTAGTCAGATTGGAAAATCATTTATGATCATAGAATGGTATTGTATTCCACTTAAGAAAAATTAAAATGACTGTAACCAGAAATAACTCTGTATTGATATTGTGAGACCAAGGAGTGAAGTGGAAGTTATGGGTAAATTTGTATTCAAGATTGTTAATACAGGCAGTGCTTTATTACAGTGGGTGCGCTTGTGTTTTTCCCTTCAGGTTTCCCCACTATGAATATAGTGTTTTCCATCTCTTTACTTGTTTGTTATTTACTTTCATCTCTTGTTATTACATCATGTAATCTGCACATTGTAATCTATAATCTTTGGCAATTTAGATTATGGATTTATAATTAGTTTAATTTACCTACCTTATAAATCCTAACATGGTATCAGAGTTGACAATTATGTGTGTGCAAGATCAATCTAAAAGATTTTAATTTACTAAAGTGAATAAGCTTGAAGTTTATTTACGAGATCTATGAGATCCCTAATTGTTTCAGCAGTCATCTTCAAGCTAATTAGGTTTTAAATTCCAATTCTTAACCCATTTTTTTTGAAAATATTAGTTAAATGGTTGTTTAGATCTTGTTTGAGAAATTGTATGCTTAGATAATTTTCTTCTTACATCTATTCCTATTGAATCCAGTCTATATGTTTATTTACAGTTTAAATTTCCATGTTCATTTGTGGAGATTTCTTTTCCAAGTTAGTTTCTAACTCCACGAATTGTTATAACCGTTACATTAAGCTAATTTTTGAATTTTATCAAAAATCCAATGAAAGATTTCGTTGTTAGTTTTAGTATAGTTCAGATGCTTTTGGAATCTGGGCCCCAATCAAAATGTTATAAATATTTATTTTAAGATCTCTTTGTCAATCATGAAACATGATTGGATTTACATGTTTTTTGTTGAGAGCCTAATCGTTCTATCATTGTGCAAAATTATCCATAAGTAATGGATTGAAGTTCTGTCATTTCTTTACATCTTTTCACATGAATTTATGATGTCCTATTTCTATTTTTACAAATCTTATGGGATCCAATAGAATTTAATGTAATTTGAGATCTTATTTTACATTGAAAGTATTTTGTTAATACCTTGTGAAGGTTGATTCAATATTATATTTCTCCAATATCTTCAATCTATCAGTTTCATTTTTCAATTTTACAAAAAGTGATGTCTAGAAGCTCCACATGTGTATGCAATATATTGCTTTAGTCATTTTGAGGTAGAACTATGAAGTGTACCAACCAATTACCATTTACATCATTTTAATTTTCTGTTGTAAGAGTCTTCAAGAAGTGTCCAGACTCTATCTTTTGCAAGGTGTCATTTATTAATCTTTATGTTAGACACTAAAATGTGACACAATGGTCATACTTAACACATTTCAGACCCAAATTTATTTTAAAGTTTGGCATATTCCAAAGGGATCATTAAGTCTGCCCAAAGCAACTATTTAAATTTGTGGAAATCTGCCAATGTCTCCCATTTTTAGCGTTTGTTAGATTTTTAGTCAAAGTTATTCATTGTAAAGACTTAGGAGATCAACATCCTTCAGCAAATTGTCTTTAATTTTTGTCATAGTGCACAAAAAATGAACCAATAAATTAATGACACATCATTTTAAGTATTACTGTCTGTTAAAAAATCCAATTATACTAACACTTCAATATTAGGCTCTGTCTTCTGAACTTGATTATAGTTTTATTTGTTCATGTGAGCTAATGGAATTGCGACATAATGTATTGTATCAATTTTCAGGTGGTGTTAGAATTTTATATCTTCCTTTGCATGTTTCTTGGGACATTTGTCAACCCTGAAATTGACTAGATTTCCATCTCATTTTACCATTTGTTTTAGTTAATTTCTAGGACTTCAAAATCTTACTAGAGATGATAGGCTTTGGAATTTACCAAAAAGCTGACATGTACCCATCATAGTATTTTTTTATCTATGACACTGTTTCCATCTTTCTTTGCGACCAAATTTTAATTTTACTTTGAGTGGTTAATTATCTCAGTTAATGTAGAAAGGGTTAGCCTTGTTTTGACACATCTATACAGTCTTAGATTAGTTGTAATCTAATATCTCTGTCGATGACTATCCTAGTCTTCTTCTTCTTTATTTCCCCTATTCTGAGATGTCTTATAAAAATTATTACATGTTCATGCTTATTGTAGGTATTTCAAGTATAAGGGAAATCAACGTTGATAAATTCCTTAGAATTGTGATATATCCTCTTAAGCCATTGGATTCTTGCACAAGTGGTTGATTTACTTATTCCAGATTTTTAATGCCTTTAATTCATTTGTTCTTTTTTAATCTACAATTTTTTATAGATCGACTCGATAAAAGTTCTTTAGTCTTGGATTCCAAAATCTAAGGAAACACTTAAGGTTAATTCATTCTAAGTCATTAGTTGTACTTCATAATAACTATTAAAAATATATGTAGCTTATTTCATTTGTCTTCCTTGATTCCTTTTTTTCTCTTGTATTTATTCATTCATGAAACTTCATGAGCATTAAAAATGGCTAGTTCTACTAGTTTTTCATTAGATAAGTCTCCTTTATTGAATGGAATAATTATAGCATTTGGAGAGTTCACATTGAAAAATCTTGTTTTATGGCTAGGAAAGCTATGGGATCTTGTGACCTGGTGTGGAGAAAATGACCTAATCTGGAAGACAAGTAACCCTACTAAAACCTTAGCTCATTAATCTCAAAGATCTCAAGAAGCTTTATCCATCTTATTGCAAATCATAAGAGATGAATTGTATTACATATAGGTCATATGGACTCACCTGTTGATGCATGGAAGCAATTATTCCCCTATTGCATGAAAGGAATGACTAACCAGAGATGCTAATCAAACACCACGATCAATAAGATGAAAGATTAATTCGCCAGAATAACTTTACATAAAACCTTTGCAAACAAATGAACATAAACAACAATATCATATATTATTATGGAACTCAATGCAATACATTGAGAATGGGCCTTTCTTAAATAGGCAAGGAATAACAATCTAAGAACCAGTCAAGGTCGTAGATCAAGCCATAAATCAAGGAAATAACTAGTCATCAAAGAACTAGTCAAGACCATAGATTTAGGAGAGAACTAGACATCAAGGATCTAGTCAATACCATAGATCAACTAGTCAATACCATAGATCAAGGAAAGAACTATACCTAACAACTAGATAATATCTCCTAATATCTAAATAAATAAAAAGAAATATCCACACACATAAGTGGGTGAGGATAAATACAATAAAGGTAAATAAAGTACCTAGGTGAACATGAGCTAAGGTAAATACCTACTCTAACACCCCCCTCAAGTGAAGCTAGGGGCCAAAATAGAAGTGTCATGTCCACAGTATGAGTCCCTGACAACTAGGCCTGATGAGGTACTCATGTACAATAACTGGGAAAAAAGGGACACCGCAAGGTACCCAAAACTAGTAACAACAAAGTAAAGAGAGTAAATACCCACTCCAAGGCATCCCAAGAAGCTCGGCTCAAAAAAACTCGTACAATGCTGAAGAATTTTGGTGTGCACTGTGGTCTGAATCCACTGCTCGATCACAAAACTCAAAAACAACTGACACTGGGTTTCACCAGAATAGCTCCATACAAGGAGACTGTCAATGGAGTGATGTCGAAAGTGCAAAAAAAAACACCAAACATAATTTGATCAAGTGCTACAAATAGGTGTGCCATGATCCAAGAAAATAAACCAAAGCAACAAGGCAAGGACACAAAATCCAGAGTTCATGATCCAAGAAAAGCCAAGGTAACAAGGCAAGGACACGAAACCCGAAGAAGCAGGATCAACACCACACCCTCCCATACTACTGAATGGGTGGAGTGATGCTACAAATCTGTATGAGTTACCCAAAACAACTACTCAAACACTGACAAACTAACACTGGAATGCACCAAAATAGATCCCCCACAAGAGATACTGTCAACATGCCAAAAGTGTCGAAAATACAGATACAAAATCTCTCAACAAACAAGAGAGATACACTACACCTGCTAAAGAAAAATTCTCAAAACAAGAAGCATCACAATGCATAAGGTATAGAAAGTGGAGCAAGAGGCTGAATGGTGGAGGAGCCATGCCTATAGAGTCCTCTCAATGAATGCCTATGTCACCTCCATGAGTGATCAGATATCCACCCCAAATCAACACAGATGGATGAAGAAGATGCCTGCATATGACTTGGTGTAAAATGCACAATGGGTGCATGCAAAAGAACATCAGAATGTGTGTCAGGTTGATCATGTCTGACAACTGAAATCTCAGGTTTCTCAAGCCTGAGTGAAGGTGTAGAACTCATGTGTTTCTCATGATCCTCAGAAAGAGTTGAGCGAACAAAAAAAGGAGCTCTGTCAATGTGTGATCCCAATGAAGTATCTGCTTGAAAACCAATGTCATGACGAGAATTCCACTTAACATGTGGAATAGAGGAAACAATACCCTGTGAATGTCTACCAATGACTCTGCTAGTGAGACCCATAGAATGGAGCATGCGAGAACTGAATGCAGTGGTATGCTTCTCAAAAATCCATGCAGCTGAGCAGAAGTAGGATACACAACATGTGGTACTGTAATAGGCACAGATGTGGAAGAGCATGCAGTAACAAGCTTCATAGGTTTATGAGCATCAAAAGTAGGAACAAACTCAAAGACTGACAGATCAATGTCAGTGGGTTCAAGAGCAATAGCTGCAAGTGGACTAGGAGCATGGATATGGTTGTCCACAATATGATGGTGATGTTGTAGGCTAGCAAGTTTGTTCTGTAGGAAGTGTATTATTGTATCCTTATCGTGAATGAGTGATTGTAGAAGAGAATTTCACTTCTTGAGTGATCTATTTTCTTCCAAAAATTTTACAATATCCTCTTGAAGTCCACATACTTTAGAGAAAAGCATATCATTCTCAGAATCCATGATAGGTACAAAATGCAACTCCCAAAAGTTTAGGATGTTGGGCTCAGCCGAAATTGCATCCACAATTGATTACAACACTCCTCCATATTTGACACTTTATAATTATAGTGCAAGTCTCAAAATAAATATTTCCAATGGAAAGAGCATGAAAAAACAAGCACTTTTGCAAAAAACGACACTCAAAACCGAGTTACCGATCAAAAGTTACAAGCTTTTTAATATTTTGCTCTGTTATTTATTTTAGTTGCCACTAAAACAAAATAAATTGTTGTTGCCTTCACCACACAAATAAAATTAAAGGGGGCTGAAGTTAAGCACCTACTAGTAGGAATCACAAGCTTTAAGCCCTCATATGACCATACCATATGACCAAGGGCTAAGGATTTTAATGGGGAATAAAAACTATGAATCAGTCACGTGGACTTGTAGATCCATAAATCAAGTAAAAAAAGTCAATACCATAGATCAAGAAAAGACCTCTACCTAACAACTAGATAATATCTCCTAATATCTTCTACAAATATCAAAATATCCACACACAGATCTACTGTAAAAGAAAAAACCTAGTGAACAAATCTCAAGTAAAACCTACTCAAACCCAAATCTAAATAAAAATCCACGGTTTCTTAGTTTTTGATTGGATTGACAAATCAAGGAAAACCCATGTGCTATTTCATACAACTTTATTTTTAAAAAGCACAAAAAATGACTGCCTTTTGGCCTAGTTTATAGTCGATCTTATTTTCACACCTTCTGGATCCAATGGAAGCCTCTATTTTACATAAAAATGCACCAAAAAATATGACCAAATCCCAAATATACACAAGAATTTATTTGCAAAATAAAACTTACAGACAGATGTCAACAGCAATCTCTAGCTCTGATACCATGAAAGGAATGATAACCAGATCATACCAAGCCAAGAACACATATCAATAATCAAACACCATGATCAATAAGATGAAAGTAATTCACCAGAATAAGCTTTACATAAAACCTTTGCAAACAAATGAGCAACAATATCATATATTATTATGGAACTCAATGCAATACATTGAGAATGGGCCTTGCTTATATAGGCAAGAATAACAATCTAAGAACCAGTCAAGGACGTAGATCAAGCCATAAATCAAGGAAATAACTAGTCATCAAAGAACTAGTCAAGACCATAGATTTAGAGAGAACTAGACATCAAGAATCTAGTCAATACCATAGATCAAGGAAAGAACTAGTCAATACCATAGATCAAGGAAAGAACTATACCTAACAACTAGATAATATCTCCTAATATCTAAATAAGATAAAAGAAATATGCACACACATAAGTGGGTGAGGATAAATACAATAAAGGTAAATAAAGTACCTAGGTGAACATGAGCTAAGGTAAATACCTACTCTAACAAACTTGCCATGAGGGATCATTTATCCTCTTGATAGTTAATTTTTGTTTATAGTTGTTTTACAGGCCTTCACAATGGACCACCAGTGATACAAAGATGGTTGAAAATTATATCTTTTTAGAAACATTGCAATAATATCTCAATTGGATTGTATGTATCATAATAGTGTTTTGCGACAAGATAAAATCTTATTTACTTTTAATTTTTCTTACCATTGGGTAAAAATTTAGAAATTAGATTCAATGGGCTTTAAGGTAAATTATACATTTTAATGACAGGAGACACTAATTCTAACCCCTATCCAATTTAAGAAGGTTAATGGAGGTTTTGATTCAAAAATGACTGAATCAATGCATCTTCTTATAAGGCACACTTTGGATAAGTGAAATTATTAATCTAATGTGTGATAATGTGCTTAGAGTGGAAATTCCATAATCCTAATACCATTTTGAATAATATGTCAAAATTTTAAAGTGAAGTTCAATACTTACAACAAATTCACATTTTCATTGGCACTAAGAGCTCATGGTGTAAAAACTATACCAAATTCTTTCAAGTTGCAAAATTTTCAAATTGTGAATCGGATCAAAAGATTTAAAGATCAAAATATATTTGATCTAAGTGAATTCCAGGAGCAGTCATTACGTATACATACCACTCTGAATCTCCAAAAGACTAGAATGGATCATTAATATGTGTAGAAGTATGTCTACCAACATGACATTGTTCCTGTTCCTACTTAACATTTGTCATTGTAGGAAAATTATCTCAAATTTACTAATTATCACTTGTATTATTCACTGTAAGGCTGTGGAGGCTGTTCCAAATCCTTGGGCACATATGTTGATAGATCTCTTTGTATGTTCTTCATTAAAATAACTTTTTCTAAGGAAAGAAGACTAAGGGAAGCTTCTCATTCCTAAAGTTGTTTTGATTATTTACTTAAGATAAAGTGTATGAAAATAATTAGCAAGCAAGTTAGCACATCCTTTATTATTAGACCAAAAATCTTTTAGGCATATCTTTGAGAACTATGTATTATTTGAATCTTGGAAGAAATTCCCCTTCTAGGAATGATATTCAACTTTGAGCATGAATATCTTAGGATGAAATAATTAGAAAAGGTTGTCACAAATGTTACCTAATTCTGATCTTGTTGGAGAGTTCTTTGAATAAAGTATGTTAAACTTTGAAAAGCTTGTTTAAGAACATTGAACCACCTGTTTCACAAATATGCAATTCACTCAATTCTGATGATTAGAAATCAATTCTAAGTTTAAGGGATCTCATGAGGGATCAAAATCTAAGTGCCTTGTATGCATGGTTTTGGTTCATTGATGAGACCCTGAATGTATGGTCAACAATTTATCTAACATGGAAGATTATGTTTGTCTAATATTTCAAGAATCTAGAGGATTGAGGTGAAAGCGTGCATTCTAATTTGAAATAAAAAACTTATTAAGTCTGGAAATAGAAGGTGGAGAAACACATTTGATTGATCAGTTTCCCAATCAGGGCTGCATTGAGACAAGGGTGCAACTTTCAACATCTATTCCCCTCAACAAAATGACATTTTGAGAAAGGAAAAACAAGGTCCTTTTAGACGAATTCCAATCACATGCCTTCATACCAATGTGCCTAAATTTCTTATCATTTGAAAAATTATTGTTGGATACCCATAAATAAGAGATGTTTACTAAAAGTCCTATATTTCAACCTATTGTCATGCAAAGTGTAACAAAGCTTCAATTTCCAAGCATGACAACTCTACTTTGTGCCAATTTTCATAGTCCTACAATATTTTGAGGAATCCCTAAAATCTTCAAAGGAATGGGAATGATCCACCTTTGATATCTTAATTTTTTCCCATGGTGAATTTTAAATTCAAATAAACCCCCTTTTAAGGTGATTGACATAGGAGTTCAAGCAATTAAAAAAAATCTCTGTGGATAGTGTTAATGGAGCATTTCAACTAGTTCCCAAGAATGAGAGAAACCCCCTGATGGATACTTTTTAAGAGGATAAACCATAATGGATCTGTTGAATTTTAGGCCTAAAAACATCATGGAATGATTATCTCTCTAGATATTTGATGGAGATTGAGGGTTTGGGGACCATCCTGATCAAAATCTTTCACAGGCCTAGTTCCTAAATGGGCCAAAACTTGTTAGTTTTTGAAAATAATCCTGATTAGTCTTAGAAAGAAAAAATCAACATCTCCGGTAATATAATTCCCTCCTACAAGATCAGGTGAACCACAAACTTTTTTCACAAAATGGTGCATCAGATATGACAAATTAAGTTTCAATATGGCATATGCACAGATGAACTACAATAAAAAAATAACTTTTTCAAGGATCAACTTGGAAACTAAATACCTAGTCCTCCTCTTCTAAGAGAAAATTGTAAGAAAGGCCATTTCTAGTTGGTTATAAAATTTCATTTAAACCATCCATGGGGAGATTGACAATTTCAAGTTGTCTCTTTGAAAGCGATTAATAGGATGTTAGCCAACTTTTGGGAGGACACGTGTCAGCTCCACATGAGCACTGGTGGGAATTTCTTAGTGTTATTTCCCAATAGGGTTGGGAAACACTTGAAAAATGGATATTAACCCCCATCATGATTGGATTTAAATGGTGACTTAAAAGAAGATTTCCATTCAACCCCTGGGTGTTTGTGAGAGCTCAAATTTTTGTCGAAGATTTCGCCATGTCTAGTAAGAGCACCATGGTATTCAATGTCTTTCATGTACCTCACATTCAAGCTTACAACCTTGAAAAATGCCCAATCTCCCATAAATATTTTAAATACTCACCTAACCTTTGAGCAAACTTCTAATATCACATGACAACCATATTAACACACTTCCTCATGCATTGTTCCTCCAGTGATGATATCACTCAATGAGTTAGATTGCCAAATTTGATCAAATTTAATCAAACTCAAAGGTTGAAAAAAATATTCCCATGGTGATTAAATGTCTCAAAAGATTTATCATAAGAAGAGAAATAAACAACAAGATCAGAAATTCTATAATTGAAAATCCTCCTTATGATTTGTGAAATTTTCTTGGAGAAATATTTAAAATGAATCAATTGAAATCAATTAAAAATCGTTCCTCTATCAAAAACCATTTGAAACATATTTCATTACCACTTCATGTGTCATAAAAATTCAGAGTGAATTACATGGGCTCTCCTTTCTAGAACGAATAAAAAATTTGATTTTCAAACCGGCTGTCGGATCGAAACAAGATTTGAAACATGATGGATACCACAAGAAGAAAAAATCCATATCAAAAATATAATTTTTTTCACAAATGGAGAAGAAAATCAAACCTTGTAATTTTGTAGATACACTTAATGGTTGATGTCTAAAAGGAGTAGTTAGAGTAACAAAATTTTAAAACTTTAAAACCTCCCAAGTGATAATTTCAAGATTTTAGACTTACAAGATTTTAGAAAAAATCCTTAAATAAATTCAATTTTGGAGTGATATGGAAAACCAGAGGAAATGGTATTTTAAATAGCATATTCTTGTACATGGAGGACTTCCATTGCTAGAAATTGAGAAAGTGTCAAAGAAACTTCGAAAGAGGCATTAAACACATCTTGACACTATTGTAGTTGGATATACTTCTAAAATTGTCTTCTTGGTCCAAAATTGACACTTACTAAGTAAATAGTAAGGGGTCATTATTCCATGAGCACCTGCCAAAAATAGACAAATTAATCTTGAATGTAGTGCCCATTTCCCTTTGACACCTTTATATGATTATGTTGATACGGTTGAATATCATTATGGACATTATTATGCTTTGATTTAGTATGATGTTAGATGTGAGATCATGGATTATTGTTGACTTGATTTATATGATGCATGATGATTATTAGAGACACTTATATGTGGATGATGATATACTATTTGACATGGATTATATTATGGATGTTGTTCAGACATGTGATATTTGGATATTTTGAGTAGACCTAGAAAATGGAAATTATTTGATGATGATATAGTTGTTGATTAAATTACAAATGATGATGTTGATTGCCTTAATGTTGTTCTGATTCACATATTTAGATGATTTTGTGATTTTATTTATATTCATTTTGGATGTTCTGACATGGCCACGAGGCCGAAGGAGTTATTTGTGTTTTGCATGTTAAAAATATCACAAAAAACATCGGAGGATTGGTGACCAACCACATTGGAATTCTAGGTGAATTCAACAAGGTCACCATGGCAACTTGTTTTGTTGTGTGTGTGTTTTTTGTTAGGGATTCCCATGGGGGGATCACCTTTATATGTGACCATGGGTTTGTGTATTTTATTAATGTGGTTAAATTTTATTTATTGTTGTATGTATTTTATTAGTGATGTGTTTACCCCTTTCTTTTATTTAATTAAATTGTGGTAGATTAATGTGAGTAATCATATGGTTAAAATTAAATAAATCAAATTGGGATATGGGAAAGTAATTATGGAAGTTGTTGGCTCTTTAAATTTAATATGTAAGTGATGTGTAAGAGTTGTGTAAGTCAGATTTTGGAGTATGAAACACTCCACCTCCTTGGAAATTCGAATTTGTCCTTGGAGGCTATTTTTGGAGGCTTGTGGGACAAGTAAAACTTGTCCCATACCTCTTAAATTAATTTACCAACCATACTTATGGTTGGAGAGGTGATTTTAGACTTTTATAATGCATTTTATTAATCATGTTGTAAGTTTTGATTGCACTCTTCTTACATTTTATTTAATTTCAGTCCTTTGGGGTGTGGGTTTTTGGAGTGTGTAAGTAACTTGTCATATTTTCACCCACCTCTTTATTGTGCTTTGGAGAATGAAATTTTGTCTTTTGTGTTGGAGTTGAGGATGTGTGATGTGGCATCCTACATGGATCCACCTCATCCTCTTCTCTTCCCTCTTCTATTAAATTCAAACTCTTGCTTGTTTTGGGTTGTTGAATTCATTTTGAAAACTTCTTTGGGGCAATTTTCTTGTGTTTGGAGCTCTTGCTTTTGGAAGGAGTTTGGAGAAACTTTGCATGCTTGTTGATTGTTGATTTTTGGACTGTATTTTTGACATTGAAAGCTTGTTGTTTGGAAACAAAACTACCATGGAGAGGTAGGAGCTTACCTCTTCTTTTATGCTGTTATTTTCTTTTTATGTTGTGTGAATGGTGAATGTTTTATGTGTTTATTTGGTCTGGTTGGGTAGACTGCCATAGGAATGGTGTAGGAGAAGGCTATGGGGAATCATCTAGGGGGGGCATAAGGGAATGCCATTGGCATTAGAATTTTGTGGAGGGAGTTTGGGTTTGGGATCCACCATGGAAAAGAAATAGCTTGCATTTCTTACTTTGTGGGGGGCATAAGGAAATCTGTGGGGGGCATAAGGAGGGATTTTGGGGGGCATAAGGATATGCGATGGTGAATTTTATTGGTGGTTTGTTACTAGGTGGATGCCCAATTCCAAATTGGGAGGCATAAGTAGCTTCCCCCATAGACCTTGCTCCTTTGGCTTGCATGATCAAGCCTAAGTTTTGTTTTAATGTTTTCAAATGTAGTTGTAAACTACTTGTTTTATTTGGACTGTGTTTTATATTGAATTATGCATGTGAAAGATGTTGTTGTATGTGTTGTGGAAGCCATTTGTTGCCATGGGTTGAATCACACCTCTTATTTTATTGTGGTTGGGGCTCAGGGGCCAATGATGAAGGATGGATTCTCCTTTCATTGGATGTCTTGGTTGGGTGGAGAGCGTTGCCTTTCCCCCACTTTTGTTGTGATCAAATTGGAAAAAAGAGGAAGCTTGCATGTTGTTGTCCTGGAGCAGAGGAAAGTAAAATGTAGTTTGACAGTCCCTTGTGAAATAAATTCATTGTAACCTTTCCCACTTGAAGTGGATGAAATTGTAATGTATATTTGTGAATGGAAAAGATGTTGTATTGATTATGAAAGTTGTATATTTGAATTGTGAAGGATTTATATTTGTTCCATTCATTGGAAAGAAAGAAATAGAATGTTGTTATTACATTCAAACATTAAAGATGTAAAGTTTATATTTGGAATTAATAAAGAATTGAAATAGTTTTCTCATATGCATTGTTGGATTGAATTCAATGATTTCATTAAATGTAAAAGGGGAAATATATCTCTGTTTGAAAAAAGGAAAATGTATGTGGAAAAATGTTGTATTTTGTATCTTTTGGAAATATATTAAAATTGGAAATCAGACTTTACAATTTTATTTTAGAAATGGTTTTTTTTAATCAACTAAATGTATTAGACTAGTTTAGAAATGAATTCCATACTTGGAATGATGAAATTGATAAATATAAATCCTTAGAAATGGATCTCTGTTATAAAATTTAAAACTGGCAAATAAATTTATTTAAAATGTACAGTTTGAACCTACACAATAATCAACATTGAATAATTAAAATTTAGCATGTTATCATATCAATGAACTCAAATTGACAAAAAAGAAACACTTAAGGAAACAATTTAAAACATTGCAAAATCAAGCCCAATGCCCTTTCACAGTCGTTTTCTGTCAATTGTTGGAAAAATTCAAATTGGAAATCAATCAAGCAAAATTACCTTCCCAAAAAACATCCTAAATCCTTCTTAGAATAATTCCTCCATGTCTGTTTGGCATGTTGAGTGAAGGAGGAGATCAAATTGAATAAAATTTATAAGTTAAAAATTACCAGTTTGCTTTTTAAAATCCTGTAGAACGTTTTCATAAAATTGACCCCTTAAACTTTATCAAAATGTAAAATTTATGATTCTTGTGCAAAGAGGGCATTGAGAGATTTCCAAAAAGTCCTCGTTTTCCCAAAACTGAGCTTTCTATCTCAAAAGTTATGGCCCTCTGAAATTTTTCCTTCTTGGCAGGAAAATTTGGGAAAATTTTCCATGGCAGGCCCGCGGCCTGAAAATTTCCCGTCAAAATATCCTTAGAATTTTTTTTGAAAAATTTGCTTGGCAAAATTTTTGAACTTTTCCTCCCGTCCCACAGCCAATCAGAGGCTGCCACGTGTCCTCACAGGGAAATGGAGAGGCACAACATCTTTTAGCCCTTAACTTTTAAAAATTTTTGGGAAAAGTTTATCTTTTGCCCCGTCGGCCCGGAACCAATCGGAGGCTGCCAGGTGGTAGTATGGGGTGACAATGGGGTGAGGGAAACCCTCACAACCCTTTTTTTTGAAATTTTTCTTTGGGAAAAATTTAATTGAGTTTTCTGTGGCCAATGCTCCCATGCCACGTGCCCATGTTGAAATCAACTGGCATCACGGAGGAACAGGACCCATTTTCCTTTTTCATCTTCAAAAATTTCACCCTCCCCTTTGGTGAAATTTCCCAATATTCTCCTGCCACCCACCTTTCTGTACTCCCTTCCATCCCCATCATGGTTCTTGGGCACCACGTGTCCCTGGCACACTCAGGTGAAGGGTGCACTTGCACTCTCCCCTTAAAATGTCCCAAAATTTGGTTCTTTCTCCTACACTAGAACAAAACTTCAACACCGCCCCGTGATCCGCCAACCCACTTTCATCCAATGGTAGATTTTCTTCCATGGCTCAACATGTGTCCCTTTGAGGGAAAATTTGACCCCTAAAGGCACAGAACCAGTCCATATCTTGAGTTTTACAAGGAGTTAGTAGGACTTATTTATATCATTGTAAAGGTGAGAAAATTTCCTACCCAATGGGAATGATTTAGGGAAATTTTGGAAGCATTAAGTGTGAGAAAAATCAAGTTGAAACTATGACCTGTTAAAGAGTGGGTATGGTGATATTTTACTCCCTGAACCTAACTGAAACTTCTAACCCTAAAATGTGCTTCGACCTTGTGACCTATGATAATTTTTCACCCCTAAAGGACAAGTATGTCCTAGTAATTTTATTTTTTTTCCAAAACTTAATAGGGTCAACTGTTGTCTTGTAACTTGGTTAGGAGGACACTTATAATAAAACAAATGATTCCATAATTTTCTAACTAACCCTAGGTTGTTTCTTGGGTTTCAAGTGGGTTGTTAAGTGGGCATCACATATCCTTGAATCTAGAACATGTTCTGGGAAGGGATAGGTAAGCTAAGATTACTCACATGTGTGCCCACAATTCTCTCTCTCCTCTAACACACTCTCATATGAAGCTGATCTTGGGAATCTCTACTGTGCTTGCCCAAATTCAGGAGGACCTTATGTCACGGATCCTCATCTTGGTACAATAGATTCAAAACCCTCACAAGCCATCATTATTAGGGAATATCTTTAAAACTGCCTCAATTTCCCTCTCTTGAGATTCATTATACTTGAGCTATCTTTCCTCTCTCTAGGAGTGGACTTTTTACACTTGTTGCCTTCTAATGGGATTCCGTCATCCTTCTCCACATACGATGGGATGTCCTTGTGTGTGGTGGGAATTTATATATCCATTGTCACCTCACCAATCCTGTTAATTCTACTTTGCAAATGATCTTACCCATTACTAAGGGTCATAACACATAAATAGGATACTATGGGCTCGCACAAGAACTGTAAACTCAAATTCTTCCCAACAAAAATACATGGAAATTACATATTTCAACGTGTAATGTACATATTACTCCATCCCACAAATGATCTAACATGTCTAGTCAAGTCATCATTTGAATCAAAGAGAGTCTGATAATATTCATGCATCTAAAGCCTCAGTCTGTAGTTCCTATCTGATGTGTAAGTTGCCAACCACTGGTATAATTCTACTGGAAAGAAGTTGAATAACGTGCTCATATAATCGTGACTAAAGATTATCTTAATGACCTACTTATGTGTGTTAAATCCAGGTCTAATATTATACCTATGTCCAACTTGTCTTGGTCATATTCTACTCAAATTTCAATGCTCTCAAAACATAGTCGATATGCCATCTACATGCAACATCCTAACAGACAAATAAGAGGTCCTGACAAAAAACTAAAATGTAGTCCTTTATTTATGATTTGAAGCATTCAAATTGTCGAAGTGTCCCTCATTTAAATGCTTGATAGGAATTTAGCATTTATTTTCATCATATTAATTGAACAAGAACCATTCAGGTATAGACAACACATAGATTACGATTCACTTTACAAACACATATAATAAGGAAACGCACAACAGTTTAAGAAATAACCAAGATGAAGGCCGAAACCATGGGGATCACCATATTCAAACATGTCCATAATTAGGATCCAAGTGAAAATTATCCATCATAACTCAAATTGAAATACATAATAAAGTAAGCTGAATACAAAACCAATCATTACAGAGATACAAAGATGTCATGCACCTTAAAAAAATTAGCATTAACCCAAACATGATTTGCATACATATTCAACTCCACTAAACAATCATATGACAAACATTTATAGGGGTGGGGAATTTCCCTTCATTACCCCCATGCGCTCTCCTAAAAATAGGTGTTCTCACAAAATAGACTACATCCTTTCTGAACAAGCTTAAAAATATCCACACGTATAATCTTGCATGATTTTTACAAAACGGATAATAACAAATTATCCTATCTTATCCTTACTTTATGACTATTAATATTCTTCATGTGTTCTTTAATACTTGAATATACATTGCTTTAACTGCTTACTTGATCTACATGCCAAGTCTATTATTTATCATGACCTGGAAAATCGGTTAAAGTCCCATCTTTGTATGTATTCTTATGTATGTGTAGTCTCATGCGATACCGTGTCCAACATTAATGCACATTGCTCACTAACTCCTTTGCACATGTAAAATGTTCTTATGCGCATGTCAAAAATGTTTCTTCTGTACTTAGTTAATTTACCCCATCTAACAATGGATTTTGGTATTCGTAACATGGGGTTGAAAAATTTTCATTTCAGTCTTGTAAGTCACACTACTTGTGTTAAGTATGAGAATCTCGTTCTTACTTCATGTAAGAGAAGGATAAATTTTTACTCATGTGTAATATCCTTCTGTATTCCATTTGAATACTTAAGGTATCTACTCACTTTGGTAGAAGGTGTTTGAGACCTAATGAAAGGTGTTTTGAGTGAACTCCTCTCCTTTTATATAGTGGGATTGTGTGTGAACTAGAATCCATAAAATAATGGTGGTTAGGAAACCTAATTATGGGTTATGCCAGAGCTTAAAATTAAACCCATCTTAAATCAAGTTGATCTAGGGCTTTGAGGCAACATGGGACTATCTCCAAGTTGTGGGACCTTACGCTTGAGACATACCTCTATAGAAGGCCAACTTCCTATCACTATTTTATGCATAAACTTTGCTTATGGAAAAGCAAAAGTAACTTAAGAATCATTTGAGCAATTCAGGGTAGATCACTGTCAAGGTGCAATTACTAAGGGATTTCTATTAGTTATAAAAATTTATTAAAACAAAGATAATAAACTTGATCAAGCTATCATTTAAGGTAAATTTAGAAATATTGATGAGGTATATTATGAATACATAAAATAAAATTTAGACTACAAATAGTTTCTAAGTCAAGAAAATAGGCAACTTTACCTTGCCGATGGATGACATTTGGTGGAAAGATGGAAGAAGACGATTGAACGATGATAGTGAACAATTTGACAATGGGTTCAACAAATCAGGAGCAATGTGATGTTGGTGTCAGCTGGTGAAGGATGTCTTGATCTTTGTTACATAGATAATGAAGAAAAATTTACCTGCAAAAACATCAGAATGCCTCTCCAAAAGAGGTCTGAATACACATATTTATAGATCACTGACGATCGGGGCAAATCAATGGTGATTTCAAGAAACCTAACTAAAGTAGTTAGGTGGGTGATTTTCACCTATTTTGAACTAGATATGGAATATTTTGAAGCATTTAAGGGTGGGAGTATGGTAAAAAAAAATAATAAAAAACTTGTTTAGGATAAGAGGGGGTTATATTTTTTGGATATATTTAGTTGGTTAGTGATTTTAGAAGGTTAGTTGGTTAGGAATAAGTTAGTGATATTTAGGAGAGGTGGAAGGTGGTTTTAAACACAGTTAGGTGGTTAATTAGCTGTCTTAGTTAAAAAAGTGAGGTGTAAGGAGGAATTAAAATAATTAAATAATTTAGATGAGAGGGGTGTGCAATTAGTTAATAACTAAAGATGGTGTAAGATAGCGTAATGTCTTAAATGTGGCACTTTCAATTGTGCAGTGTGTCTAAGTCGAGGGGTGCCAAATTTTAGTGTCTAAATGTCACTTAGTTTCCTTAATTCAAGGATGAATAAGAATAAATGCTTGGAAAACATATACTTGAATTTTCTTTGAACAACTTTACAGTAGGGGTAAAAAAGGGGAAAGGCCCTGAAGTTGGCTCATCTGAGAATGCCTCTTATTATGACCCTACTTCTCCAACTTATTGATAGGATGAGCCAATAAAGTTCTGCTACTATGGATAAATTCCTTCAAATGTAATCCAACATGTCTTAATTAGTCAATCTCCGTACAACAAAATCTTGGGGCACCACACTCCCTCCTTTTCCAAATGGGCCCAATTTGGTGCCCATCACCCAACCTATATCCAAAACAAAGTATTAATATTAGTACAACTAGAGGTTCTAGCACCTTATATTTCTATCATGGATATTGGTGGCATTACTTCTTCTATCTTCTAAAATGGGTCTATTGATCCTACGCTTCACATCAATTCCTTTGGTAACCTTTACAAGAAATTTATCAAAACCGATTTATAAGTTTATACCAAACTCCTAGATCAGCTAGAGATGTTTTTTTATTGGTATCACACTTTACTTCCAAATTCTATAGCTGAGCTAGATTCCTCGGTGAACAAATTTCAATATCATGATCTACCTGAGAAAAATATCAATGTTTTCATTAACTGCTAAATATTTGAAATTGAATCAATGTAATATTTCATCAAGTGTTAGAATACCCTATCTACATGAGCATAACACAATATTCGTACCTATCCTATCCTTTTAAGTGCTCATATTTGTTGTGATAACCTTTCCCATGTGTTTGAAATGTGAAAACAAGATCATGAAGTTCTTCCGATGCAGTGCTTCTCAAGGAAGATTCTTCAGTGAACCTAGAAAGGCTATTTTTAGCCTTTCTAGGACCAAGGTGTACATCCCCAAGAGAGATTTGAAGGCCCAAATTCATCAGGAAGTGGTATTAAGGAGATAAGAATTTTTTGTAAAGTGGTTTAGGAAGATTTAGGAAATATTTGAATGTTTAGGAACAAGTTCAGTGAAAGCAGGTTTTTGAAGGTGAAGGAGCTTGTAGTTCAAAATAACACTTGAGCTTCAGGAAGTGATTTTGGGAGCTCAGTAATGAGTTGGAGGTAAAAAAATATACCATTAGAAATATAATTCAATTCTATAAATGATGGTATTTTCATATTTTTCACAAGACCAAGTGCTTCTTTCCACAGTCTATTTTCAGCAAGCATAACCCGTGGTCTGAGAAAAAAGGATATTTTTGAGGGAGTTTCAGGAAGAATAAGAGCATGGTACCCATCCCATTCTTCTCAAAATGATTTTTAGAGTCAATTTTTATATAAATAAGCTCCAAAAAGACCTCTAGATGCTCCAGAAACATCATCGTCAAGTCTCTCTCCAAGTTAAGCTTTCAAGACTTAGCCAATTTGAGGGTGGACACATGTCATCACCAGATGATGGCACACTTTTGTGTCCCATTTGTCCCATCCCCTTGGGATAGTTGGGACAAAAAAATTTTCCCATCCCCAGATTAGCCCCCTAGATCATCATGTGACCTGATAGACAAAGCCCAAACTTGCCAGTTAAGCCCCTTCTCACCTTTTCTCAGCTCTTCCCATCACACAATCATGAAGTGACACTTGTCACTCCCAGGTGAGGGAAAAATTTCCTGTCCCATATATCCCATCCCCTTGGGATATTTGGGACACAAAAATGTGCCCCATGCCCAAGTTAGCCCTTGATTCTTCATGTGACCCCGAGAAGCCTCCGCAGGCCATTTTTGAGCCCCCTCTCCTCTGCCTCATCACCGAATCAGCTTTCGCCACTTTTCCTCACCAGGTGAGGGTGAATTTTTCTACACCAAATATCCCATCCCCTTGGGATAGTTGGGACACAAAAATGTGCCCATGTCCAACCCTTTCCCAGGTTCATCATGTGACCCAGTTTCAGCCCCTGGGAGCTTTTTAAGTT
Source organism: Taxus chinensis (assembly GCA_019776745.2). Taxonomy (NCBI): domain Eukaryota; kingdom Viridiplantae; phylum Streptophyta; class Pinopsida; order Cupressales; family Taxaceae; genus Taxus; species Taxus chinensis. The sequence goes on from JAHRHJ020001455.1 coordinate 776,246, forward strand.
CTTTTCTCTCTCCTCTGCCAAGCAATCATGGTCCACCACTTGTCAAGATGAGGTGAGGGTGAATTTTTCTACCCCATATATCTCATCCCCTTGGGAAAGTTGGGACAAAAATTGCGCTCCCTCCCAAGAAGATGTAAAAACTAATTTTTGCAAAAATTCTAACTGTCATGCTTCTTCCTTCCATGTGTGTGCGAGAAAGGTAATGCCACAAGAAATTATAAAATCCATTACTATCCTTCTTCACTTCATTTTCCCTCCATTCCTTCATGTTCATTGCTGAAAAACACCCAATAATTTGCTTTTTTTCTAGACACCATGCCCAATTTTTTCCAGAATGACTCCATGGCCAAAAACATGAAAAACTCATATCTCCCAATCTGGTGAGCGGAATCAAATGAAATTTTCACAGTATCTCTCTTTCCCAAGAGCCTAAAAGAAGAAATAAAAGAAAAATTAGAGGTGCCCCAGATTTTTAATGGAAAAAAACCCTATATTTTTTCCCTAGCTCATGTTTTTTCAAATTCCCACCATTCTGGTGGATGGTTCAAGCTAGAATTTTGAGCACAAAGTCCAGAAGACAAACCTATTCCAGAGAAGTTGATTTCATGTCAATCTGAGGTGTGGAAGACTAGTTTCTAAAAATAGTAAGTACCTTATTCTTGCACTTACTATAAATAGAAACTTTCCTAAAATATCAAAACCTTTCAAGACAGTGAACTCAGAAAACAACATAGATGACAAACTAGGCAATTCAAAAAGGCAAAAAAGCACAAAAAACACAAAAAAGCACAAAAAAGCAAAAAAAATAAATTTCTAAAAATAGAAAGTGTCTAAGAATGTCAAATAAACATCTTTGAAAGTGTTCCTATCATGTTAGGGGTTCCAAAAAACTGATTTCAAGTCAAAAAAGTAATATTTCCCAAAATAACAGCTCCTGGATCCAACTGCTAAAAATAGAAAGTTCTAGTTTTGAATGCAAAAATTTGTTCTCTCCCTCGTTTTGGCTCATCTTGTTGCTTTTCATCAAGTATGAAGTTCAAATTTTCCGGCCTCGAGCCTATTTCGGCTCTATCATCAAAGTACTCAAGTGTGGGTGACAGTGATGTTACCCATATGGATCTAGAGGACCTCAAGAACAGGATGTTAGGTGGACCCAGGGAACATGTGGAGGATAAAGTCTACACAAGTGAGTTGTATGCTGTGGGTGGTCATCCTGTGTCCATTCAAAGTGTAAAGTTGGTGTTGGCATGATCCCATCATTATGAGCCAGACACTCAAACCATAAGAGCTGATGATAACTCGGTCCTGGCGGTACTCACTCCCAAGGCAATCTCTCAATATATGTAAATTCCAGTCTGGAGCAACATGGTCATCATTACAAAAGAGTTTGCATCAGGTGAGTGGTCTAAGACTGAGTCATATCTCCAAGGCCTTGCACTTGGTTCATGGTTGAAGCAAGGTAGAAATCCCTCTTGTATGTCAAAATCTCTCTCCTGAAGTGAATTTCATGAGGGCTTCTCAGATGCAATCATCCTCCTAAGCCAGCTAATGGGAGAAGAAACCACAAGATATTTCCATGACTGGATGGCATTGTTCATTCTCACCATCATCAAGGGAAGACAAATGATAGATTGGGGGAAAATCATCAGTGACAACTTGCACCACCAACTGCTTCAAGTGCCAACTTCCAAAAAGTTCTTCATGACTTCATACTTGGTCTATGCCCTTGCAAGCACGAGACCATTCAGGGGTTTGACACTCACCCAAAATGTTTCTCAGAAGGCTCCTGCATATGAGAAATATCCACACCTAGGCTTGAAAGAAATCGACCAACACTTTGCAAGAGTGAACGATGTGTTCATGATGTTTTTCATCATATTATTGGAAGGAAACCCTCACTCAAGGATGTCTTCACAAATTGTCTCTAATCAAAAGGTATGGGTCCTTTTTCATACATTTTTCAACCTTTTCCTACATCTGAGTGTCTAGTTTTGAACTTTCTCCATGAAGGTTTCCATGCTACCTCAGTGACAGGATCATGTTGTTTGAGTTGTGTAGGAAACTTGTTCATGTCAATAGTAAGCTGAGAAACTGAAAGAAGAAGATGGTTTCTTTCCCTATCTCTCTAGGGATTTTCTCCTGTAAAAGTGCTCATGAGGCTGCCAACATGGAAGCTTCCTTCTCTCCCATAAACATATATTCATACACTCTAAGGGAATACTTTGATATCCAAAGTGATCCAAACACTTTTCACCTCCCTGACTTGCATCATGTTCCACATGTTGAAGACTACTGGGTGAATTGTGTCGATGACTTTAAAGTGAGAGAATGATATCACAAGAGGATGAAAATAAAGAAAATGAGCATATTCAAGCTTGATTGGTATGAGGATGGCATTCAAGATGATGGAATGGAGATGTATGATGCAGAATATCAAGTAGTGAAAGCCTCACCCCTTCCACAAGTGTCTTGGAGCATTCATGAGTCAGGGGATATAAATGAGTGAACTGAAGCAGTCATTAAAAGATCAAAAGAGTGGTTCAAAAGGAAGAGGGCTTCCCTCATTGCATCAGGTAACTTCCCAACTCTCCAAAGGTAAGAATCCCATCATTCCTCTTCAAAGGCCAAGGAGAAAGCTTCCAACTTAGCTCACTCAGGAGAAAGGTCAAAGCGAAAGGAAGTGGAACCAGAAGCTCCTCACTACAAAAGGTTGTATAAAAAGGTAAGGCTAATAAAGGACCCTGTGGTAGATTTGGAGCAAGGGGAAATTGATCCAGTTCATCTTTCAGTCCCTCAACAATCCAAAGCTTCTCATCATCCACTGCTACACTGACCCCTCTTGCACAAGATGTTCCTTCTCATTTAGAACAAGAGACTACAATCTTGCCAAATGCAGAGCGAGAGACAAATGAGATATTTCCTTGGGTGTAGGAAATGATCACAATAGAATCCCACATAGTTCAATAGGTGGCAGTCCCTGACTTCTCAACTATAGCCTCAATGGTCAAAGGAAAGAAGGGAAAGTTGGCTCAAGTAGCTTCACGCTTCTTCAATGGTGCTTTGGGAAATCAATATGTAGAAGTAGTCCAACCAAAGGTGATCAATCCCATTGAAGAAATGACTCTAGATGACTATGAGATGACCACCATCCCCCTAGGCCCAACAACTCATGAGGGAGATGCACATTTTTTCAAGGAATCTTCCACTCACCTTCTCATGAGGAATGAAGAGTACAAGGATAAAATTGATCAGTTGGAAGATCATGTGAAAACACTCACCTCATATGTGCAAAATTTCATGGACCCAAATGCCACTTCATCTCTTCCAATTGAAGAAGTTACTCCCATCAGTAGCTTTGATCCAAAGTCCATTTGGAAGACACAAGGTTTCACCATGCAGGGGTGAGAAAATGATAAATGGGTGAACAAGATTGTGGAAAAGGGGAAAGTGTTACTTCTAGAGATGATCTCATTGTTCAAGTACATGTGCATGACAGCCACCAAGGTTCAAATGACAAGGGATGAAATTGAGAAAGAAAAGGAACACTGGGATCAAGTGTTTCCACTGGTGACAGAGATGGGGAAAGCTCATTCTCGCATGTATTGGTGGACAAGAAGGTATTCAATTCTCCATCTGAGGATTTGTCACAGGTATGGGCCAGAACTCTTGTCACCAAGTATGAGATGTTGAACTGTGCTCTAGAAGAGTTGGATTCAAATGAGGAACATGCTTCTAAGATGCAGGATGATGTCAACATCAAGATACAGAAGCTTGGAGTCCTTGTAATTGATGAAAACACCTCTGCGGATGACTTGTTGCAGCCTTTTGAAGAACTTGTCAAACAAGAAGTTGGGAATCCCTTTTCCTTCAATGAGGACACACTGGAGTCTCTCACCGAGATAAGGGTTGTGATATCAAGCACTGCGAAGAAACATCAGTCTTGGTTCACAAAGTGTAAAAACATCAATGCCATCTCAGATAATTGGATCAAGTCATTGAATTTTGTTCACATTCCCCAGGCTGAGAAAGTTGCATCTGCGATGACTCGATATAGAAGAGAATTTAAAAGAGTGGATATCTTCCCAAGGTACTCAAAAAATTTCACCTTGAGAGTGAAGAAGAATCAACAGGCAAGGGCATTATCTCCATCTGAGTAGTTCTCTCCCTTATTTCTCTCTCTTCCCTCCCCCTCCCTCTCTTCCTTCATGTTCTATTTCTTCATTAGGGGGGTTGCACTTTTCATTTTGTCTTATTCTCTTTTTTTCTATTTTTGTCTTATGTGACTATAGTTGACATTGTAATAAGTCACCCTCAATTAATAAAAAGGGGACTTAATTTTATTCCTAGGAATATGAAGAGTCACATGTTGTAAAAGACAAATGAAAGGTCATGTGGGGGGTAGGTGAAGAGTCTTTCTGAAATCTATATATTGTAATGACTTCCCCATTCCAAAGGGTTGTCAATTTTGTATGTTCGAGAGTAGATAGCTACGAAGAATAAAAAAGATAGAAAATTCTTCCATTTTCATTTTCATATGTTCTTCCATCTCTCTCATTGTACAACTTTGCAAATATGTCAATAAAGAAAGGAGTTTCATGCTTTTCTGGATGAGTGAATAAGTGAAATTTTGTGTTCATGGTTTCATCTTGTCTTGATATAACTAGAAAGGTTGTGATTCTTTCTAATTTTGTGTGTTAATATTTCTGGTTAATCCTTGCAAGAATATGAATTTTCCTACTTGCAGTATTAATCCCTCTCCTAATTTCCCACTCCCACCTTCCTAGAAAATTCCTCCCTTGCACAAATTGCAAGCATTTTCCATAGGTGCAGTGGAGTGTGCCTGTTGGATCCCCGACCTCCTGGCCAACCACAAAGTTTTATTTTAAATGGAAGGTGGTGGAATATACTCAGTGGATTGAGATCCACTTTTTTTGCAATGGTTATGAGCATATGATAATATGTGGAGCATTGTGGCATAAGTGTGAAGTGCTTGGTTTAAATGTGGAGTGCTTAAGGCTTGGTTGTGGAGGTAATGTGGTAGGGTATGTTGGCAATGTGGCAAGGTGAGGTGGTAATGCGAGTTGGCAAGGCATATATAGTTTATTCAAAATGTAGAAAATTAGTCCCACATGCATAGTGGGATAACAAATATGACATATAAATGATAAGTTGTCTCCAAGCTAATATGAATAATAGAAGGCAAAAACACCCCTTTGCAAAAAGATTGTGTTGAACATGGTTGAGGGCCCTCAACCATCAAATAACGTGGCCCATTTTTTCGAACACAAGCGTCAAAGACTTGAGGAGAAAATACAAAACCCCCAAAAACTTATTTTACATGATTTTTCATGCGATCTCCATTTTCCACAATCCATACACTGTTCAAAAGATCTTGACGGGATATTCCGTACTATAATGGTTTAGGGAGAAATAGAGAACTTATAACCACCCAAAATGTCCACTGGATCACTTTGAAACTGTTGGTCTTGACAGTACACACTTGCATACATAAATATACCCTTCTCACTCTTGCTTAGCACACCCTGATAGCTCTTGGAATACTTTCTTGTCTTTGTACACCTCTCTGCCATAAGTTCCTAAGGTTTTATAGCATAAAATTCATCTAAATGCATCCATCCTCTGACCCATAAAGTCAAAATATGTTTTTTCTCTCTTGTCTAAAACCATAGGTTTTGGTCGATGTTGACACATGCCAATATTAACCCTATTATACAGTTTTTGATTGATATGTTTTTGGCCCAAACTCTCAATTCATTTGTTTTCATATGGATTAAGATTCCCTCTTGTTTATCCTTTCACAACATAATAACAATTAGAAGCATGTATAACTAAGTTAATCATATCTTATTTACGGTCCTAACACCTTATGTTCTCCTCATGTTAAAATAAGCTAAAAAAACACTTACTTCTCCCTAGATAGTGAAATAATTAATGAAAATTCATTTAGGGAAATTCCATCTACATGTGTGAAGTCTCCTTCCATGTCCAGGAGTCTCTATCTTCTTTCCACAAGAAAGAAAAGTGACCTATCCCAAGTATTTGAGGAAGTGTGAAACTCAAGTAAGGCATTGCCAAATCACGATTGTCAAGTTTTGATTGCACTATGGTAGATATCACATGCTAAGAGAATGATGTGTTGTTTGAGTACTCTTTAGAGTGGTGGAAAAATTAGTGGTACAAAGGGGTTCCCACAACCCACCTAATTTTTTTGTAAGAACTTCATCTTGTAATATAAGGGTTTGAGGATTTGAGTAGAGTTTACAGATCCATTTTGAAGGTGAGAGAATAAGACCAACATATAATGAAAATCATCTCCAGGTGAAGAACTTAGGAAGTTACAGAACCATATTTGAAGCAAGGCGAAGACTGTACAATAGGGTCAGAACCGTATGAATGGTCTTGACCTCTTTCTACAACTTTTCCCAGGTCCATTCTCAGGTGCCAAATTTCCATCCTTAGATCAGTCTGTTCCTGCATTAAGATAAATTAGACTCTTCCAGATTCATATAGAATCAACTAAGTGCAATTCTTTATTTTTGTTTTTATATTTATTAGATCAATAGTCATTTTCTAAAGCGTTATTCTAATTTATGAAATTAATGTTGGAAGTTAATTAAATCATAATATCCTTTTGTAACACTAATTCATCCTTTTTATACATGTTATTTAGGAAAATTCTAAATATTAAAAAGGTTAAGATTGATTCACTTAAAAAGTGAAATCATTTGGTAAACTTGATAGATTGAATCCTTCACCTAATCTAAGATCTCTCTAGTTTATATAGGTTAGGCCTCCTGAGTGCTTCGCCTGCCTAGAAATGATTATTGATATATGTCGGTATTCTTTACTCACCTTTGAAATGGATTTGTATACTCTACTCAAACCCTGAAACCCTTGTAATACAAGATGGAGTTCATGAAAAACAAAGTTAGGTCGGTTGTGGCATCCATGTGCACCCTTGATGTCACCACTACTTGAAAGAGGGCTCAAATCTCAAGTCATTCTCTTAGCATGTGATATCTACAATAGTGTAATCAAAATTTGACAATTGTGCTTTGATAATTCCTTGCTCGAGTTTCACACTTTCTCTAATACTTGGGAATGGTCACTTTAATTTGTTGTGGAACAAATATGGAGACTCCTAGACCTGGGAGGATACTTCATACCTGTAGAGGGTGCTACCCTAATTTATTTGCATCAGCTACTTTATTATCTAAGGAGCAACAAGTGTCTTTTGTGCTTATTTTAACATGAGGAGAACATAAAGTGCTAGGACCCCAAATGAGGTGTGATTAACTTGGTTATATAGGATTTTAATAGTTATTTTTTCATGAAAGGCTTGTATACACCTAATTTTTCACTTTTTATCTTTCATACATGTTACTAACAATTTCCTTTATGTAGATAAGGGTCACTGATGCATCTATTTCTAGAGTGGGTGCCTTAAGGGGCCTGTTGAGAATGGGAATGGTTATTCACGTAACCATTATGGGTTAGAGACAATACACATAGAGAGTGTGTTTATTTGGTCTTGGCCTTAGTTTTCCTTACACTAGGTATCCTTGTCTTCCTAGGTCTCATGCACATCACATTCACAATTTCTTTCTTACATCTCATCACTTGACACCTTTTTTATCCATATTCATGATCTACGACATACTATTTTCACTTTTCATGACACCTTACCTCTTTTCAAGGCCTATGGCTGACACCATCACCCATGGGTGATGGTATGGTGTTTTATATTTTCTCATTGTCAACACCATCACCCACAAGTGATGGCGTCCTATATATACCCTCACCTCATTTGACACTCATAAGAAAAGGAATCAAGAATCATTCAGACTTCCATTAGCTCTACTCTTTTACACCATTTTTACATCTACTCACCTATCTCTTGGTTCATCTTGCATCTTGCTTGGATTGGATTAATACTCTTCTTCTTGGATGGTTTTTTGCACTATTAGGTCACCTATAGTGAGTCTAGGACATGAATGATGTTCCCCTTCTCCACCTAATAACGGCTCTCTCTCGGCATGTTGCTTCTCTAGAGAGATAGATGCATCAGTGACCACCCTACAAGTACAAGGTGAGTGCTCTAACCATTTTTCATCATTTTGCATAGATAAGTTCATTTCCTTCTTCATTGTGTTATGTTAGCTTAGTATTTGATATGTTTGGATGCTAGTTAGCATAGTACTCTTATCCATTATCAACTCCTTAGTTATCATTACTTCATTTTAGTTATTTCATACATGTTTGTTTCATATATTATTGATCCATACCTCTCCACACCCAACTATCGATATCTCAGTAGGGTTCCTTCCTCTATCTTGATTATGGGCCTTAGAAACCCTAGGTTAACCTAGTGTAGGGATTACTTCCCTCTAGATATATGACCCTATCACTCATTGTATCCCCTTTAAGTCTATCCCCTTGTATGTGGTACATGTGTGTTTCCTACTCATTGCCTCAATACCCTTGTCAGAATAGATGATTTAGGAGTGCATGTTATTGAGACACATTTTGAACCACATACATCTCTGGTGAACTCGACATGAATCTTACAGAACCTTTGATCGAGCACAACTCATTAAAAGCATCACATCTCTAAATTTGATCTCATCTAAATCCAAAAACCCAAAACCTCAAAAACCCATCTGCACAGACACCATTTCACCCCTTGGGTGATCTTGTCTGTATTTCTATTTTCTCATATTTGAATGCCTTTAACCCCTATGTAGACCTGTTTTCATGAGACAATTCTGTTTAGTCTTCCAGATTTACTTCTAGACGCCTTCATCCCATGTTTACATTTTCCTGTATGACCGATTGTGTCTGTAGCCTTAATTTTTAGAACTTTTCTTAGCCAGATCAACACTCCATCATGGAGTATCTGGGCCTGGGGTCCTCTGACTCTGTTGTGTATAATTTTCCTGAGACATATCATCCTGAAAGTTGAGTTTCCCTTTTGTATGGATTGTTGCATCATAGGAGCACCTAGAAAGAAGCCTTCTACCCACCGCAATGGCCCACCTGAGGATGAGGAAGAAGAAATCCAGAATGATGATACTTTCGACCATCCTCTGAGATTCAAAAATTTTATCTCAGTTTTCTCAATATAAAGGAGAATCATAAAAAGTGCTTAGTAAATGCCTTCTCAAAATTTGTCTCTGAACAACTTGACCATAGGGAAGAAAAGGGGAAATCCATTGAAATAGGTTCATCTAAAAATGCCTCCAATTCTGACCCTACCAACCTCATTCTCCAACTCATTGAAAAAATGAGCCAACAAAAATCCACTACTATGACTCAATTTCTCCAAATGCAAGCCAACATGGATCAGTTAGTCAACTGACCTACAATAAGATCTTAGGGCACCAAACCCCCTCCTTTTCTAAATGGGCCTATTGGGGTACCCATCACCCAACCCCCATTCAAAAAAAATTCTTGCGAGTAGTCCAACAAGAGCCTTTAACACCCTATATTGCTAGTATGGATATTGGTGGCATTTCTCCATCTATCTCTTATGATGGGTCTATTGATCCCACCCTTCATATCAAGGCCTTTGGTAATCTTTACAAAGAATGGATCAGGACCAATTCATACATTGCCACCAAACTCCTAGTAAAGACACTTACAAGAGATGCTTTAGATTGGTACCATACTTTGCCTCCTAATTCTATAGTTGAGCTAGAGTCCCTAGTGTCAGCCCTAGTAAATGAGTTCCAATATCACGATCTACCAAAAAACAACATCAACACTTTCATCAATTGTCAACAATCTGAGAATGAATCAACACAAGCCTTTATCAAGCATTGGAAGACCCTATCCATGCAGGAATAACATAACATACCCAATAATAGCCTCTTTCAACTTTTCTTACGAGCCCTTGAACCTCACCTTCAATACAAGGTGAGGTCCTTTTCTCCTACTTCCCTAAAAGAGGCCTTTGAACAAGCCAAAAGGTAAGACTATCTCATGAGGGAATTTGAGAAATCTCCATCCAAGACACCAACCAACAAACAAGTCCAAATCCTTCAATGTTCTAAAAACAAGAATGCAACAGATGATAGAGTCTCAGATACTCTTCCTCTCTTCGCTTCTTCAAATAGGACTGTTTTCAATATTGACCAACAACCTAACAACAAAAACCAACCTAACTATCATCAACCACTGAGTAAGGAAGAGTTGAAGCGTCGGTTGCCTAAACCATTTACCGCAATCCTAGATCCTTCTCGACCCGTTCCTCATTGGCATGATGAGAGTAAGTTTTTTTGGTGGCACGCTAATTGGGGTCACTCACATGAGAATTGTCATGCACTCTGAATGGTTGCCATCAACTTCTTCTTAGGACCCAACTTTGATTATGACACCATCACTCATGAGTTTGACAAAAGAAGTCAAAGCTCGTGACGCGGCTCAAAAGAAGGATCATCATGAAGCCATCAACCAAGCTAATGAAAAGCTAAAAATATTCTCTAATCCTATGCCCAATCATGATGTCACTTGAAAGTTATAAAAGCAAGAGAATCCTTCAACCAATGTAGTTGACACAAATTACCTTCCTAATAACACGGTTGCAATCAATAATGTAAAACGTGTCATAACTTACGTAGAACTAGAGTATCCTGTAGCATTCCAACCTCAAACTCACATAGTCATTTATTCTTTTGTACCTCAGAATCAAGCTCCTCAAAGCAAGAACCTACCTCCTCCAGATGCCATTGGCCCTTGTGGAAATTCTCCTACAAGGTCGATTATGTCTGGATTTGTATCCTTGTCCACCGACACCATTGACCCCTATGCAAATCAAACTTGTAGAGCCGATGGCATAGAAACTAAGCAAAAATCAGCTTCAAAAGTCTCTCTAACTACCCCTACTCCTTTTGGCTCTGTTTCTGAGGACTCTTATCACTCTCAACCTACTACACATCCTAGTCATGATGAGTGGGATCCTCTCGAAGCACTTTCCCAAATTCCTGGTCCAGTTCCTTTTTCGGAGCTCATGTATACGTCACCTCACCATCATGAGTGTCTCATGACTACGTTATTTGACATGAACATCCCTTTTCCTCCCTCTTTGGGTAAAAATCCTACATTGCATGGCTTGGAAGAAATTATCTGCCGAAAATGTGAGGAACTCTCCATTCATACTGATCTCACCATGGATGCTCATTCATGCATTTGTTTTCCCATCGCTTTTATGATCCCAAATGAGCTCTTGCTTCGTGCAGACGATCCACCACTCTTCATTTTAGTTCAGATTGGTCATACTTCGGTTAACACTCTCATTGATGAGGGAGTAGCATGTGTGGCCTCATTAGATTTCATCAAGCCCCTCGGTTATTCTATTGATAACCTAAAATATATACGAACTACTTGCCAAGGATACGATCACCGACATATGCCTCTGATGGGGTGTATTTGGTTACCCATCATTATGCCCCCTAGGACTGTCCACATCAAAGTCATGGTATTCAATTCTCCCCTATCTTATAACATTCTCCTAGGGTAGCCTTGGACTCATTGTATGCGTGTCATTGCTTCTTCCGCATGCCAATGTGTGAAGTTCACTCACCAGGGAGCTATTTATAAGATTCAAGGGGACACTAACCCTTGGAATTATGATACACTTCAGAAAAAGGGGACATACAAGCTCCCCACACTTGATGAACTATCACCTATTCCCTTTTGATAATATCAACATTTTAACTACCCTATAGATACTCTTCACAAAAATTCTGGTCATCCTGAGTTAGTCTGGGGTGCATACCTCCCAATCTCTTGGAATTGGATGATCACGAGCCCAATGATGTCACCCTTAGAATCAAAACTCATCATATCTCAGCTGCCTCTTCCTTGCGGCCTCACAAGAAGGATCACTTCGATTCACTATAGTTATCTCACAAACACCACAACCCCCATGGGAGTGTATGGTCACAACTCGAAACCATAGTTCGAATCTTGTGTGGTGGATGTCTTCCATATCATATTAAAATAATGGTTACACTCTTAGATGACCCCATCTAGATGGCTATGCCCAAATTCATGATCGAGAAGTCTTGCTGCTACTAAGAAACCCTACACACAAAATTACTCATGAAGTGAATGTCATCTTAGTACAAGAAGAACCTATAAATACAATTGATGATTTTTCTTCCCCATCAGTGCCTGATCCTTAGATTGCTCCACCTGGTCACATTATCACATACTAACATAAATTAACTAACCCATTTTACTTGATAGAAGAAGATCAGGTTGAATTTGAACTATGAAGTTGTTGATCTCATTGAGTGATGATCCTATTTATTATGCCTCGATGATATGACGTGACACATGTCCCAAATGTGCCCCCTGCTCATTTTGTGGCTAACTCCTTTACATCTTTCCTTCTCTTGTGCCTCAGTCAGAATATTTTGTTTTCCAGGCACTCAAAACCTTCTGGAAATGGCACCATTGGATAGAGCTCTTTCTCAGCTTTCCAGAAAGGTAAATTTTTCCTCCTAACTCCACGTATTTTTCAAGTTATGGCTCAGCGGAGTTTTGGTGGGAAATTTTTCCCTAGAAGGCCCGCAGCCAATCAGGAGCTGCCACGTGTCCAAGGGCGAAAAAACACCAAGCGACCCGAAGGAAAAAATGGTCAGGAAGGGCCCGCCCAATCAAAACATGCCATGTGGCACCTGGAGTGGTGGAGCGTGGGGAAAATTTGAAAAATGTTCCAAAGACCAAACGGGTAAAAATTCAAACTTTTTGCCCGCCGATCCGATTTTGGCCTGTTTTTGCCCTAAAACTTCAAATCGCCATATCTTTCGATCCAGAGCTCAGGTTTTTCACGTTCTTTATATCAATGGAAAGCTGGTGAAATTATCTACATGATTCCAGGGTCAATTTTGCATTTTGGTTGAGTTTGGAGAGAGAAAATCAAGAAACACCTCTGGTACGTGGCCATGAACAGAACTGACGTTTCAACCACCGTTTTAATGAAGAATGGCTCGCATTCTCTCCCAGCATGGTTAAAAATGTCAGGGAATGGGTTTGTAAGGTCACCCATGCTATTTTGAATGCAATTTGGTCAATGGTTGAATGGCTCCCATGTTTTCCCACGTTTTCTCTCTCCTGGGGTCGTGGCTTGCACTGTAAAAGCCAGATTTGGCTCATTTTGCAAGGGAGACACCTTTTTCAGCTCTGCAACTTCTTTTCTTCACCTTCAACAAGTGATTTTTGAAGAAGTATTTTACCTTTCCATGTAATTACAACACTTTTTCTTGCCTCTGGATGTTGTAATGCACTGGATTTTGATCTGAAAATGTTGATATATGTTCTGTGATTAAATTTTCAATCCTTTCATATATCTATCATTGATTTCTTGATCTTTCATTACATTTTATCATTTTGTGCATGTTTTGTTGTGTTTGCATTTTATGGATTGTGTCAATTTCATGAACAAGAAGTGTCTCACCACTCCTTTGGTGCATCACCTATTAGCATTAGTTTTAGTTTTTTGCACTTCTCTATCTTTGTCTCCTTGGAATTTAGAGTAGGATTAGGATTCAAACCTCTGCAATTGTGCAAATAACAGATCTGATCAGAGGAGTTTGAGGAACCAGCCTCTAATCTAGAGATTCCTCTCTCATTTTACAAGTCCCACACTTGGAGAGAGGTTTCAATGTTGTGCAATCACACTGGATGCCTGAAACATCAACTTAGAAACCTGATTTGCATCCAGGGGTGCTGCTGATTTGCAACAACAGTTTTGGCACGCCCGGTGGGACCTTAGAGGTCTCATTTTCATTGCAGCAAAGTTGATGTGCATCTGCTGCAATTTTCTTGCTTAAAAGAGCTATAAGTTGCACATCTGGCGACTCCAAGGAAGAAGAATCAGCTGGTTTTAGCAGTGCAGACCTGAAAACTCATGAGAAGAATCACTACAAGGTCAAGAGCTGGAGAAGAAGAGGTGTTGTTTGAATATCTGCAGTTATCTCCAAGAGTAAGGAAAAGTGGGAGGAGAATCCAAAGGTCTCCATCTCCACCAAACAGAACTCTCTCAACTCCTCCACCTGGTAGGCCTTTCATTCAATCAACAAGGGTTCTAAGGCCAATTAGAATGGCACAAAACAACCCCTATGTCAATTTCACTGGCAGCAGCCCACTTGCTCTCAATGCACAAAATCCAATTCCAATTGCAGCCTTGAAGAACATTCCATACTTCACTGGAGAGAATCAGACTACTCCTGGTGATCATGTTAAAGACATTGCCAACCTTTGTGCAATTCATGAAATCAATGAGATGCAAGTTGCTGTCAAATTGCTGGCATCTTCATTCAAGGGGAAGGCTTTGCAATGGTTTAGAAGCCTTGCCTCAGGTTCTATTCAAAATTGGAACCAGCTATGTGTAGCACTTCATGAGCAATTTGGAGAGAAGGGAGACAACTTGTCTCTTTTGGAGCAGCTGACAACCATCAAGAGAGCTCCCAATGAGCAGCTGACTGATTTCAACTTCAGATTTCAAAGGACTTGGGAGAGAATTCCAGTGGCAGTCAGGCCAACAGTAGAAGGTGCTTTTCTTTACTATCTCAAAGCTCTAAATTCTGATATTTCTATGTTAATTCAGTCCATGGGAGGCACAACTATCCCCATTGCTTATAGCATTGCCATTAGAGCTGAAAATTGTTTGATCCAAGCTGGCAAACTAGCCCCTAGACCTCCCATGCCATTGTTTCCAAGTTTAGAGAGCCCAAACACTAATCAAGCACCTAATTTGGCTCCTTCTCCCACTCCTAGAAATCAGAATTCAAGTGAAGCTTCCACTTCATCTTCTAGTGCCTCAAATGAACTTCAAGAAGTCATGAAGCAATTGCAAAATTTAGGTAATGAGCTGGTTACTCTCAAGAGGCAACAAGCCCAAAGTTTTAGACCTTCCTTCCAGCCTCAAGCTCAGCCTAACAGGCAACCATATCAACCTCATAGACCACCCAATCCAGCTGCAAATCTAAATCAAGCAAGGCCTCCTGCCAACAGACCATTTCAGCCCTATAATCCAAATGCTATATCTGCCTCTAAGGCATTGGTGCCAACACAAAACAACGTTGCTCAGGAGTATGATTGGTGTTTTCCATGCAATGAACCTCACAACCAATCTATGTGTTTCAACGGTGCCTTGAATCAAGCATTAATGGTGACAACTACTGGTGTGGAGGGTGAGGGCAGTCAAGGAAACAACCAACAACAAGAAACATTCCAGCAGCAATCAGCTCCAAATGACACCACACTTGTGAACTGGCAGGCAGAGGATTTTTGTGGCATAAATCAAACAGTCTCTCAAGGTGTTGCAGCCAACACAAGGTCAAAAAGAAGGAATTTGGGTGAAGAACAAGCCATTAGCTCCAACCAATCCACAACCTTTTATGGCTCCACAAATGGTTGGCAAACAAAATCCAGTTGTAAATGCACAAGGGCAGCCAAGAACAGCTCCTAGACCAACTCAAATACCAGTTGTTGCTGCCCACATGCAAGGGATGAATATGCAAACCAAGGGACAACAAAGAGATCCTTCATCACCATTTAGTATCATTGATCAGATGAAGAAGACAAATGTAAATATATCAATGTGGGAATCCCTATCTATCCCAGGCCAGAGAGATTTGCTACAAGCTGCCATGAAGGACTGGCCAACTTCGAATCAGCAAGTCCAAATGCAAGAGAAAGTGCTCACAAATGCTGCCCAGCCTGAAGGGAATCATGGAGGACAGCAAGGTAAAATGTTGAAGCCCCCTCCTTTTTATGTCTCATTAATCATTGGAAACCAATTGGTGCACAATTGCATGATTGATTCTGGGGCAAGTAGCTCAGTGATGCCCAAGCAAATAGCTGATCAGCTAGGACTTCAATATGAAACCATATCCAAAGGAGTAGTGCAGTTGGATGGGACAGCAGTAACAACAGTTGGGGTGATTAGAAACTTGAGTCTTACCTTGCATGCATGTCCAAATGTTGTTGTTTTACAAGATGTATCAGTTATAGACCTTCCACCACTCTTTTCCCTATGTTTGTCAAGAGATTTCACAGCCAAGATTGGAGGATATTTGTCTACTGATTGGTCACACATGCTGTTCAGAACGAGGTATGGAACCAAAGCTACAATCAGGTCTGAACCTATTGCAAACTTCCACATTGAGCCCTACACTCCAAGTCAGATCAATGCCAACTGTTCGGCATTTGATCAAGAAGATCACCCAAGCACTGATGAAGCTGACACCAAGGTTGGAAGCATCCCGGATCTAACTCTTGATGAATGGGAAAACAAGGTGCATGCTTTTGATCCTTATCAAGAAGTAGAAGAATCTGAGCTAGGGGTCTATTGCATACATCAAGAAGATCAGCCCATTCCTAGCATCACCAAGCCAAACCACAAGGATGACAATGAGGTATGGCAGCTATTTTTTGATGGATCAAGGAGTAGACAAGGTGCAGGAGGTGGAGCTATGCTTATTTCACCTCAAGGAGTAAAGTACTATTCAGCTTTTAGATTTCAGTTTGCATGCTCCAATAACACTGCTGAATATGAAGCCTTGGTGCAAGGGATGCATTGGGCAATAAAGAGAGGAATAAAGAACTTGCAAGTCTTCGGTGACAGTGAGTTGATTGTCAACCAAGTCAAGGGGAAGCATGGTGTCAAGAATGATCTACTCAAGTGCTACAAGAACAGGGTGTGGGACCTCATTGAAGATTTTGAGGGTTTTGGCATCAAATCAATTCCTAGGAAAGAGAACCAAGCTGCTGACAGGCTTGCAGTAGTTGGGGCAGCCTTTGACGTTGTGGAGAGCATTCAAAAAGATAAGGTACAGCCAAACATCCATGTGATTGTGAGGCCTTCAGTGCCGGATAACAATGTAAGTTGGCAAGTGTTTGAGAATGACCAGCAAATCATCCATTTCTTACAAGAAGAAGCTGAGTTCTCAGCTAAAAATCAGGAAAAATTGGAACAGCAGTATGGTGACCAAGTGGTACAGCTGAGAACTAACAAGCTGCCCAAGGGACTTATCACTTTGGAGTCCATTTTCAATCCCAATGATCAGTTTAGGAAAGAGAAAGCAAACATTCAGGTCAAGAGAGAAGATTCAGTATCCATCTTGGTGGAAGAGAACAAACCATTGCAAATTGGAAAGATGACAACTGAACAAGAAAGGTATGAGTTCATACAGCTATGTCAAGAGTTCCCTGATGTGTTTGCTTGGAGCTACGAAGATTTGAAAGGTTTCAATCCCAAGTTAGCTCAGCACACCATTGAGTTGGACCCAAATACTAAGCCCATCAGGTAGAAACAAAGGCCAGTCAATCCACACATGGAACCTCTCATGAGGAAGGAATTGAACAAGTTGATTGAGTCAAGAATCATATTCCCAATCAAGCATTCTAGTTGGGTTGCCAACTTAGTTCCAGTCAGAAAGAAGAGTGGAGAGATCAGATTGTGTGTTGACTTCAGAGACTTGAATAGAGCATCTCTCAAGGACCATTACCCACTCCCTTCTATGGAGCAAATTTTGCAAGTTGTGGCTGGCTCCGAGAGGTTTTCACTACTTGATGGCTACTCGGGCTACAATCAGATTATGGTGAAGGAAGAAGATCAGTTCAAGACAGCCTTCACAACCAAATGGGGAACTTATGCATACAGGAAAATGCCATTTGGGTTGTCCAACGCTGGAGCTACCTTCCAAAGAGCAATGGACATGGCGTTCAAAGGTTTGATTAACAACGTGGTGCTGATATACCTTGATGATATCACTATTTTTTCAAAGAATGCAGCAGACCACCTCTCTCATTTGAGACAAGTCTTCCAAAGGTGCAGGAGATTTGGAGTGTCTTTGAATCCTAAGAAGTGTATCTTCCTAGCACATGAAGGAAATCTCCTTGCCCATATTGTCTCCAAAGAAGGATTAGCAATTGATGCAGAGAGGGTTGAAGCCATAAGAGCACTACCATTGCCAAGCCACAAGAAGGCCCTTCAGAGTTTCTTGGGGAGAATAAACTTTGTTTGGAGGTTTGTCCCAGATTTTGCAGCCCTTGTCAAACCTATCACCAAAATGTTAAAGAAAAGCATGGCTTTCAAGTGGACAACAGAAGGCAAGGAGAGTTTTGAAGCAATCAAAGAAGCCATCTCCCAAGCACCAACTCTCATCAACCCGGATTTCTCCAAGGATTTCATCCTCTATGCATTTGGAGGTAATGATACTATTTCTGCCATTTTGGTACAGCAGAACAAGGACAATGATGAGCAGCCAATTGCTTTCTTCAGCCAAAGCCTAGATGACTATGAGGTGAGATATTCTTTTATTGAGAAGCATGTACTTGCAGTAATCAGAAGCTTGAAGAAATTCAAGCATCTAGTCTCAAACAACAAGGTTCAGTTGTTGGTCTCTCATGCGGGAGTAAAGGACTTCCTCCTCAACAAGGATTTGAATGAGAAAAGGGCAGGTTGGATCACTCGTGTCATGGAGTATGACATTGAGATCAAGGTCACCAAGCTGGTAAGAGGAAAAGGATTGTGTGAGCAGCTGATTCTGGGCAAGCAAAAAGGAGTATGCAATAAAGAAGAGGTTGTTTTGACAGTTCAAGACAGCCATGTGCAAGGTAGCACTCAAGAAAAGGATAATGTTGTCCCCACTCCTTGCTGGACCCAAGGTATAATGCATTTCCTAAGCACAGGCCTATGCCCTCCAGAGATGAACAAAACCCAAAGAAGACACTTCAGATTGCAGGTTGTCCCATATGCCATAGTGGACGGTGTTTTGTTCAAGAAAGATGTGAATGGAGTGCTGCTGAGATGCATTAGCACAAATCAGATTCATAGGGTGTTGGAAGAGTTCCATGGTGGACCAGCTGGTGGTCATTTTGCACCAAGAGTGACAGCTCTAAAAATCATGAAGGCTGGTTATTATTGGCCCAAGATTTTCAGTGATTGCTTTGCGTGGATCAAAAGGTGCAAGAATTGTGCATTCTTCACAGGTAAAGAGAGGCTTGCTGCCCTTCCATTGCATCCAATTTCAGTTGACCAGCCATTCATGCAATGGGGTTTGGACTTCATTGGAGTCATTAATCCCAATTCAAGCCAAGGGCATAAGTGGATTTTGACAGCCACAGACTACTTCACCAAGTGGACTGAAGCAGTAGCACTCAAGGAAGCAAATGAGTCTAGCATCTTAGACTTCTATGAGGGGATAGTAACCAGATTTGGCATACCTGCTACAATAATCTCAGATAATGCATTAGCATTCATTGGATCCAAGGTGACTGAGTGGGCTGTCAAGAACGGGATCTACCTAAGTACTTCATCAAACTACTACCCTCAGGGTAATGGCCAGGCTGAATCTACAAACAAGAACTTGTTGAGGATCATTAGGAGGACTCTTGATGAGAATCAGAGGTCTTGGCATACCAAACTGAAATCAGCCTTATGGGCTGATAGGATAACTCCCAAGAGATCCACAGGTAACTCTCCATTCAGGCTTGTTTATGGAAGAGAGGCAATCTTGCCCATGTCACTTGAGTTGCCAACATTGGAACTCATGAAGCAGTTAGAGTTGCTAGAGTTTGGGCCCATGGAGGTGAGATATGTAGAGTTGATGGAGCTCCAAGAGATCAGAGATCAGGCATCCCAAGCAATGGAGAAGGATCAAGCTTTGATCAAGAAGACCTTTGATAGGAAGGCCAAGAGTAGATCTTTCCAAGTTGGAGATCTAGTGTTAAAATGGGATGCAGATAGAGAAAAACCGGGAAGGCATTCAAAATTTTATGCCATTTGGAGTGGCCCATACATGGTCACAAAGTGTAAGGAAAGCAATGCCTTCCAATTGTCTTCATTGGATGGCGAAGAACTGCAGATTCCAGTCAATGGAATCTATCTAAAGCATTGCTACTAGAGGGAAATTATCCACCTTGTAAATATTAGCTTAGGTTTTCATTCCTCCAAGTGCTTGTGCACATTGTTTTGTTGTAGGTTGTTTTTCTTTCCCTAAGTGCTTTGGCACAGCTTGCTGTTCCTGGGAATGTGTTTGCAGGCCTTGCTCCATCAGGTGATTTTCCATGTTCCTCTTTGCAACGTTCTAGTCAGTTGGGGTATTAAACAGAGAATCAAGTGACTCCATGCCCAATGGATTGCTTCAGGAAACTGGTAACTTCATCCAGCAGGTAGATGACCCCTCTGAGTCGCCAAAATTGTTATCCCAAATGTGCCCCTTGCTCATTTTGTGGCTAACTCCTTTACATCTTTCCTTCTCTTGTGCCTCAGTCAGAATATTTTGTTTTCCAGGCACTCCAAACCTTCTGGAAATGGCACCATTGGATAGAGCTCTTTCTCAGCTTTCCAGAAAGGTAAATTTTTCCTCCTAACTCCACGTATTTTTCAAGTTATGGCTCAGCGGAGTTTTGGTGGGAAATTTTTCCCTAGAAGGCCCGCAGCCAATCAGGAGCTGCCACGTGTCCAAGGGCGAAAAAACACCAAGCGACCCGAAGGAAAAAATGGTCAGGAAGGGCCCACACCCAATCAGAATGTGCCATGTGGCACCTGGAGTGGTGGAGCATGGGGAAAATTTGAAAAATGTTCCAAAGACCAAACGGGTAAAAATTCAAACTTTTTGCCCGCCGATCCGATTTTGGCCTGTTTTTGCCCTAAAACTTCAAATCGCCATATCTTTCGATCCAGAGCTTGGTTTTTCACGTTCTTTATATCAATGGAAATATGGTGAAATTATCTACATGATTCTGGGGCCAATTTTGCATTTTGGTTGAGTTTGGAGAGAGAAAATCAAGAAACACCTCTGGTACGTGGCCATGAACAGAACTGACGTTTCAACCACCTGTTTTAATGAAGAATGGCTCGCATTCTCTCCCAGCATGGTTAAAAATGCCTGGGAATGGGTTTGTTAGGTCACCCATGCTGTTTTGAATGCAATTTGGTCAATGGTTGAATGGCTTGCATGTTTTCCCACGTTTTCTCTCTCCTGGGGGGTCGTGGCTTGCACTGTAAAAGCCAGAATGAGTTCATTTTGCAAGGAGAGACACCTTTTCAGCTCTGCAACTTCCTTTTCTTCCTTCTTTGGCAGAATTTGTGAAGAAATTTTTACCTTTCCATGTAATACAACACTTTTTCTTGCCTCTGGATCACTGTAATGCACTGTATTGGATCTGAATGTTGATATATGTTCTGTGATTAAATTCCTCAATCCTTTCATATATCTATCATTGATTTCTTGATCTTTCATTACATTTTGAGCATTTTGTGCATGTTTTGTGCTGTGTTTCCTTGTGGATTGTGTATTTCATGCAGTCAGGTGTCTACAACTCCTTTGGTGCATCACCTTAGCATTAGTTTTAGTTTCTTTTACTCTCTCTATCTTTGTCTCCTTGGAATCTAGAGTAGGATTAGGATTCAAACCTCTGCAATTGTGCAAATAACAGATCTGATCAGAGGAGTTTGAGGAACCAGCCTCTAATCTAGAGATTCCTCTCTCATTTTACAAGTCCCACACTTGGAGAGAGGTTTCAATGTTGTGCAATCACACTGGATGCCTGAAACATCAACTTAGAAACCTGATTTGCATCCAGGGAGAATAACATAGCCGATTCCTCTTTGAATCAACCATCTTCCCTTTGACCAGCTAGACCATAACCTACCTATGGACATCCACCTTGTTACTATCATCATCCTACTGTGGATTTCATTCGGTGTGGTGTTCTTACATGATTGGAGGATTGGATCACCAATACCTTGTTCACTACATGGTCAAAAGTACATCAACTAGTGGCTACTACACAAAATGACATCAAGGACCGGATGACCCATTATCAAAGACACTTTCTACATCAAGTTAACGATATCATCACCGATATGTTGTGATATTTCCCCCATATAGCTTGTCATCTCTAACACTTTAACTACAACTTATTTTCTTTCTTTAGCCTAATCCCACACATTTGTCTAGGATCTCGGCCCTCACTTAGGTTTTACACAAACAAACTTTATCTTTTCTTGATCTCTCACCCCCCTTGGGTTGTTTGACGAGTTTTCCACTCCTGTCCCATGCTAATGAAATGGTATGCAAGAAAATAAGAAATTCCAAAATATGGGAGGGTTTAAGGCTACCTCTGATGAGTGGATGATGAATATGAAGGACACACACACAAATCCTTTCTACGACTAGCTTGCTAACCTGCACAAAATAAAGGACAACTAGACAAGAAAAAGATTAGTAGATTATATGGTGGGGTGCTTGATAATGTCAGTCTTGAGAAGTGATGAAATTACTAGGGAGGATGTCAACCCCCTTTTCTTAGGAATATTGATAAAAAATGAAAGATAGATAACATGTGGGAAATAAGCAGAGCACAAATATAGAGATGTAATGAGAAAAAAAAGAGACCTGATAATGATAAATTGAGATAAAGGGAAGCAAAGTAGATAAGGTTGATGGAGACCTGAGACAATCGACGATGACTGTAAAAGGAAAGATAAAAATATGTGAAAATAACATATATGGAATTGATTCTTGGATGATGAAGATGTTTTGGATCTGGTACAAAATTACATAAAATAGAATCGATGCATATTGTAGGTAGGTAGATGAAAATGTAATTGATGTAGATCAGGTCAATGAAAATCAAAGGATAATCGGCAGTGACTAGGACATGAAATTAAATCCTAGGGTGTCAGACAAGAAAAATAGAAAGGAAACATGGTCTAGATGTTGTAAAGGAAAAAAAATGATGGCATGAGGGACAAACTACAGGAAAAAGAGTTGATACAGATCAAATAGATAACAATAAGGGAAGAATTGATGGAAACTAAGGCTAGATTAGGGTTTGGTGAAGGTTGATAGATGGCTTCTAACTATAAGAAAGAAATAAGAGTGACTGAGGTGATGAAAAATATCTCTAAGAAAAGGAACGAGCCTGCAAAGCTGATGAAACAAGTCAGGTATCTAAAAAAAAAATCCAAGCTTTAGATCTCCAAAAAAATAAGTAAGGGCTCCTAGATGAATCCAAGATGTTGATGGCAACTCATAAGAAGAAATGAGATCTACAAAATCTTGATAGAAGTCAAATCTCCAAAGTTTCATCTTCTTTGAGGAGGGGGGATGATGCATTTATAGGGTCTCTGGAGCTTCGATAGGGTCTTCATCGACTACGGGGGACCATATATTTTCCCGATGGGGATGATGCATAACTTGAGACATAAGTCCCTATTAGGGTTTTGAGTTAATTTATCAGATTAGGGTTGCATAAGGATAAGAAAGAGTGGTTGGATGGTTGAGAACATTAAATGCAGATAGGTGTAAGTCTAGGGAGGAGAAATGAGAGGTTTAGGGATGTGATTAAGATAATATATGTATTTAGGGATGATTAAATATGATTATGGGTGAAAAATAAGAGATGCAATAATGATGGGATTAAGCTAGGAAAATAGGAAAACTAGGGAAAATAAATCCAATTGAGGAGGGGAAATGGATATTGAATATGATATGGGTGTGAGTGTGCACGATGATGATGAAGGGGTGAGCGAATGCAGGATGGGGAATAAGTGAACCAAATTTTTGTGTCTTCATTTTCCATTTTTTGTCAAGTGGTTTCTGTTAACCAAGCCACAAGAAAAAAATATAAGTGATAAAAGATGGTTTAGGTGCTCCTCCTCAAACTAGGGATCGATGACACAAAGAGGAATAAATTACTAGGTTCAAATAGATGAATGGATGGAAAGAGGGAAGAGTGGAAAAATAAGAAACAAAGAAAAAAATTCCCCAATTGGAGTATTTCACTGTATTTTTAGCAAATTAATGAATCAAATAAGGGTAGTAGGCCAAGGAGGAATCCTTGTTTGTAATGTCGGTTGAAGGTTATGCGAACGTCCTGATTTCTTGATCCAATTTGATTGCAAGAGATCCCCTTTGGCTAGGAAGAAATACCTATAAATGTAAAACAATACCACTATATAGAGTTAAACAAAACAACGAGTGGACTGCCTAGCGAAAGCTAGATATGAGAAGCATGATGCTTCATGAATAGGATGGTCCAGATCCAATGTTATATATAACAATATTAATGATAGTTAAATCATACATTGAAGTAAATATCCTATTGGCTACTATGAAACTATGCTTTAAATAAAAGGATAGTGAGAACAATAAGTATCTTAGTCAGATGGAAAGGTGATTAAGGTCAACATGTGTCAAGTGATTATATGGACTTAGGTTGTAGGTATGGGTCCCTGAGATCTGAATCGAAGGTATTACTAAAGATTAAGAATGGTTTTCTAGATATGATTGGGAAGTGGGTATTTAGCTCTCTGGTATAAGATAAGTTCCTAGACACAGTAACCAATGTCAGTTGTATGACCGATGCCGATGTAATGTAGAATGACTGACATCAGTGTGACTAACCGAGTGTCGAGAGGGGAAATTAGCATAAAGTGGATTAGAAAAGGTAATTTGGACACTCCCTATGAGTTGCGCAGAGGTTGTACAATGATGAGGGTGAGGTCATAAAATAAGGTCTGGGATCACTCAGGGATGACTAGAAGAGGGTAAAATTAGGACCTGAAAGGGCTAGGCTATGGGTCGATGGTGATAGGTTGGTGGGAGGAAGGAAGTGCTTATGAGATATGGATACAGATAAATTACTGAGATGAATAATACATATTGACTGAAAGAAAAAAGAGATACCATGAAAAGGTGTTAGGTACTTGACTGAAAAGTAGATATATAGAACGTAGGTGATGGGGATAGTGATGATAGAGATCCTAGACAGAAGAGACATTGGATTCATGCCACAGAAGTTTGAACCTCCTATGCCTCTTTGTTGTGAATAGTGCGATCATGAAGATAGTGCTAGATGGTCACTGAGGTGTTGGTAAGTGCTCCCGTGTGTCCTTCTTTTTCTTGAGTTGCTAAAGAAATTTGAGTTCTCCAAGTCTATGTTTAGATGAGATCCTAAATCAACTTGACCAACCTAGGAAAATGGATTTTTAAAATGGTGCCAAGACCTAACCAATCAACGGTTAGGTGACTGACAGGCAGTTGAGATATAACCAACGTGGGTCAAGGCTAGGGAATATATAGGTTGGACATCAACTGGCCATAGGTGTTGCTATTTTATGGCGTGATCTCCAAACTTCTTCCCAAACTTGTGATGGATGATGGAACCGATAGATGTATGTTGAGTGATTTTACAGGTTTGAATAGGAGTTAAGTATAGGTTTGAGATAAGTCCTAGGTGTTATGATGTGATGTATACGATTATGTTTATATGATGTATGGAGTGGGATTTGATGTGGAATTAGGATGTGTATCAGATAAGCACCTCAGATCTACTGGTTCAAAGAATTGGGATTGAATATAACTCTACTAAGGTGATGAAGCTCACCATATGGATTTTCCCTTGTAAAATGATTCTCTAGATTAGGGTGTTTTCCAAGAGCACAAACCTTCAAAATTACCTTTAAGAAAAAAATTCTAGGCAATCCTAGTAACCATGTCATGCTTACTAAGCTACTCAAGGTAGCGGTAGTTAAGATGGCCAAAGCACTCATGCCATAATTTTCTAACTACATCTAAATGTGTGAGAAATATAGTAGGGGAAGCATCAAGTGAAAAGAGTGAGAAGGTATATAACCTAACATGGTGACCTTCCCTTCCCACTACTATTTAGTGTTGCTATGTAACTCCCTTATCTCAACTGAATCTGGATCAAATAGGATTTTCTCATGCCCTTCCCTATATGAGTCATTTGATACAATGATGAGAGATTAGTTGAAAGTGAAGGAGTACATTAAGAACATTTGTGAATGTTCCAATTTTCGACTTCAACAGACCCTTTGTGTGAAACTGTGGCTAGAGTATCATCACCCAAAGTGATGGAGGACATGGTGCAGGGCTCTAAGGAAGAAAACTCAACCTGTGATGAACCCATGTGGTGTGAAGCACCAGAGCCGATAACCCATGAAGGAGTAGATGAAGGATGCTAACTGCAACTAGTTATTTTCCCTTATGTTTCTCTTTATCTTTTTCCTTTGCCTTAATATATTCTTGGGTTGATGAAGAGTATTTGATAGATTCAGGGACCCCTATGTTGTTCTTCTCAAGGAGATGATTGAGGTGATCAATTTTGATTCTTCATGCATTTGTGTTCATTGTTAGGAGGCCAAGTTTCTTGCAATAGGTACACTTAACCTTTTCCTTTTTAGGATTCCCATTTTAACTAGAGGTTTCAGTGGTAGAATTGGAAGAGGTAGTGGATTTCTATTCTTTCTTCTTTTCTTGGATCCTTACTCTTTAACTTCTTCTCTTGCTTGCTAGAGGATTTTTGTTTCCCATTCCCGACAATGAGGGCTTGAGGTTTGGATGACATCAAGGTACCTATTTGAGATTAAATTTTCTTACTCCTTATTCAAATCAACAATGAAATCATCTAAGATGACATAGAGCATATGGATCCAAGATCCCTCTTGGTAGCATAAAATCAGAGACAAAGATAGAGTAGTCAAGGACCTAGTTTGGAAAGCACTGAAAGATCAAGTTGTTGATATCCTTCTTTTCTGTTCCACATTATTTTAACTGAAATCCTAAGGACTTGATATTAGTAAAGGAAATTTTCCAAGGTGTCAAAATTGCTAGGACTTAAGCTGATAAGTTATAGTTCTAGCTCATGACCCCTCATAGTTGTCAACTTTTCCAAATAAATTTTCTAAGGTTTTCCACACCTCGTTGGGAGATTTAGCTGAATCTATGTGAAAAAGGAGTTCAGGAGACACTGAAAGACACAAAATACCAAATGCTTCATCACACTTATTAATTCCATTAGATTTTTCTGCATCTTTACTAAGGTTCTAACCCCATTAGTGATACATGGTACAACCCTTTACTCCTAAGTTCTCATAATGGTCATTTTTGATTTCCATTTATGGTAGTTAAAAGGTGTAAGAGGGTTAATTGAAACTTAGATCCATTATCATAGAAAGTAAAGGTTGTGGTTGTTGTTTCACAGAAAATAAAGAAATGTGTGGAAAGAAAGAAGTGCATGAACAAGAGAGGAAACACATTGTACACCCCCCATAAACTATATTAGGAAGCCCCCCCATAGTTTTGGCACTTTATAATTTAGTGTGTTTTACAAAATAAATAGGTCCAATACTTTGGGAAATGAAAAATAATTAACTTTTACAAAAATGAGTGGACACTCAATATTGAGCTACCAATCAAAAGTTTTACAATAATTATTTCCCGTAAATAATGCCCTATTTTAAATGAATTTGCACTAAACATTGAAATGCACTTTTTTACTAAAATACAGTTTTTTTATAAAATAAGGAGATGGGTTTTGATGAAGCCCTAATCCCTTCAATTTGCATTGCTATGTGCGACCGAAGGACAACATACACTAGTGGCCATGTTGGAGGGGGAGTATAGTGTAGCCACTATGGTTACATAGCCGAAGGCTATTCCTGAGGCCATTTTCAGCTGATACAATTTTTTTTTGACATGTAGGCAAACAACCTGTTGGATCAATCTAAAAAATGAATTATGACTCAAAAATTCTGTAACTCATGAAACAACAACTGAATCCTCAATGCGTGTATGGGCTTGTTGGAAACTGTGTTGTAGGTTTGAAAAAACACCTCTTTATCAGTGAAAAAACACCCTTTGCAAGTCTAAACATGCATACAAAGAACTACCACATGCGAAAATTCCCTTCGCGGGTCTGAAAACACCTAGATCTGGATAAATCTTCCAGGGAGCCTGTAACAATGATTTAGGGCCTGTAAAAAAGCTATCTCCAGAACTGTATATCCACTATGTAGGCCTGTAAACCTCAGAATCCTACAAATAGGATATATACCCACAAACCGGGAAAAATAAACACCAAAATAACACCAAATACTTGTAAATAATGATCTCAAATGAAAAATAAACTTGCAGAATAATAACCAGATACAAGCTCAATACTAGCTCAACTCTAATACCATATCGGAGAAGTTCCACAAATCTACAGGTTTGAAGAATACACAGGTGAATGATGTGAGAGGTGAATTGTTTCAAGACAAAAAAAAATGCTGGCATACAAAACTGCAAATTACGAAAATACAAGAGAAATAATTTAATAAACAGAAATAGCTCCAACTCAATATAATCAAATAGAATAATGCAAGAGATGTACATAAAGGAGGTGAATGTGTAACCTCCTCCTAGAATCGTGAAAATCTCCACCTAGAATAGTGGTAACCAACAACTAGAAGTGTAGTCAGGTGGTGACTAACACCTAGAATAGTGTAGTCAAGTGGTAACCAACACATATAATAGTGTAGTCAAGTGTACACCTAAGAAAGCATATCCCATAAGTGTAGGGAAACTCCAAGTGATGTGGAATATCCTCGAGTAGGATAATACAAATAAAGTGAGGAAAATAAATCCTACTCTAATAACATGATGTATTTAAATGATTAGACTAGGCTTGGAAATGATGTGATGGATTTAGATTAGATAGATGTATATAAAATTTATGTGATGGATTTTAGACTAGATGGGATAGATTTGGATGCTAGAAATATGATGTAATAGATGTGATGGACTCAGTGTATGATGTAGATGTGTTAATTAGATTGAATATAAGATAATATGATGTAATTGTATTGGATTGAATGTGATATATTAAAACATAGATCAAAATGGAAACCCATGTTCAATGTGAATGAGTGTGATAGTGATTGGATAACGAAGATGATTAGAGAAAAAGGTATGAATAGAACATAATTTTGTTAGGGTGACCAAATATAGTCACTTAATCAAGTAAAGAGTGTACATGTAGGATATATGCTTTTAGAACTGGATTGGAGGTAAAATGTGAGAAGGAACATGAACAAAACAATGCACTTGTAATACCATATGGTAGGTGTTAACACATAACTAACGATAGTTAGTCACAAGTAATATTGTGAGGGGAATATTGAAGGTGTTCTTACATACTTACTATAGACATGACAAGGGGTTGAGATGTAACTTGTACGAGGGAATAATTTCTCCTTAGGTGGTTTTCCTAGGTGTATGCCCTAGCTATGAGAAATATTACGCATTGTTTGATCAATACAGGAAGTTTTATTTTGGAAGGGAAAGTTGATCGATGTGGGAATATTTCTTAGGATGTTTGATTTTAGATTGATGTATTTTACTTTTGATATTTTGAATGCTGATCAATGTGGGAAGCCTTTACTTGCCATGATATAAAAAAGTATCCATCCTTTAAAGGAGTGGTCTACAATTGGTCTTTGATTTGGATTTTTTATCTTTTGATTTTAGATGGTAGGATATGATATGCAATAGTTATCATTCAAGGGATCAATCTATACTTTTGATAATATTTTGCTTTATATGAAAAACTGTAATTCAAGGGAGTACTATCTATTTTTGAATAGCATAGCTTTGATATGAGCATCCATATGATTTTAGAATTTTAAAATGAGCTGAAATAACCTAGTAGACCACTTGAGGAGGGGAAACAATGTGTACAAGCTAAAGACATGGACCCTTAGCATGGTTCCAATAAGTAGATAAGAAGGAGATGAATGTAATGATTGTGAGGTTCCCACCTATAAGGAGGAACTAGTTCATAAGGAATATGCTATGAGAAGAGACATGGTGCCCATATTAAAGGTCATGAATAGGATAATGACGGAAGACCACATAATTATATATCATTAAAATGGAAAAATGGAGAAGGAAAATGATGAAAATGAGATCGTTAATGTGTCTAATGGTACACTACTAGGTGTGTTAACAATAGAAAGGATGCAAATGCAAGGCATTGATAGGTTCTATTTTTAGTTTACCATTGAGGGAGGATAAGTAATAGGCCCCAGGACCCATAATTATGAGTGATAATGCATGGTCAATCTAGTTTGGAGAAAACTTCCCACGTTGGCTCCTTTCCAGAGTAGTGACATTATGATTTTATTTTAAGACCATGTCACCAATGTTAAAGTCACATTATTTCATGATGTTTATTATATGTGCATTTAATACATTCTTGATAGATGTGATGATGTTGGAGGGTGATTAAGTGACATGTTGTCTAACTAGTTCTAGTTGTGATAGATGTTCTTGGTGATAGTCCTCATTAGAGACAAAGTTGTAAAGAGAAACGCACAAAGATGGGATTTGGACTTCGAGAGGAAGGAGGAATTCCTGCAGATCCATAAACAAGAGAGAAAGGAGTGGCATATGTAGAAGTGTGGATGATAGTTTAATAATCCTAAAGAGTCTTGAAGGGGATTTGAAGGTGCTAATCCCGACCTGCCTTATCGATAGTTTTGGAAATAATTTTACAGATATTATTGTTAGTATATTCAACTTGACCATTAGGTTGAGAATATTAAGGAGAAGAGAAAATAAGATTGATATCGAATGTGTCACATATCTTCTTAATATCTTTGGTTTCCTTAAGGAATTTATCGTTGTAGAAAATGTGATGATTTTGTGAGGAATATCAAAATGACAGATGATGTGTGATGATAGAAAAAGTTGATAATTTGGTTAAATTTGGTTTATGCGAGTGAATGAATTCCACCCATTTTTTGAAATACTCAGTAGTGGTGAGGATAGAATGATGATTTGAGAGGAAATTGGATTAATGAGACCAATGAGGTCATGTCCCCATTATGAGAAAGGCCATAGATCTTAAGTTGGCTGCAAAGCCTGTCTAGGGATATTTATAAGATTGGAATATTTTTGGAATTTGACACACTTTTTAACATATTCACAATAGTATTGGGTAAGGGTGAGACAATAGTATCCCATCCAAAGAACACGTTTGACGATGACCAAACCACTAAAGTGTCTACTGCAGATGCCATCATGGACTTCTTGTATGGCTTAGATAAATTAATGAGATTTAAGTAATTGTAGTACAATACCGTCAAACACACATTTATATAGGATGCTTCTGTTAGCATATGGATTTGCACGCATGCAAATGACATGCAACAGTGTGGGAGCGAAGTCCCTCCTCAATGAAGGTGAGGCTGCCTTTATTGAAAACCAAAACTGTATTTACATCTGTACATTCAAAATTGTATGGGGGGTGTTTTGGAACATCAATGGAAAGAAAAGTGAATGAGGGAGATGGAATGGAATGAAGGAAAGGAGTGGAATGGAATGAATTGAAAGAACATGCAAGAGTTAGGTAAAAATAGAGCCTAATATTGCATGAAGAGGAAAGATGAATAACTAACACAAATAAAATGGAGTTTGAGTTAGCTAAACAAGAATGTGTAAAAGGGAACACACGTGAGCAAGTAGATAATCAGAGCTTGATCACTGTGAACTAGAACAACAAATTAATAATGTTGACAATAAGATCAAAGACAATATTTGCATGCAAGATTCAAACATCTAACATCTAATGAACATAAGAACATCAAATGTTATAAGAGACAATGAATGAGACACAAAGTTCGTATTTCATTAACTCCAAAATGTTTTCACAAAAGAACACAAAGTTTCTTCCTGAAACAAAGCTTGCACACAAAAGTATTTTCTTCTCCTCTCTCAAAGTCCCCTTTACAAATGAGCCCCTCACTTCCTTTTATAACCCAAAAGTTGGTTACAAAGTAGTTAGGGTTTAACATGATCATTAAATAAGGCACTTAAGTGACCTTTGACTTTTTCTAACCAACTTTATTAAAGACAACCAAAAATAGAAATCACTTAAGTTATCCACAGTTTCTCGAAAGCAAACAAAAACATCATTTTCTTAAAAATCCACTTTTTAAAATATACAATAATAACCAGTGCCTTATCCATTGAAATGGGGTCCGCCTATCTCAAGCGTATGAGAAATGGACTCTCCCACTTTGTTAGATACCAAGAAAATTATCTCCCTGAACCGCCGGTGAAATTAGGATCTGCCACTTTTGCCAGTTGAAAGGATCTAAACCTTCCCAAAGTTTCAAACATATTTTCTTCTTCTGGAGGTTCATTTGGTCAAAGAATAGCCTCACAAAATACCTACAATTCAAGAATCCTACTTGGCATATCATTTAAATTAATAATATTTGATTGAGCGTTCTCAAATAAGTTCTTTAATTTGATGCACCGCTCCATTGAAACTGATGAGAAATTGTTGGCAGGAGTGTACATGTCCTTAAACAATTGTGAAAATTGCTCTTCCACCTGTTCTGATGAACACCTTTGATTATGCTCATTTACGAGGTTGCAAGGAATCTCATCTATGAATTCTTGAATCAAGGTGAGTGAAGTGAAGGCTTCATTGCATATGCTCTCATAATGGATCATAGAATCCTTGAGAAGCGTCTTCCTTGATTTGAGATGCAGACACCAAAGAAAATGTGTCCCTCGATGTTCAAATTTGAGAATTCCTTCAATGGCTAAAACTGAGGATTCCATACTCGTCATCTCCTGCAAACTGGGAAATATCTCATCCAAATTTGATATATTAGAAACAAAAGTTTCTTTGAAAGAAAGAATTGGATCAAGATATGCACTGACATCTTCATGAAGCTTAACCGCAGTCTTGATCATCCCTTGGCCTAAAACGAGAATCTCTGAAAGCCAAGTTTTAGTGACATGGCCTAATGTGTTTATTTATTTTGACAAATTAAGAGTTTCTTCATTAGGGCAGCCACTGCATCAGGTACTGGGAAAGTGGATGATATGGGATTTATCAAATGTTGAACATATTCCACCAATTGATTCTTTTCGGCCTTGAGCTGAGAGTTCTGAGACTTATATTTCTCAAGTCTCTTTAGCATGATATCAATTGAATCTCAAGCCATCACCATGTCACTTTCTAATGTAGACCTCCCAAGTCCAAGTCTGGAAACTTCATAATCAGCAGGTGTCATGGCATCACGCTCCTTATCAACTTGTGGGATGGTGAGATCTGCAAATCTATTTCCATCATTATCCACCATTATTCGAGAAAGCACCTTAGGCTTCTTTGGAATGACATCATTTGAAAGTTTGAAAAGGGCATAAAAATCAATGTCAATTTCCTTGACAACCCTCTTCCTTTTCTTAACCTCAGAATCAACCTAGGAAGGAGTATCATGCACTATTTCTGCATACAAAATCCTAGAGCTCGAATCAATATTCTCATTGTTCTTGACATCATGAGATCCTACAAGAATCCTATCTACGACCTCGATTTGGGGAGAAATAACCTCAATATCCACCTCCTGATTATTCAGGAGATTTTGGGAAATCCCTTCATGAACTACATGCTCCGAAGTGTTTGATATTTGGACTACCTGCACCTGAGTGGACGCTTGTTCAAAGCATGGCTGAGGATCATTTTCCACGAGCTTCTGAGCACTATTAACAATGTGGGTAGAAGAATCTCTACTCGAGGTAGAAAATATTGATACACGCTCTCTTCCTTCTTCGGGGTTAGGGTCTTTAGATTTTTCTCCTCGTGACACGTTACTTGGCGAAGTGGATTTTGGCAACCACTCCTTTCTTGCTTGTTGTGTATGATTGGATGGTACAGAGGTTGATTGAGAAGAGGCTTTGGTTGAATGAAGGCCTCCTCGTGTTGGAAATTTTTTGTGACCCTGAAGTATGATCTTGAATTGATTGTAACTTGGAAAGTTCTCTGTCGTACCAAGATATGCTTCTTTCAAGAATCGGTTGATTCTTGCTATCAAGAGAAAATTCATCTCTTTTGGTCCAGTCAATTCAAGGCAATGGGGTAAAAGAAACTACATCATATGAGGGATCAATGACATCTTCATCATCATTTATGAATGAATCGGGAGGGTTCTTGATGTGGAAGGCCTTGATCTGAGCAAGTGTTAGGTGAGAAAACTCTCGTCTTCTTACTTCATGTTCGTCCGAACAGGCAGCCCAGAAATCTTCCATGGTAGGGTTATGTTGATACTTTGCTCCAAGAATCTTCTGCATATATCCATTGATATCAAACTGGGCTCTCTTCACATATGGATGGATTGTGATGAGAGTGAACTCTTTTTCCATGAGTTGTGCACTGAAAATATTTGGACATTGGTATTCCCCAATTTGGATTGGGAAATGAATTCCTGAATGGTGCTTGTCACTGAGAAGACAGTGAACTTGGAATAGTTGTCGTGCAAGCTCCATTAATGCCCATCTGTCACTGACGTACTTAGGAAGCTTCCATGGAGTACCAACAAAACCACTCATGCGAATGTAGGAAAAGGATGAAAATTGAATAAACCATGTTCCCCATTGGGAAATGACACTCATGGCTTCTTTAGAAAATATTTCCTCTGTATTCTGATTCAAGTTCTGAATCACGCGGAAGGTGAATGCATCGTTGACTCTTCTAAAATGGTGAGAGCTATTTTTGAAACTCAAGTTGTGGGTAATAATGAAAAACACTATTTGACGGCCCCATGACTCCTCTTATTTCAAGTCC
Organism: Taxus chinensis; assembly: GCA_019776745.2. Classification (NCBI taxonomy): domain Eukaryota; kingdom Viridiplantae; phylum Streptophyta; class Pinopsida; order Cupressales; family Taxaceae; genus Taxus; species Taxus chinensis. The sequence goes on from JAHRHJ020001455.1 coordinate 810,719, forward strand.
CGAAAATAGCTTTCTTCTTGCTACTGCATAAGTCAGATACGATGTCATGTAGAAGCATCCAGTCATCTTAACTTCTATCAATTGTTTGTGAAGGGTATTACTGATGATGGTGGCCCAATCCACAAACTCTTTCTTGGCAAGGATGATACAGATAAACTGATACATCCATGGGTGGAAAATCCTAGCAGAGGGTAAACCGAAAACTTGACTTAGGAGAGTAATCATGTCCCTGATTTCTTCCACGAACTCAATGCGGTACAGTTCTTTGGGAAGCCGATCAATTCGAGGCCTCTTGGTCACTAACTAGTTGTTATTAACCATCTTGCTCCATCTCAGGGGTTCTTCATCCCAAAATTCTTGTGCTGACTGGCAAGTGATATCCACATTCTCAGGAAAGTCAGGTATGCCGAGCAATTCCTCAATGTGCTCTGGTGTGATTAAGAGGAAAGGCTCACGATTATCTTTAAAAATTCCTCATCTCTCAGGATCATAATGCTCCGCACAAGTGATAACCAACTCTGGACACTACACTGAGACAAGAAATGTTGCTGCTTGAGGTAGACCACTATGGTAAAGCCTATATGAGAATATGGTTTTGCCTTCAGTTTTCACCCATTCACAAAATTGTTGCACATTGATGTGACCCAGATTTGTATCAGTGATATTGTCATATGCTGATTTGATAGAACTGGGAGGAATGATTCCTTGGAATTCATACTTGAGTGTGGACTTATTTGATTTCTCCACTGGCTTCCTTGATCTTCCTGCGGATTTGTTAGATTTCTTGGCCATTATGAATTTCACAGAAGAATGACTTGGGCATGCAAAACAACGCAAGCGGGGTCGGGTCTCAGTCTCTGAAACCCCGTCAATGCAAGAAAAATATGACTCACTTTAATTTTATAATTATTATTATTATTTTAAAAATAATAATAACAATAACCATTCCCGGTTATAATTTCTTTTAAATACAAATATATCGAGACTAAGCTTGAGTTCCAAATCTAGCGATACAATGATATATATATTTTAAATTAAAATCTCCCTCAATTTTATTTAATTTGATCGAGCAAATTTCCTTGGTATGCAGTGAAAATCACCTGATTTTAATGCACTGTAATTTGAGATTTACTTCTTCGATTTGATCTTCTGATCGATGTGTGACTATACTTGTTGAATTTTCTTGTAAATGTGTTGATACACCTTTGGAGAATGTGTGGTGGATATGTATTTTTCTTGTTTTGGACTATTGATTTTTCCCAATGCGTGAAAATAGATTTTCAACTTTCTCCTACGTGAATCTTTTCTTACTGTGTTTTTTGCATTGATGATTTTCTTCTTCCCCTGCATAGGTGTTTTGGCCTATTTGATGAATGTGTGGGAAAGCTTTATTTATTTTTCTTTATACATCTGCTATTGTTTTCCTCTAATCCTCGTGGAAACGTGGGTTCTTTCCTTTTTTACTGTCCTCTTGAAAAAATGTGGAAATATTTTTCTTTTCTTATTTTTTTGCTCCTTGGTGGAGATGTCTCCTGCAAAATGCCTGGCGTTGAAATCTGACTTCCTACTCTTTTTCTATATTTAAAAACAAAACCTATGCTGTACTTTTTGTTTAATGATTTTTGCCTCTTCCCTCCCTCTGCCAATGTGTGGATTCTTCCTTATTTTGTCATTCCTTTTTTCTCCTTTGTTTTGGTTTTCCATGTATGGTTTTCCTGCATTGAAAGTTTCTTCTCCAACCCTATGGTGTTGGAAACTCTTGTTTATGCTTTCTTGCTGTTCCTTTCTTTGTTCTTCTCCTTCCTTGTGATTTTTTCTATTTTTGGACTGTTCCTTCCTTCTCCATTGGAATGTTCTAATGCGTGTGAACTTCTTTTATTTTCTCCCTTTTGGAAATATTTCTTTCTTTGAATTTCCTCTTATCTTGGTGTGGAAAAACTTCTTATCCATGTGTTTATCCTTTGCATTAATGATTTGACTTCCTCTTGATTTCTTTCTCCTCTTTCACTTGTATTTCTCCTTCACAATGGCTTCACTAGTTTGAGGAATGTGATAAAAATATTATTATGTTCCTTAGAAGAAGTGAGAAGAAATTTTAGAAAGCTTCGTACGAATCTTTCCAATGAGTTTGACAGAGGAATTTATGAGGGTTAACCCAACTTCCCCTCTTCCCGGGTAGTGGAATTAATTGCCAGGGGAAATGGGGAAAGCAACGGCCAATTGCCAATGGGAATGGCAAAGTGGGCTGGCAATCTCCGTTCAATTTCCCCATGTGGGAAATCAGGAGAGATTTTTTGCCCGTTTTCCAATTTATTAATTTGGCAATTGGGGGAAGAAATCCCATGAGCGGGGATTTAAAGCAATTTTTCCAGGAAAGGGGAAATCCGGGCCCAGGAAGCCAATTTGGCATCTCGGCAATGGGAAGCGAAAGCTTATTTTTCCCCGCAAAAAAAAAACTTGTCGAATGAATTTTAATTAATATTTATTTAATTAAATACTCCAAAGTTATTAAAAATTAATTTTATTAAACAAAGAGTAATCAATTAATTAAATATTAATTAATTAATATTTAACGCGACTTGAGACCTGGCGGGAGGAGTTCTTGCCCGAAAAGGATGAAACGAAGACCAGAATGATCACAAAAATGAGATGGTCGTGATGAGAGTGATAAACCATGCAAAGTAACACTTTTGAAAAATTACAAAATTTCCATTTTTATTTTATTTATTTATTTATATTTTAAAAAATTTTGCGAAGTCAAAATTGGCTGATAACAGCTGGCTCTAATTGGGGACAAGGACTTCATGGACGCAGCAATGGACCTAGACCAAAATATTCATGAACATGATCTCAAAATGATGGGGCACAAAAATGGGGTGACACAAGAGAGGAGACCGAAAAATGGGGAAAAGAAACAAACCAAAATCCTAATTACCTATGTACATACGGGGAACAACCCATTTTCAATTTTGATAGTGCTTGAGATATTGCCCACTGTAGGGAAAAGGAAAATGAGTTCCATCAGGATACGCCAAGTAATAGGTGTTATCTCCACATAAATGTCTGATTTTGAAAGGGCCTAGCCACAACGAATCAAACTTCCCATGCTTTCCTTTTGGTTCACGTCTCTTGTCCCAGAGAAGAACCAAGTCATTGATTTGGAATTTCCTCTCTTTGGTTTTCCTGTCAAACAACCTCTTTACCTTGGATTGATGTTCCTCGATCCTGTTTTCCACTTGACTTCTTTGTTCCTCAAGCTTTCTTAGGAACATGATCCTTTTATCTAATGCATTGGTGAAGCATTCATCATCAACTGCTTGGGCTAATTTTAATGCTGGTAACTCCAGTGTGATGGGAATTTGAGCATCGATTCCATACAAAAGTTGAAAATGGAGACATCCCAATTTCTCTTTTGGGAGTTATGCGGTCAGCCCACAATGCATCATATAACTTTTTGTGCCAAGTTCTTTGATTTTCTTCGACTAACTTGCGCACGATAGTAATGATGTTCTTGTTACTGGATTCTGCTTAACCATTTCCCTGAGGGTAGTAATCTGATGAATGAGACAAAGATATCCCATACCCATAACAAAAACCTATCATCTCTGCAGAAGAAAAAATTGAGGCATTGTCCGTCACGATCTTGTGTGGAATTCCATAACGAACCAATATATTTTCTTTGATGAAGTCACATATTACTGCAGTAGATGTTTGTTTCACTGGTATAGCTTCTACCCACTTTGTAAAGTAGTCAGTTGTGGTGAGCACGTGAGTATGACCAGCACTAGAATTAGGATTCAAAACCCTGATGAAATCTAAACCCCATTGTTGAAAGGGTTCTTCAATGACAACTGGCTTCAAAGGCAAAGCTGCCAATTTTGGTCTTCCAACAAATTGCTAACAAGCTTCGCATTTTATCACCCATTTTTGAGCATCGAAAAACATAGTGGGCCAGTAATAATGTGCTCACAAAATTTTATGGGCTGTCACTGGGCCAGAGAAATGACCACCGCAAGCATGATTGTGAAAAGCTTCAAACAACCAAGGTTTTTGCTCTTTATCAACACATCTGAGGAACATGTCATCAATTCCTTTCTTGAACAACGTGTTGTCCCAAATGACGTACCTAGAAACTCTTAGTTTGATAGCTCATTTCTCCTTAGCTGTCAGATTCTCTGGACACTCACCATATGTGAGAAAGTAGGCAATATCAGAATACCATTCATCTGTGGTACTGACAAAAACTACCAGTGGTAAATTTTCTTCAACTGGTTCTTCTTCAGAGTTATCTCATGGTTCATTCTCTGCGATGAGTTGGCAGAGTCCTCTTCCTCAAACCAACTTGGTAGGCTTGATATCCAAATCATATTCCTAGATCTTGGAGACCCAATTACCTCTTTTAGATCCTGGTTCCTGTTGTGTCAGCATCGATTTAACTGCGGTGTCTGGAACTAAGACTTTGGTGTGAGAATTCAACACATAGTACCTGAAGTGTTTCAGGGCTCTCACCACCACGTATGCATGTCTCTCAAGAGGAGTGTAATTAAGTTCATGTTTCTTGAATCCAGAACTCATGAATGCAATAGGAGATTTGATCCCCTCTTGATTGTGTTGAGTCAAAATGGCAGAGATTGTGTGCGGTGAAGCATAACAATAAATTATGAAATCCTTTTTAAAATCAGGACACACCAATGTAGGAGCTTTTGCAATAGCACCCTTGATTTTTGATCAAATGCCTCTGTACCTTCCTTTGACCATTTGAAGGATTCTTTTCCTTTCATCGTATCAGTGATTTCTTTAGTCAGCTGGAAAAATATCTGGCACAAACCTTCTCAAAAATTTCACCTTCCCAAAGAAGGAGTGGACTCCAGGCTTACTTGTAGGCAAGGAAAGATTCTTGATAGCTTGAACATGCTCAGGATCGATCTTAGTTCCTTCCTTAGAAACAATATGACCTAGGAGTTTCCCTTCTGTAACTCTGAACACAGACTTTTTTGGATTTAGAGAAATCTTATGAAGTCTGCATCTTTGCAATATTTTCTCTAAATCTCTTAGGTGATCTTCTCACTTCTTTGAGAACACTGTCAAGTCATCTAGGTATATCATGATGATCTTGTCTTTATAATCTGTGAATGCCATATCCATAGCCCTTTGAAAAGTAGCACCGGCATTAATCAAACCAAAAGGCATTCTTCTATATGTGAACGTACCCCAGGGGGTGGTGAACGTGGTTTTATGTTGATCTTCTCTAGCCACTTCAATCTGATTATAGCCAGAGAAACCATCTAGCATAGATAGCATTTCTGATCCAGTTACTACCTACAGAATATGGTCCATGACTGGAAGTGGGTAGTTATCCTTCAAGGAAGCCTGATTAAGATTGTAAAAATCCACGCAAATCCTAATTTCTCCATTTTTCTTGTGAACCGGTACAATATTAGCTATCCAGGTCGAATGTCGAATAGGAAACACTATTCGTGCATCTAACATCTTTTGAACTTCATGAAATATTGTCCCTACAATCTTGGGATTATATTGTCTTTGCTTTTTCCTGAATGGAACTGCACCAGGCTTCAAGGGTATGGCATGCTCCATTTCCCTGGGTTGGAAAGACTTCAAGTCTTCATATGAGTAAGCCAAAATGTCAGAATATTTGGTAAGGAGGCTTATGAATTTCTTGCACTCCTCAGGTGAGCAACACTTACCGATATTGACCAGGTGAGGTTTATCCTTGGTACCGATGTTAACTTGCTCATAGTCAGTAGAATTTGTAGGTCCTGCCTGCTCTTTCTCTTTGATAAACCTGTCATGTTTGTCAAAAATTTCTTCAAGTGAAACCAATCCTTTGGGAATTTTATTTCCTTTGAGTTGGATGATGCCATCACCAGGATCTTCGTTCTCAACTCCTTCTTGAATGGGTGAGGTAGTTGATTCGTGAAACACAGAATCACTTCCTTCAAAGTACAATTGTTCAAAATTATCCCTCTTTTCCAAGAAGGCAATAATTTGTTGATCATCATTAAATACTTGCCAATTTTCTGCATTGTCAGGAACACTTGGCCTAAAAACCATTTCAATGGTGTATTTGACTTGATCAAACTCTGAATGAGGAATCATTAATGAAGCTAAGACTGCTAGAGAATCTACTTTGTCATTCTTTTTGCAAGGGACAAATTTTATGGAAAAAGCATCAAAGGCTTCTATTGCATCCCACACTTTATTTCTGTAGTGTCTCAAATGATCATTCTTTACTTGGAACTGATTTCTTACTTGTTTCACGATCAATTCCACATCTCCAAAGACTTCCAAATTTTTGATCCCTTTCTCCTCTGTAGCTTGAAGGCCAAGGATTAATGCCTCATACTCTGCAGTGTTGTTAGTATTTGAAAATTCAAGTTTGTAGGAAAAAGGAAATATTTTACCATTTGGAGATATGAGCACCACTCCTGCACCAGAACCCATTGAGCAACAACTTCCATCGAACTCAAGAGTCTAGATCTCATTGGAATCTTGGCAAGTGATCTCAGGGGTATGAATTTCTACAGTCATCATATAATTACCCATACTTGAGCCTTGGAAAAGGATCTGTGTGTGAGGATCTTCGGTTTTAGTTACTATGAACTTTTCCTGAGCTTCTAGCATTAACTTCTTCATTTCTCCATTGATAGGGATCATAGCATGAGACCAATCCATTTGAATCTCTCCACCTAGATCTCTACAAAATTTCCTGCTCAACAACATACCATACGAAGTGGGAATGTCAGCAACTAGAATGGTTACCTTAACTCATTTATGAGGAAAATGGGCTAAAACCATTTGAGCATCTTTAATCTTCCTGATCAGAGGAACTTGTTTGGTTTCCATGGAGTAACACGATCCAAATGTTCTTGTACAAGTCAAACCAAGAGCATGTGCTACTTTTGTTGGCATCACATTATCCGAGGCTCTAGAGTCTATAATGCAATTACTTAATTTGCATCCGTTGATCAGAAAGGACACAAAGAAAGGTTCAATCTTTCATTTGAAGGTGTAGTGGCCACCACAATATTTTGAGTTTTCCCATCTTTGGGAGTTTTCAGAATTCCTTTAGAGGAATGAACAGTAGAGTCACCTTTGATAAACTGGACCAATTTCTGAGTTGATCCTTATTGGACTTCAAGTACTCTACCTGTGACATGGAAATTTTTGTTTTATTGATATGATCAATGATATCAAATTTGGGCAAAGTAACCATACTTGATGTCTCAGATACTAGTTCTTTCGAACTTGATGATGGCACACTTTTGACCTTTGCTTCGGGCTTGGTTGATACAGATGTGGAAGAAGAAACTTTCTTCGTAGCTGATTTATCAACTGATTGACTTAACACAGGCCCTCCTTTCTTTAAGATAGTTTTGACCTTTGAAACCTCAGTCACCTTGGTCTTTAGGAGCCTCATTTGTCTTGGATTCTTTGGAAGTTTCCTTAGTCTTGGATTCTTTTTGAAGTTCCTTGGAAACCTCTTTATCTCCCACCTTAGTGGTATCTTGCTCCTTTTTCTGAGAGCGTGTGAAGACAACGAAGGATTGACTATTCATATCTTCTATAATTTCTTCGTATTCATCTTCTTCTTCTGAATGGTACTCAAAGAAATGATTATTACTTTCTCCCTCAGGATCTTCAACTTCAGGTTCAGATGTTCTAGAATCTGGCTCTTCCTCATCAACCTCGACGACTTCAACTTCATCATTGCTTTCTTCAATGACATCACATTTTGAGTTAGTTGTGGGAGCTACTTCAATAGCAAGCCTCGTCGGAGCACCTGCAATCCTGGCTTTGTTGGGAATGTATCCTTTTCTGGGATGTCTTTGTAAGGAGAAGGTTTACTACTTTGAGAAACTTGATTTTTCAAAGCCAGCACATCATTAGCCAACTTAGTGAGTATAGCTTCTGAAGCATTGGGGGTTTCTTGACTCTTTCCCTTGAGGGAAGTTTTCTTGAATTTTCCTACCATGATTAAGTCATCTTCAATTTCTATGGCCAAGGATTGAGCAAGTTCCAAAGTAGCCACTCTAGCCCTTCTCAGCTGATAGCACACTTCTAGTTGTTGTGCATTAATAAAGAAACATTTTTGTCCATCAAGGTTTGGATGAATCCCGGCGGGAACTTTGTTCACCATTTTGTTGAATTTAGCCATGAAATTCCTCATGGGTTCTGTTGGCTCTTTCTTCACCTGAGATAGTTGGGCAAGAAGAGCATGTTCATCTTCTGCCATCTTGAATCGATTTTCAAACTTAGTTTTCATATCATTTCAATTTGTGATACATCCATTGGGCAGATGATGAAACCAATCTACAGCAAAATCATGCAATGTTTTGACAAAGAGGTGAATAGCAACATCTTCATATTCTACTAACAAAACAACACATGCATTCAAAGAAAGCAGAAATGTGGTCATCTAGTGACATCTTCCCATCTTCGTCAAACTTGGGAAGAATCTTCCTCGATCCTCAATTGGGAGGTCATGTTGAGTTGGTAGGGCCAATGGGCCTTATGGCATTTCCCCATGGTATGTTGACTGCCATTTTGGGAAAGGTGGTATGTGTAAAACATGTGAAAGGAAAAAACAATTCCTTCCTTGCTTGCTCTTTCAGGAATGATGCAAGGAATAAGTGTTCTTCTTGAATGGTCAAAAAAGTGATTCTTTCCTTCCAGCTTGCTTTTTTGAAGGACTTGATGCAAGCCTTTTCTCTTACTCTCTTTATTTAGCTATTTGTGCATTGAATAGCTACTGGTAACTCTCATGGATTTCTGTGTTATCTTCTGATGTGAAGAGAAAAGATAATTTGCTTTTCCCAAACCTTGGTCCTCAAGATGATGATATAGGTGATTTAGGTTGCAAGATAGGTGGGTTACTGTAATAGTCATACAACTTATTACCTTGGTGGAAGAGGACTACATCAGTGAACAACAATCAACGTGTGTCCAGGAGGTCTTCTGGCCATAAGTGTGGGTGCTCTTATTCTAAGATCGTCAATGTAGATTTATTTATCAATGGCTCTATCAACAACCAAAAATTGTTGCAAGATTTCACAATTTTCCCAAGCTACTGTTCGAAGGTTGGCAACAATGTCTCCTTGAAAATATCTTCACAGGCACAAGGTTTGGTTGAAGAACTGGAGCTTGTGCAGAGGGGATAGTCATAAAGTCATTTAACCAAGCACTGGTTAACGATTTCTAAATCCCCAGTAGAGTCGTCAAAAACTGTTAGCATATGGATTTACACGCATGAAAATGACATGCAACATTGAGGGAATGAAGTCCCTCCTCAATGAAGGTGAGGATGCCTTTATTGAAAACCAAAACTATATTTACATAGTACATTCAAAAATTATATGTGGGGGGGGTGTTTTGGAACATCAATGGAAAGAAAAGTGAATGAGGGAGATGGAATGGAATGAAGGAAAAGAGTGGAATGGAATGAGTTGAAAGAACATACAAGAGTTAGGTAAAAAAAATAGAGCCTAATATTTCATGAAGAGGAAAGATGAATAACTAACACAAATAGGAAATAACAGTTTGAGTTAGCTAAACAAGAATGTGTAAAAGGGAACACATTCGAGCAAGTAGATAATCAGAGCTTGATCACTGTGAACTAGAACATCAGATTAATAACATTGACAATAAGATCAAAGACAATATTTGTATGCAATTCAAACATCCTAACATGTAATGAACATAAGAACATCAAATGTTACAAGAGACAATGAATGGGACACAAAGTTTTTAATTTCATTAACTCTAAAATGTTTTCACAAAAGAACAAAAAGTTTCTTCCTGAAACAAAGCTTGCACACAAAAGTATTTTCTTCTCCTCTCTCAAAGTCACCTTTACAAATGAGCCCCTCACTTCCTTTTATAACCCAAAAGTTGGTTACAAAGTAGTTAGGGTTTAACACAATCATTAAATAAGACACTTAAGTGACCTTTGAATTTTTCTAACCAACTTTATTAAAGACAACCACAAATAGAAATCACTTAAGTTATCCATAGTTACTCGAAAGCAAACAAAAACATCCTTTTCTTAAAAATCCAATTTTTAAAATATACAATAATAACCAGTGCCTTATCCATTGAAATGGGGTCTGCCTATCTCAAGCATACGAGAAATGGACTCTCCCACTTTGTTAGATACCAAGAAAATTTTCTTTGAAATAAAGAATTGGATCAAGATACGCACTGACATCTTCATGAAGCTTAACCACGGTCTTGATCATCCCTTGGCCTAAAAGGAGAATCTCTGAAAGCCAAGTTTTAGTGACATGGCCTAATGTGTTTATTTATTTTGACAAATTGAGAGTTTCTTCATCAGGGGCAGCCACTGCATAAGGTACTGGGAAAGTGGATGATATGGGATTTATCAAATGTTGAACATATTCCACCAATTAATTCTTTTTGGCCTTGAGCTGAGAGTTTTGAGACTTATATTTCTCAAGCCTCTTTAGCACGATATCAATTGAATCTTGAGCCATTTCCATGTTACTTTCTAATGTAGACCTCCCAAGTCCATGTCTGGAAACTTCATAATCAGCAGGTGTCATGGCATCATGCTCCTTATCAACTTGTGGGATGGTGAGATCTACAAATCTATTTCCGTCATTATCCACCATTATTTGAGAAAGCACCTTAGGCTTCTTTGGAATGACATCATTTAAAAGTTTGAAAAGGGCATCAAAATCAATGTCAAATTCCTTGACAACCCTCTTCCTTTTCTTAACCTCAGAAAATCAACCCAGGAAGGAGTATCATGCACTATTTCTGCATACAAAATCCTAGAGCTCAAATCAATATTCTCATTGTTCTCGACATCATGAGATCCTTGCAAGAATCCTATCTATGACCTTGATTTGAGGAGAAATAACCTCAATATCCACCTCTTTGATTATTGAGGAGATTTTAGGGAAATCCCTTCATGAACTGCATGCTCCGAAGTGTTTGATATTTGGATTACCTACACCTGAGTAGATGCTTGTTCAAAGCGTGGATGAGGATCATTTTCCACAAGCTTCTGAGCACTATTAACAATGTGGGTATAAGAATCTCTACTCGAGGTAGAAAATGCTGATACACCCTCTCTTCCTTCTTACAAGGGTTAGGTGTCTTTAGCATTTTTCTCCTTGACACATTACTTGGTGAAGTGGATTTTTGCAACCACTCCTTTCTTGCATTGTTGTGTATGATTGGATGGTATAGAGGTTGATCGAGAAGAGGCTTTGGTTAAATGAAGGCCTCTTCATGTTGGCAAGTTTTGTGATCCTGAACTATGATCTTGAATTGATTGTAACTTGGCAAGTTCTCTTTCGTACCAAGATATGCTTCTTTCAAGAATCGGTTGATTCTTGCTATCAAGAGAAAATTCATCTCTTTTGGTCCAATCAATTCTGAGGCAACGGGGTAAAATCAACTGCATCATATGAGGGATCAATAACATCTTCATCATCATTTATGAATGAATTGGGAGGGTTCTTGATGTGAAAGGCCTTGATATGAGCAAGTGTTAGGTGAGAAAACTCTCATCTTCTTACTTCATGTTTGTCCGAATAGGCAGCCCAAAAATCTTCCATGGTAGGGTTATGTTGATACTTTGCTCCAAGAATCCTTCTGTAGCATATTCCATTGATATCAAACTGGGATCTCTTCACATATGGATGAATTGTGATGAGGGCAAACTCTTTTTCCATGAGTTGTGCATTGAAAAGATTTGGACATTGGTATTCTTGGTGATTTGGATTTGGAAATGAATTCTTGAATGTTGTGCTTGTCACTGAGAAGACAATGAACTTGGAATAGATTTGTCGTGACAAGCTCCATTAATGCCATTTGTTCCACTGACGTACTTAGGAAGCTTCCATGGAGTACCAACAAAACAACTCACGTGAATGTAGGAAAAGGATGAAAACTGAATAAACCATGTTCCCCATTGGGAAATGACACTCATGGCTTCTTTAGAAAATATTTCCTCTGTATTCTGATTCAGGTTTCGAATCACAGTGGAAGGTGAATGCATCGTTGACATCTTCTAAAATGGTGAGATCTATTTTTGAAACTTTAGTTGCGGGTAATAATGAAGAAACACTATTTGATGGGCCCATGACTCCTCTTGTTTCAAGTCCCGAAAATAGATTTCTTCTTGCTACTGCATAAGTCAGATACGATGTCATGTAGAAGCATCCAGTCATCTTAACTTCTATCAATTGTTTGTGAAGGGTATTACTGATGATGGTGGCCCAATCCACAAACTCTTTCTTGGCAAGGATGATACAAATTAAAATAAAACATCCATGGGTGGAAAATCTTGGCAGAGGGTAAACCGAAAACTTGACTTAGGAGAGTAATCATGTCCCTGATTTATTCCACGAACTCAATGCACGGTACAGTTCTTTGGGAAGTCGGTCAATTCAAGGCCTCTTGGTCACTAACTAGTTGTTATCAACCATCTTGCTCCATCTTAGGGGTTCTTCATCCAAAAATTCTTGTGTTGACTGGTGAGTGATATCCACATTCTAAGGAAAATCAGGTATGCTGAGCAATTCCTCAATGTGCTCTGGTGTGATTAAGAGGAAAGGCTCGTGATTATCTTCAAAAATTCCTCGTCTCTCAGGATCATAATGCTCCGTACAAGTAGATAACCAACTCTGGACATTGCACTGAGACAGAAAATGCCGCTGCTTGGAGTAGACCGCTATGGTAAAGCCTATCCGAGAATATGGTTTTGCCTTCAGTTTTCACCCATTCACAGAATTGTTGCACATTGATGTGAACCCAGATTTGTATCAGTGATATTGTCATATGCTGACTTGATGGAACTGGGAGGGATGATTCCTTGGAATTCATACTTGAGTGCAGGATTTATTTGATTTCTCCACTGGCTTCCTCGATCTTCCTACAGATTTGTTAGATTTTTTGGCCATTATGAATTTTACAGAAGAATGACTTGGGCACGCAAAACAATGCAAGCAGGGTCGGGTCTTAGTCTCTGAAACCATGTCAATGCAAGAAAAATATGACTCATTTTAATATTATTATTATTATTATTATTTTAAAAATAATAATAATAATAACTAGTCCCCGGTTACAATTTTTTTTTAAATGGTGACACAAAACATATTCAAGACTAAGCTCGAGTTACAAATTCTGGGCGTTACAAATTTTTTTTAATTACATAAATCACCCGATTTAAAAAATATCTGCGATTTTACTTTAATTTTGGAGTAAATTCTCCTTGGTATGCGTGAAAATTTCCTTTTTAATGACTGCGTACTTTGAGATTTACTTCTTCCAGAATGTGATCAATCTGATGGCTATACTTGCTTGAATTCTTCTTGTAAATGCATTGATACCCTTTAGTGCATGCATCGAAATTTATTGCGTGTGTGGAAATAGATATGATCTTCTAGAAACCTTTTCTTAGATTGACTATGAACTTGTTCTTCAATGCATGAAAATTTGAACTTCAACTTTTTCTCCTCAGATAATCTTTTCACCTATTCTTGCTTGGCAATGCGTTTGAATTTGCATTTTGGCTCTGATTTTGAATGCGTGGGCTAACTATGATTTTGGTTATTTCTTTGGAACTTTAGCGTGAAATCCTCCTCTACCCAATCCAACACGTGGGCTATTTTCTACCTTGGCTTTAAAAACTGTCTCCCTTGCATGGCCTCCTTTGGCTATGGAAATATTACCTTTCTTAATCTTCCTTGTTGCTGGACTACTCTCCTTTTTAATTTTTCTTGCGTGGAGACTCCTTCTCCTTTGGGATTGAAAACTTGTTTTCTTGATTATGCTGAAAAATGCTTCCATTTATATTTTAATTTTTCTCAATATGCAACTTGGGTCTTTCTTCAATGTGGATAGACTTGCATTACTTCTTGGGAACGCTGCCCTTTAACTCATGCGTTGAAACTCCTTTTTCATTTTCCTATTTGAAATGTGGACTATCCTGGCTTGTTGTGCATTCCTTTATTCCTCCAATGTTTTGAATTTACTTGTTGAGCCTTTCATTGTGGAGTTCTTATCCTCTGCGTTGAAATGGTGTAGCTTTTGCTTTTCTTCAGCTGTGTCCTTTCCTCCAGGATGGAATGCTTTATTGATACTCCTGACTTTTTTTTGTTTGGCAACTGCATGGACTTTACTTCTCTCATAGTGCGTTGGTGACTTGTCTTTACCTTAACCTGGAAAATTGCTTTCCTTTGGAATGTCACTTTTCTGATAATATGACTTTGGCTATCCTTCTTGATGAATTCTCCTTCACAATGGCTTCACAGCTATTGTTTGATGAGATGTGATAAAAATATTATTATTTCACTTAGAAGAAATGTTAAGCAAATTAAAGAAAGCTTCCCCGTAACCTTTCCAACAAGTTTGATAGCTGAATTTAAGGCTTAACCAACTTCCTCTCTTCCCAGGTAGTGGCATTAATTGCCAGGGGAAATGGGGAAAGCAATGACCATTTGCCAATGGGAATGGCAAAGTGGGCTAGACAATCTCCTGTTCAATTTCTCCCATGTGGGAAATCGGGAGATTTTTTGCCCGTTTGCCAATCCAATTGATTTGGCAATTGGTGGAAGAAATCCCACAAGCGGGGAAAAAAGAATAAATTTGTCAGGAAAGGGGAAATCTAGGTACGTGGAAGCCAATTTGGCATCCCCGACAATTGGAAGCGGAAGCTTATTTTTCCCCGGCAATTAAAATAAAAAAACTTGTCGATTCAATTTTTTAATGAATTTTAATTAATATTTATTTAATTAAATACTCCCAAATTATTAAAAATTAATTTTATCAAACAAAGAGTAATAAATTAATTAATATTTTAATTAACGATTAAAATTAGTTTAGACCTGGAGGGAGGATTTCTCGCCCGAAATGGACGAAACGAAGACCAAAACAATCACAAACATGAGATGATCATGATGAGGGTGATAAATTGCGCAAAGTTATACTTTTTAAAAATTTAAAAAATTTCCATGTTTATTTTTTAATTTTGTGATTTTCAAAATTAGTTGATACACAGGTGTCAAAGCCAGTTGATAAGATAATAACTTGTGTATGGGTACTTTTAGAAGTTGGCTTGATAAACACAATGACAGTCCTATTTTTTAGGGATACCACACCCCAAGGGATATTTCCCTTTACTTTAGAGTGTTGTTGCTTCTTTTTATCGCTATACTAGATGCTTACCAAAATGACTATTTTCGATGAGATTCCCACAAGGAAGAAAAATTAGTATGTATATGATTGATCATTGCAATTGAAAACTATTGAAGTGGTCATTTGGATCCTACAAATTATCCAAGGGATGAGTGATGCAAGGGATTTTATAGTGTCTATGAATTGGTTGGATTAGCGAGGAATAATTTGGATAGTGTATTGATCGAAGGATTCGAGGATAAAATCGATGATGTCCTTGTATTTTTGGGGGACTTCACTTTTACATTAATAAAATCCCTTGATTTGATTGATTGCAAGTTAGGAATCACCAGAGATGTCAATAATTTGGATGCTGAGCATGATAGTGGTTTGGATGCCCAAGATAAGCACTTCATATTTAGCCATGTTGTTGGTACATTCGAAGTTGAGCTTGTAGGTGACGGGGATAGGAGTTTCCTAAGGAGGAATAATGAAGACACTGACACCTCCCCCTTGTTGAAACTTAGAGCCATAAAATAAAAGTGTCATTTTAAGGGGAGAATACTCATGATCGATTGTGTTGAAAAATTTATCATGAAATTATTCGTGGGGGAGTTGATTGTCAGAAAGAGGGGCTTCAACAAGTTGATCAGTGATAGCCTAGCCTTTGATTGATTTTTGGGAGATGAACTCTAGGTCAAACTCAGTCATGAGCATGATTTATTGCATGATGCAATTGTTGTGATAAGTTTTGGAATACATGGTTTTAAGGGTGTTGAAGCTATTGATGATTTATGTTTTATGATTGAGAAGGTAGTGGAAATTATTTGAAGTCGTGAAGTAGCGGGCACAACACAAATATTTTCATTCAGTATAGTGGGTTTCATATTCATGAAGAGTGTGACTAATATGATAGACATCCTACTCCTTGACCTTCTCATCATGGTGTGCCAACATGGTACTTAGAGTATGGTCGGGGAAAAAGATGTAGAGATAGAATGACTCCCCCTTATGCGGAGGAATGAGGACTGGTGGCGATAGAAGATAATGCTTAAGTTCATCAAAGGATTTTTAGTAATTACTATC
Source organism: Taxus chinensis (assembly GCA_019776745.2). Taxonomy (NCBI): domain Eukaryota; kingdom Viridiplantae; phylum Streptophyta; class Pinopsida; order Cupressales; family Taxaceae; genus Taxus; species Taxus chinensis. The sequence goes on from JAHRHJ020001455.1 coordinate 826,970, forward strand.
CCACTTGAAGTGGGTGTATTTTTGAAGGAAATGATGGAATGGTTGGCAATGATTGGAAAGTTGGGAGATGAAGCGGTGGACTAATTGAAGTCAACCTTGGAGACTATGAAGTTGATTTAGATTGATTAGAGGAGGCATCTTGAGAATGGCCATGGGGTTAACTTCAATACCTTTAATGGAAATGATTAAGTCAATGTGTTTTCTAGTGAGAACTCCAAACACACACTTGACAGGATTGAGGAAAATAAAGTATCATATAAGGCACACGAAGATGATTTCAAGGACAGTAAGATGGTCTTTTCAATGTTTGGATTTACCCAATTTTCCATCGATATAATACTCTACAGTTTTGTGGATGAAATCATGGATGATATAAGTCATGACACACTTATAGGTGGCCCCCTGCATTTTTCAAACCAAAGGGCATGACACGATAATAGAAGGTTCCCCAAAGGGTGATGAAATAGGTCTTATGTTGGTATTCTGGTGCAATAAGGATTTGATTGTAACAACAAAAACCATCCATAAGAGAAATAATTTCATGGTTGATGGTTAGGTACATAAGATGATTGATGTTAGGAAGGGGGAAATCATCCTTGGGACAAGCGAGGTTCAAGTATCAAAAATCAGTACAAATACAAAGCTTCCTAGATGCTTTGGCAATGGGCACAATGTTATAAACCCATTAGGGATAATCGATGGGTTAGATGAAGTTGGCAGAAAGAATACGTTATAACTCTTCTTTAACGAGGAGGGATATGTGAGGATGCATGCAACATAGCTTCTATTTAATGGGCTCGGCATTGGGGATGGTGACAATATTATGGATGTTGATGCTAGGATTGAGGCCTGACATGTCACTGTACAACCATGTGAAGGCATGTTTAAGCTTAAAAAGGAAATCGATGAAGGCTTCTAGCTCTTGTGGATCAAAATATTGGCCAAATTTGACGATGGGAGGTTATTGCGAAGTCCCTATGTTGATATCAATGGTGGATTTGTTTAAGAAGGGTGGATGTGTTAGGAGGTAAGGCCTTATGAAGATGAGAATCTTATGCCCCCTGTAGACACAAAATCACACACGTTAGGTAATTATCTAGTCTTGATTACATAATACTATTCATATATGATTCATATGTAAGAAAATTACTAATTAATCCATGGCTTTGACCCCCTTTCTTTTTCTTCTATTGCTACTTTTAGTCTTACACCCTTATCAGCTTAGGTTTAATTTTTATACTTCTTTATCATCTTGGACACTAGCTCCCAGCCAGGACGCCAGTGCCAGGTGCCCTTGACCCCTTTATACTTTACTCACCCTGCCTACGTGCTTTATGGCAAGATGAGCATAAAATACTTTAAATAAAAAATGTCTAAAAATAACGTATACACCGATCAAATTAAAATAATAATAATCCAATTAAAATTATTAATAAAAACTTTCAATGTGATCATAATAAGGGAAAAAAACACTAAGCATTGGCTGATTACCAATTAAGGTTAATCCCACACTAATCAAACATATCATATACCTCTTCATATACGCAATAACCCATGGTAGAAAGATAAAATGTCACGTCGTCCCAATTAACTTGTATCCACCGCATTTGTCACATGTTTAGCTTTGCTCGAGAGATAAAATGCGCGGAGAAACCATTAATTATTTTCTAATGTTTTTGTGCACGAGGATATTATGGTTCTAGCTAGCAAGTTTCTACTATGCTCTTTTTTGCCACTTTTACCCAATGATTCCACATAGAGAGATTAGATTTTGTTTTTGAGATAGATAGACGAGAGAGAGAGAGAGATGTTAGAGCGCGTAGAGGATATTCCTTAGAGAGACACTTAGAGATATAGTATGAGAGAGTTTCTTCATTTTGTGTATTACGCTGAAGTGCAATCCCCCCCTATGGGATAAGGCCTTCACGGGTTGTTCCCGCACAGTTGAGGATTAATTCTGACCATTTTTTCTGCATCTTTCTTTTTTATGTTTTTATTTTTAAGTTGTTTTTTTAGCAGTTTCAAGGTTCTCCTTTCGCACGATACTTACATGGAACTCTTGTGCAACACAATGGGAGTCATTGGTACCATGCAAATATGGAGTCAGTGGATATAGACAAAAAGTTGCATAGCCACCTAGAGCTGAGGTTGTCTGAAGATTTTTTGTATACCTAGATGTCACGGGAAAGCAGGGGCAGATATGGCATGTTGCGGTTACAAATCTCCAAAGACCTTGTTTGTTGATGTCTTCCAGTAAAGAGAGAAAAATGAATTTTATGTGGATTGGGAAGGTCTCTATGTAACACTCCTACTAAGCATAGTCACGGGGTTCAAAACTTCGGTACAAGTACTATATTTTATTGTGAATTACTGTAAGTAAATAGAAATCCTCCTTGCAACTAGGGGGTCATAATTTATTGCTTAAATTGCTTGAGTTATGGCATTGCCTATGTACCCATAAATGACATATTTATTTACTCCTCATTATTTTATTCCATCAAATTTGCGATCTGATTTCCACATTTGGATGATATCAATTAATGGTGAACGTCACTTATGGATTGATCATGTATATGCAGTTCCTTCTGTCTTTATCATGGATCCTAAAGGTTACTCAAATTTATTTGTATGATTATAGTTAAAATGTACATTAGGGAATATTATGCTTTTTGGTGAATAAACCCCTAGAAATCTTGGGTATCAAGAAAGTGGATAAGCCACCACATGTGAAGTGAGTGCTATTTGAGGGAATCCTCCACATATCTGATCAACTCATAGGAATATGCAAGATCCTCTATCTAAAATAAATCCATGAATTGAGCTCAAGGGGTGTCAAGGTATCACATTCCATTTATCTTGGAAAATACAAATGCTTCAGGCTATGGAATCCCTCCGATTTTATTATCTCTTAACCCAGTCTATTAGATCCATACATCGTAAGGATGCTTCTCAGGGTCATGCTTGTTGATTATTAACATCCCGATGGGTATGTATTTATATGTGTGTTTAGATTCACTGATTCTCATTATGGGTGTTACTCCCTTGTACTTAGATAGCTTTCAAAATGATTGGGTCTACAGATGCTATGGCTATTTTAAAAGTGTCTTACTGAGCTCCTGATAGTCATTAAATTGTATCTACTTTTACCATTTATGAGAAATAGTGTTTTCTTGGCTTACTGACTTGCACTATATCAATGTCGTATGATATCCCTCTTGTCATCTTGAATTAATGGATGGCGAGGGTAGGGCATTGTTATCACTTATGAATAGAGGGTTAAGTGACCACATCCATATGATGTGTTAAGGATTTATCTCTTGATTTGTACACAGGTTTTTATTGTTTTTGGTTGGGAATCTACCATTGTATAACTTGAACGACCTCATGTAGTGATTAAAAAAAATGAATGTTGTATTCTTGTCTAATGAAGTGTGGCATTACTATGACCTCTCAATGAATGTATATTGTAGTGACAAAATGAAAGCATCAATCCTTAGCAATGTTCATTAAAATATGGAATCCAAATGACCTCCTCGTACTAAGTCTTGTTGAGGTTATTATCCATGTAGTTATGAGGGACATCTTCCTCCCAAAATCAGTGTACCTTCTAGTCCTATGAAAATATATGATATGATGGGTCAATCAATCCCGAAGGGATATTAGTGTATGACCATTCAAGATTAGCTTCCTAGACTACTCTAATGCCATTTAGAGATCTATGAGAAATTCAAAACAAGGGATTGTGCCTTAACTTGATAGCCATTTTAATCACATTTCGGGAATTCTGACCATAATGTGAATGGTCCTACTATATATCTTTTGGGGCACTGGAAGAAACATTATGGTGAGTTATTTATATTTTTTGTTCATGGATACATATATTACTCACTCCTATATTGGATTGTTTGTGTAGGTATATATTTATATGGTCGCTTCAGAATTTTCTCTTAGCATATGGTACACTAAGTAAGGTTGGCATCATATTTATGCATCCCCAAAGTGGATATGTACTATCAATTTTTATCTCTCATGTATCTATCACACTATAACACTATGCGCTTAAAGATTCATTTTTAAAAGGAAGGTTGTTGAACCCCTTTGGGTGTATGGACTATATCATCTTTTCCTGATGACACACTCGTGTTCTTACGATTCTTACATGAATGTTGAGGGGTCTCTTCCTATAAGAATATTTTCCATTTCCACATTATATCTACGTAATACATACTTATTCATATGTGCATACTTTTATCACCATCTATTTGCACATCCAATACACTCTTTCATCATTTTTCGCCAAACATCATTCATCAACTGACACATTCATCTTGAACATTTTGATTCATTTACATCATCATTTCCTAATGATGCAATATTGTGCTATGGTTCACACTTGACTGTTGAGGGCATATTACACACATGAACCTCACACATTGCACTACATACTATGCTACATACTACACATTATACTCTTCACATATCACACATTATTTACACCTCTTTCTCACAACATCTACCAAACACTTCACACAATGTGCATCATACACTTAAGACATCCTCTCTTAGAGCATCTTATATGCACTGTGCATCTTATTCACTCTACAAATTTGTACTACATCTTTCTTCTATCTACTTATACATGCTGCGCTCATTACTCTATGATGTACCCTAGTCCTGTGGTCCATACTCAAATGCTGAGGGTATACAATCTCAAATGGACCTCATCACACTCACACTTTTAATCACTCATTCAATCAATCACTTGCATGTTTATGCTCCACACTTTACACTTTGGCGATCACATGTTTATATTACATACATTAAAACCATTTCCTGATGACACACTATCATTTACGGTTCATTCTTGATTGTTGAAGGGGCATACATAAAAGAACCTCATTGTATACATACACATTAACTCGGGTGACACATTTCTCCTATCATCCACACTGCATTCTATTCCATACCATCCACAACATATTACATATCTTGGTTGCATTTAATCTTGCTTACCTATGATTTTATATGTACATCTTATTACACATGATATATAGATATATTGTATGCCATTATCTTTATTATACACACATGCGTTCACTTGCCTTTCTAATTGTGATCATAGATTATGCATATCTATTACACATGGCATAGATGTTTGGCACAAACCCTATTACAAGTCCCATAGAGGCTCATGAGGGAATCCAATTTTGTACACTATAGGTGATATTGTTTCAGTTTTGTTCATTACACACTACTTTATCAGATTATACATGCTTTGACGCACCTTTTATCTTTCTAACATGTTAACGGGTGCTTCATGTGTAACATTTATTATGCAGGATTCTTTGTTTCGTTGGTTATCTGTTACATTGTTAAACATTTCTTGCTCTTTGTATTGCTCTTGTCTATGGGATTTCCCATTTGTCTTGTGTGCACACTTGTCTTCTTGCAGCCATTACAACCTTGATTAACTTGTGAGATTGTGAGTGTTGTCCCATGTTTTCAACCCACCTTTTGTGGTCTACATTGTCTTTTTACATGTTTACTTATGTCTTATTTTACACATTATCTACTTAGCTTACATTTCATCCTATGCACACGTGTTTGTATTTTCTTATACTAACACTTATCTTCTAGCAACTTTGTTTGCATGTGCCTTGGTTTCTACCAAGATCATTCACTTTCCCCCTATAGGGCACAATTTCAGCACAACGGTCTGCCCTATGTTTTGGGATGCATACTCCTTCAACGACATCATATGCACCCCAAACGAGGGGGCATCATATGGGTGAATGTATTCACCCCATATAACATTATATACAACACAATACCAGTACAACATAGTTTTCATTTTCAGACATGGCTTATAATCAAAATTGGGTCCTTATCACAATGATGTCTTTTATGGATGCCAGTAACTAGAGGGAAGATCTTTAAAAAATTTCATTTCAGCACAAATTTTTGGCATGTCATAGAGGCTTTTGGCAAGGCAGAGATTCCTTTAGCACCAAGACATTTACATTAGGGGCATGCACACACCATTTGCAATGGTTTTTTCATTCCGAGGAGTAGTTAAAGATTAGAGGATGACACCAAACTTTCCTCTCTACACTACTTTTTCTGTGGCGTAGGATTGCTAAAAAAACCAACATTTAAGAGTACTTTATAAATTTGGGAAGTAGTTAAAGGCTGGAGGATGACACTATAATTTCCTCCCTACACTTCTTTTCTCATCAGTGTGAGATCACCTAAAAAACTCGCCCTTCATTGAAACTTTCAAGATCATTTCTACACTCTTTTCTCATCACAAATTAGGTGCACATGTTCCATTTTTTTACATTTTCAACATTTCTTTTTGATATGGTGAACTCTTTCGACTGGAGCTATGAACTAGAGGGTTAAGGGAACCCACCCTTACAAAAACCAAGGTATTACAATTAACCTAAAAAATCTACTAACCACGAGCTGCCACCATGAACACAAGACTAGTGAATCATGAGCCGCTGATACCCTGGTGAAACACGAGCCGCCTAGCAAGCACCATTTGGTGAAAAAAAAGCCACAACCAGTGAACCATGAGCCGTTACATCACATCTAGTGAAACATGAGCCACCTTGCTTGCACACACCACTAATGGTACATGAGCCACCACTAATGAACAATTCATGCTTGATCCAGTGAGTCACGAGTTACTACGCAAGAACACACCACCAAGCGCAGGTCTTCTCAATCCAAAAACTCCTTTCATGAAATCCAACTTGCCATCTGCACTACTTGGAACATTACCACCCTAAACGGGGATCCTGCCATAGTGGGATTTGAACCTAGACGGAGCCAAAAACAACCATCTGAGTTGACCGCTCCACCTAGACCACATCGATGACATTTTCAACATTTTTACATACTTCTTTACATACTTTTACATATATACATGCATATTTGACTACTTGTTTTTTCTCTTTTGCAGGTCCATCCATATGGGAAAGTGATAGTCAACAACACTCAATATCATCATAAAATCACACACATTGACATCAACAACATGTACATCATGACATCATACACATGCATTTCCACCCTAGGTTCATTTTCATCATCACTTTTTTAACTTCCTCATCCTTAAGCATCCACACTTCACACTTTTTATCATTCCAAACTTTATCTAGTCCCTCAGACACACTTTCAACATAAATCTACATGGTTGTTCATATACACATCTCTATCTACTTTATGTTACCGAGATATTTTCACTCACCAACATAAATTTAGGGAAAATGTAGACACAAAATCATGCACTTTGGGTAATTATCTAGTCTTGATTACATACTACTATTCATATGATTCCTAAGTAAGAAAAGTACTAATTAACCCATGTCTTTGGCCACCTTTCTTAGTCTTTTAGTTGCTACTTTTGATCTTACACCCTTATCTTGCTCAGTCTTCCTTTTTAATACTTCAGCATTTATCATCCTAGACACTAGCAACCAGCCAGGATGCCAACGCCAGGTGCCCTCATCCCCTTTGGGCAATCCCTTGTCACCTTTATAATTTACTCACACTTTTTGGGTCCTTTCTAGCCATTTGAGCATATTATATTTTTGGTAGTCGACCTTTTCAGGGTTAATTACAAAATTCAAGCAAGGGAATCATATAAATATAAAGCTTTGTGATCATAATAAAGGACCAAACACTAAGCATTAGCTATCGCCACCTAAGGTTACATCCATCAAACATCTAAGAGCTCTATTACATCCATCTAGAATCATCACAAGGGACACAAGGGCTAGTTATTCTACATACACTTCATAGGAGGGAAGATCATTCTATTCCATGTACACATTTATTACATTTCTTTACATCTAGGCTACTTGCTCACTATTCCAAGTGTGACATCGCACAAGAGTAACCTAGGGCAATGATTATGCACACACGCACAAAAAACTAGATTGGGTTTGAGATGTAGTGTAACACTCAGTTGTAAGTCCATCATTATGGCAGCTAAAGACAATCCGACCCCTCATTTTACATATTTCTTTTTTAGTATTTGATGTCTATTTTTGAGGGTTTTGCAGGTTCATTTGTTAATTGCAGGTTTATAATGACCTCAACGATCATCAGTGTGAACCTTCATAATGATACCAGAGGCAAGACTAATCAGACAGACATCTTGTGACCCCAAGAATAGGAAGTTTCCTGAGCATTTTTCGCAAACCCAAGTGCACCTAAAAAAAGGCCTAAGGCACCCATGGGTGCCCTTGTCCCTCTCTAGGTGCCCCAGTCCATTACCTATTCTGTCCAGTTTTGCGTTTTTCTAGTGCTCTCAATGTGACAGTCTTGTGCTACTCATATTCACCTAGTTAGCACTTCGATAAACTCTGCACACTTTCCAAAACTCTGTGAATCAGCTAAGTACTCTTCTTATCCTCTCTTATAATTAGGTTTTTCATTATTCATTTCTTAGATTTGCTTGAGTAGTCATTGTTGTACTTAATACTACAATATTCATTTATTTACTATAATCTTGCATTCAGATTAGGCTCATATATTTCGACATTTTACCTTAATTAACCCATATAGAAATGTAATAGATGTCATCATCATTGCATTGAATAAACGTTGGTAGAGGAGTCCTCATCCACATGTTGGGAAATTTAAGAGGGAAGGACCTAGTTTCACCTTCATCCTAATAGGTGACTGATCCTAGAGTGATCTTGGAGATTAAATAAAGTTTAGGAGGAAGGGACATAATGTCATCCATTTCCATGGGGTCATTAGATGAGGAAGGATAGTGTGATCCATTGTATTCATGGAAGGATGAAGAAGAATGAGTGTGAGAGAGTTAGTGGGGTGTTCTTTGAATCCTAATCCTGTACTTCTTCATGGGGTTTATGAAATTGATCAAGGAAAAGATCATGCATATGCCTTGTTTATAGTTCCAAGACCAAATCCCTTCCATGCACAATGGTGGAGATAAGTGTAGGTGAAATATTCGTTGTAGAAGAAATCAAATCCATTAGTGTATATCTTAGTATGGGATTGATTATTGACATGGGAAGAAGGGAGATCAATGCCACCGTATACAAGTTTGGTTTTCAAATGAGGTGGACTGAAGGAGATGATATCCCTGATGTTGGATTGATACATGGGAGATTTTTTCAGGTCTACTAAATCAATTAGGTTTTGGAAGAGCATTGAGAGAAAGGAGTTGATACTCCCTTAGTGAGAGATTTTACATCATATTATCGAGAGATTCATTATTGGGTAACTTGGATGTAGGTACAGATGAACTAGTGGATGCTTCAGAATATGAGTCTTATTTGGGGATGAGCACATCATTTGACATGTAGGTCATATGACATGCTTTAAAAGGAGGAAGATCGGTGGGGAGTTTTTGGATTATCCCCTCATACTCATACTTAAGAAAATGATGGAGTGGATGGGATGCAACACATATGCAGATCCATGGGCGTCCAAGAAAGATGTTATTAGAATTCCCCTTCTACAATGTAGAAGAGTTCATGAAGGAGTTTTTCACCAACGTGGATAGGAAGGATGACCATTCTCAATGTAGGGAAACAATGTCATTAAAGGCTTGAAGGACTGTGGGTGATTATATGAAAATAATGTCAGGAATCTTGAGTTGATTGAATGTGTGGGTTAAATAATGTTGATGTTAACACCATTATCAATCATGGATCATAAGATGAAGGTCTCTTTGATACGAACGGTGATAAAAAGGGGAAGGTCATGATCTTCGGGTTAGAATGTTAGGGATTTCAGAATCATCAAAGGAAATGGCGAAAAAAGTTGTAAGAGCTCCAATGAGGGCCATGAAAGGTTGAGGTTCATCGGTTGTGATTGGGATGCATTGTAAAGATTTGATGAGATCCTGCCGATGGTTAGGGGAGCTTTGGATAAGCTCATAAAGGGAAATTTTGATGGGAGCCTGATGTAATTGTTTCAAAAATGCTTTGTTCTATAACAACATTTTGGGTTCATGGAATGGCTAGGATGGATACCTTATCCTTGGATGTAGAAGGAGATGATAATAGGATTGTTAGGAGGAGATGATGATGATAATGTTGGTTGGGAATATTTGGTGGTATGGTTGAGAATAATGGGGGAGAGCACGAGTAGTAACATAAATGACATTTATGAAAAGAGGGGGGCCCTCTTTAGAGAGGTAGAATTTGGTGGTGGTTTACTGAAGGTGTGGATGGAGGGCTAGATTTAAAGGCCTTTGAGAAGTTGGGTTTATTTGGGGATTGTGTTTGGGTGTGGATGATAGTGGATGGAAAGGGTGGTATTATTCGATGAGAAGATCATATTCTTGTATGAGATTGTTGATAAGGGTTTGGAGAGCCTTGCAGTGCTTTGTGTCATGCCCAGGGACATGATGATAGGCCTAGACAAATGATTGTAATCAAATCACATGTGGGTTTCCACCCATGTGAGTCGAAGGATTGATGGGGGAAGGGTAATTGGGATTCTTGGATAAGATGATGAAGGATTTTGGTGTAAGACCCAATGGGGGTTTTGAAAGATGAACACTTATGGAATTTGGGTGGATTTGATTTAGGAGAGGAGGATGAAGGAAAAAGAGGTTCCCTACTCTTATGGGGTTTGTTAGGGACCTTAGATTCAAATTTGGACTTGGAAGGAGGAGTATATGGTTTTTATTCAGATGTGGTAGTGATGGGAGATTTTGATGAAGGACATGGTCCCAAAATAGATGGCTAAGGTCCTAAGATGGATGGTTAGATAGTGGGTTGTTTGGATTGATGGGGCTTTGGAGGGGGAAGCTCTAATTTCATTGTGGATGAGTAAGATATTTTTGGATGGGGGTGCCAAGGTTCTTACATATTTGTCATGAAGTTTTTCCCTTGCAGGGATCACAATGATTTCAACATTAGAAGTATTCTTTAGAGGTAGGATCAGATGGTTTGGATGTGGGTGTTGTAGATTTTTAAGGTTGATGGTTGAAGATGGGGATGATTCTTGAGTAGGATCATTGATAGAATTATAAGGGTTGTAGATTGTGTGGAATTTAAGGTTGATATAGGGATTGTTTGTATTTGTTAGAAGGTGAGGATGGGATTGAGACATATCTTTGATAGAATCAAGGGGAGATGTTTGTTTGATAGAGGTTTCAAGAGATGATATAGATGTGGTAATGGATTAGATATAGATGTGGATACAAATGTGGGTATAGAAGTAGGATGTATTGTGGATGTGGATGCGGAGGTATATAGAAGTAGATGTGGGTATATATATGATTGTAGATAAAGGTGTAGGTGTGGGAATAGCTACAGATGTGGATATAGGTGTGGGTGTAGTTATTGAAGTAGAGGAGGGTATATATGTAGGTATAGAGGTAGATGTGGGTGGCGATGTTGAATCTTGAGTTAAATTATTGATTGCATGGGAATCATATGCTTGAGACGTGAGAGGATTGGCTTGGTTTTTTTGTGGATGATTCAAAAATAGTTGCTTGAAGACATCCAATGGTTGATTAGGGGGAGCATTTGCATTGTCTAATTGGAGGTATTTGATCGATAATCCATACACTAGGTCCTTAAAGGTATGACATTTCTCAATATCATGGCCAAGGACTTGATGATGTTTTCAATAATGGTCCTCGTGGTACCATGTATGTTTGGGACATGAATCATTAACGAGGTGGATGGGAGGAAGTGGGATAAGGCGTGTAGCCATGAACTTGTAAATGATGGAGTTATACGATTATCCAAGAGGAGTATAGTTGGGGGTTGGTCTAAGGATTCTTTGTGGAGGCTTGACATGAGATGTGGATGTGGAGGAAGTTTTGATGAAAATGGCGTTTGCCACATTTTTGATTTTTTGTTATGGGTGAATGATTTTGTGAATTCAGTCTTAGGTTTGTTAGAGTGAAGCTTAACATGGCCTTGCTCAAGGGTGTGTAGTTCTAACTTGTGAGCCATGGTAAAAGGCTTCCTCAAAGGTTTAGAAAGGACTGAATTTGGAGGGTGGATGAGATATGTTTTGGCACATGATCTAGAGAAGAGATCAATGAGTTCAGTTTGGGGTAGTGAGAAAGATAGTTGATTGATAATGATGTGCCACCTAGTGAAGAAATCAGTAATTGATTCCTCCTCAAATTGTTCGATAGAGTAAAGATCTGTGATGGTTATCTTGCACACTATATTAATGGAGAAGTGCTCTAGAAAATTTATGCAAGCTGTGTGAAGGAGAAGAGATAATGTTGAGGAATGCCATTGTACCAGTCTAAAGTGGGACTGACCAATGACATAGAGAAGGTACGAAGCATGAGATCTTGATCATGGGAAATAAGATAGCATGAGTGCCTAAAGGCATGAAGATGTTGTTGGGGATCTTCCTTGCTATTGAATTTAGAGAACTTAGGAAGCTCCCAATGTGGAGGATATGGCTTGATGGGTACGGATGGGTTGATGGGATCGTTACAAATTTTCTCATAGGTGAATGTGCTCTTGGGACCCAAGGTAGCAGCCTCTAGGTTGGCCATTCTACTCAACAAGGCTTGCATGGGGTCATTTGATGTGTGAGGATGGGGAGATGATTGATGTGGTTGTGGATTATAAGAGGTAGATGGATTGGGTTGTGGGTAAGATTGATAATAGTTGGCATAATTAGGAGTTTGTGGGGGTGGTTGATAGGGAGGAACATAATTGAAAGTTTGTGATTGGATGGGTTGTGAAATAGGATGTTGTGAAGGGATGTAATTGGATGGGTAAGATTGAGAAGGATGTTTTTGTTGAGTGATAGGAGTATTAGATTGGGCTTGTGTTGGGTGATTTGGGATATGTGCATGAGGTGGTTGAAGACATGTTTGAAGGGGTTGATTAGGAAACATATGTTGAAAGATGCTTCAGAGTGGAGGTTGATTAGTTTGAGTCAACTCCAAAGGGTGGGTTGTGAGGTAACAACATTGGTATGGACTTGAGATGTGAAAAGGGGCACCAAGATTTGAAGGTGTTTCTCGAGTGGTGGAGGAGGTATGTTGGTATCTTGAAGAGTTTGGGTAGGAGTGTTGATGATAATGGTAGATGAGGAGGGAATATGGATAGAAGATGTAGGGATGGTATTGATATGAGGTAAATTAGGTGGGATAGGAACCACCAATTATGTGGATTGATGGGTTTGGGGAACATGGTAGAAGACTCATGAGGGACATATTTGTTTTGGGATAACACTAACTCATTCATGGCCCTAGGGAAGAAGAAAAACAATTTGGGAAGTAAGAACTTTAGTGGATTTGGATTGTGGGGGATAAGCATAAAGTTGTTGAAGAGGGGGTCCATCAATAGGGATATTGGTGGATTTACGAGCTAAGTAGTCATGAAGGGAAATGGAATTAGCATCAAGGAGTTCTTGAAACTCCAAGCATCTGTGAGGGATAGTGGGAGGTCCAAATGCTCCTAAGGAAGTAGCAGAAGGAGGTGTAGCTGGTCTAGAGGGGATGGAGTGATGGTAAATAAAAGGATTGGTTTCAAGATGGGGATTTCCTTGAATCATATGAGGCTCATGAGGAGGAATTGTAGAAATAATGGGTTGGGAGACCAAAGATGAGGTGATCAAAGGTGTAGAAGAAACAAGAGAAAGTGTGGATGTTTTTTGTGAGGGATTGTTTGAGGTGGGGATATTGTTAGAAGAGGTTGATTGTTCCATTTTCTTATCTTGGGAACAAGTAACAATGGGCATGAAATAAACAAGAAAAATCCTATGCAAGCTACTAATGTAACAAACAAGTTAAGCAACTGAATTTGTTTATCTTGTTTTTTATAGAATGTGAAAAGGTGAAGAGATTCAAAGGGAACCTAAAGAAATGACCAATCTATAGATGGTTTCATGTATGTTTAAGGTTGGATTCCTCAATATACCCAAAGGTGTGTGAGGCACAAATTGTGATGAATATTGGTATGTGGCATGATATAGGGGCCTACCACTGCACTTCACGCACCGTAACAATAAGGGTGTTAGGCACTTAGCCGATATACCAATAGTCAAAAAAATTGTTACACGACTAGAACACCATGGCGGCTTCCTTATTGGGTGATGAAATCCCAATAGCTCCACATGGAAGGAAATTTTTGGATGTGTAGATTTATGCATGTGGTGTGGTTGTGTGTGAAGGAGATCTAAATGCAAGATATTTACTTCCTACTTAAGCTATGTGATCAAAAAACATGAAAGATGTTCATTTTATATCCAAATCCAAATGTCATGTTTGATGAGGAAAAACAAGTGAAGGAAGGGAAGAATGATGTAAGAAAGGAGAAAATAAGGATCAAAAGAAGAATACTTGGATAACACTTTTCCTTTTTCAAAATTAGATATGTGTTGTTGAGAAAGCAAATAAAACGTCCTAATCAACAAGTGAAGAACTCCAACTTGTAGAGTTAGTGGAAAGAGGAAAATAGAATATGAAGATAGAAATTGAAAATAAATAAGGAACTCACCAAAGAATAAGGTAGGGTCCCACCAGACATGCCATAATGTTTGACGATTTTTTCACTCCTATTCCAAGTTAATGAAATGGTATGTAAGAAAACAAGAAACTCCAAAATATGGGAGGGTTTAAGGCTACCTCCAATGTGTGATGATGATGAAGATGAAGTACGGGTGCACAAATCCTTTACAAAATAAGATTTAAGACTTGCACAACACAAAGGACAACTAGACAAGAAAAATATTAGTAGATTATATGGTGGGATTCCTGAAAAAAGTAGTCCTAAGAAGTGATGAAATTCCTAGGGAGGATGTCAACCCACATCGAAAATGAAAGATACATCGAAAATGAAAGATAGATAACATGCTAGAAATAAGTAGAGAAGAAACGCAAAGATATACTGAGAAAAAAAATCTGATAATGATAAATTTTATCGTGTAAAATTGACAGGGGAAATTTTGTGGGAAACCATACCAGAAATTCATTTTGGTCCCCTGAGAAAGTCTACTAATGTTCAAAATGGCTTAAAATTCCCTTCTGGAAATCAAGTTTTAAAGAACTTAGCCATTTTTCAGCCTTTTTGAAGTGGGCGCAAGAATTGACATGTCAACAGTACAAAACATGCGCCCCTTTAATAAAACCTTTGGCGCAACAAATAACATGTCAACATCTATAAAGTTGCGCCCTTTAGGCGCTAAGAGTTACATGTCAACATCCTCAAACCTGCGCCAAAGAAATGTGCTAAAGGTGCAAAAATTAGCATGTTGTCATGTCGAAATGTGCGCTTTAGGCACTGAAGCTTTAGTGTCGACAAAAACCAAGTTGCGCCCAAGGTGCATTTACAATCATGTTGACACTTCTTTAGGTGTGCCATAGGCACTGAAAACATGGTGTTGACACCTCACCAACCGTGCCAAAGGTGGTTGGTGGCATCATAAATGTGGGTTTTTCCTATAAATATGTGGTTAACACCTGTCATTTTCACGTTTTGAAAATTAAGAAAAGTTGTTCTTTTGCACCTGTCAGCCTTTCCTGTCAGCCCCACGTACCGTTTGTCATGTTTGTGGATCCCACGTCATTCCTTCATCATTATATATCCTGGTAAGTGGTTTTTATCACTCTTATGGTTGTTTGTGGTTTTGCTTTTTGGTTGTTATGGTTTTAGGTTTGTTATAAAAAAGGTTAAATCTAGAAATCTAGAAATAAATAGACTTAACAATCCATGAACTTTAAAAAAAAAACACCTTATCTCTCCTTCCAGATCTACAAATCTGAGAAGGCTCTGCCTCTGAAAGAAATAAAGCCCTTTTTCCCTACCTGCTGCCTTATCCAAATCCCACAAAACCTCTCTTTGTTATTTTGGCAAAAAATCAAAAGAGAGAGGAACCTGAGAAGTTCTATAGAAAATGTTAAAAAATCAGTCTTATTCCTTTGGCGCACTGTCCTTTCATGTTGCAATCCCCACAGTTGTGCCAAGGTGCACATTGTCCCCGCATGCAACATATTTTAAACCTGTGCCAGGTATAAACACCTAACAAATCTCCTCAAGGCACAGGCGCATCCCAACCAACATTAGCATTTGATGTTGTGTTCCCCAAATCTGCGCCCTCTATAATCCTTTGGCGCATTAAGCTTCTGTGCAACACTTACCAAAACCCCACCTTGGGTGCACTGTAAAACCATGCAACATCATTTTAAGCAGCACCCAGTTCACAGTTTTCCTAAGGCGCTGGCGCATGGACCTTAACACCAACACTGCATGTTGTGTGTTGCAAACCCGCACCCCACGCCTTTCTCTTTGGCGCTAAGATCTTTCGTGCAACACTCCTCAAAAGTGTGCCCCTCTATAATCCTTTGGTGTGGCTTTCCCCCTTCCAACACAGGCACATCTTTTTGCATGTTAACATCCTCAAAAGTGTGCCCAGCCTATTTAAGCCCCTGTAGCATGCTATAAACCTGTGCCTTGCGCCTTAAGGCTTATAAATAGCTCATTTTTCATTCTGCAAGCTGTTATTATGGATAACATGATGGTTGACATGGCTCTTCTATGTTGGACCTCTTTGATTCTCCATGCAGAGCAACAATAGCCACCCTCGAGCTCACACATGTCTTCGTCGAGCAAGAAGCCAACTAAGTCTAAAGGAAAAGCTAAGTTGACAGAGCAAGAAATGAAATATAAATATCAGAGAGTCAGGATGCCTGACTCACTTGTAGAATGCTCTCTCGACATCAGAGACTCAGAGCTTGGGCACATAGATATGGATGATTTCTGGGCCAGAACCCAACAAGTTACCGGTAGCCCATGGATGGACAAGCTGGTGGGCAGTGGGCTACATTTTGCAGCAGGTCTTCCAGTAAGTGCTATCAATAATGAGTTCATCATGATAGTGGCCCGTTGTTACAATAAAGACACAAGATGTGTCGAAGACAAAGAGGGCAAGGTGGTCATTAACCTCACAGCCCGACACTTCGAAGTCATGTTGGGCATTCCTCACCATAGCCAGTATGTGGCAGTAAGCCGAGAAGACTGCATAAAGACTTGGACCGATAATGAGGACAAGTGCATGCAGATGATGAACGAGGTTTACCTGAAGAACAAAAAGGTAACGAGCAGATGGCCACAGACCATCCACCGCAGTGACTTCTCAGAGGAGCTAAGTGATACCATCACTTTCCTCAGTAGAGTATTTGGGCTTCCTGATGCCCACCACTTTCACAAATGGATGCTCAGGTACTTAGAGACCATAAGCAAGAATGTGCCTGAGCAACGTTTCGGCTGGGGAGAGATTATCAGTGATACTATCTCACAGCAACTCCAACAGGTTTCAATGACTGGGAGGTTCTATATGAACTCCTATGTCGTATATGTCGCTGCCTCAGAGAGAGAGTATCCAGGACTGATTCAAAGTGGGATATGGCCTCAGGTCAAGATATATGAGTACTACTGGGAGCTAAGGCTCGAGGCCAGTATCACCCAATTCAACAAGATCAATGATGCCTTTTTCTATGAGGTGATCTACCTAATGAGGCCAAACATGAGACATGGTCAGACCAGCATGAGCGTGGTCACTGCCACAAAGAAATGGGGGGATTTGTTTACACAATTCCCCACCTTCACGTATCTCAGAGCTTCCAACTTTCTGGGAGAACCCACAAGGTTACCAAGGTATGCAGGGCCCAAGTTGATCCTTCTGGAGCTGTCAAGATAGCTAATCACCTATCATGAAGAAGTGTATGAAAAGAAAGAAGGGTGGAACTCCTTTCCCCCTCATGGTTGGTAGATACACCTGTGCCTCATTGGGTAAAGCCTGGGAAATGTTTGCAGAACTGGAATTGCTCAACCTGAAGCATGATTTCCCGGCAAGGCCAACCTTCGACTACCAGGCTTGCCTCCCCAAGGCAAAGATCGATCCCATCCATGTCCCTGAGATCGAGGACATATGGATAGATGTCAACCATGAAGTTGAAATCAGGTGAAAAGATCACTCCCGGCTGGCACTGGCAGAGATCATCCACTATGGAGTTGCCATCATCCCAAAATATTTCCAAGAAACTGATCAGGAAATTGATCAGGTTTACCTTGACATGGATGGGGATGATTGGCCATTTACAAGTATCGATAGAACCAAGGCACCCAAGACCATAGAAGAAAGGGTCCAGCCCACATTGCAATGCACCGAACATTGGTGCAAATGAAATGGTCTCATCTACCTTGGGGTGGATTTCACCACTTCCCCCTTGGGAAGAGCACCTCTAATGCCAGATCACTTGCCAAAGGGAAAAGGAAAGGATGAAGTTGGAGAATCAAGCCAAGCAGGAGAAAGCTCCTGATAGCCCTCTTTCTGCCTCAAAGAAAATAGTGGACTTAGTGTCCCCAGGAAAAGAAGAAGTGGCAGATATTCCAACGGACACATCCACTCAGGATGTTGTCACAGCTACAACTATGGAGGTGCCCTCCATTCCCTTTTCTGACTCCTCTCCCTCCTCCTCCTCAGGTAACCACTCCTTTGGTTGTTTCTTCTCCTCCATCTTCCTCCCTTCCATCTCCCACCTCTTCCATCTTTTCCTCCCTTGCGGATCTGTCACCTGGTATTCCCTCCATCCAACTACAGATCCCTTCCATTTCCACCTCTTTCTCCTCTCTTGTAGTGACTTCAGGCCCTGTAAGCACTAGCGCATTGGATTCTCTATCCATGCCACCACCAAGTGTTTCCACTTTCTTCCCCGAGTCCACTCCAGTTGCTCCCCCTTTCACCCCCATTTCCTCTTCTTCTTCCGATCCCGATCCCCTAAGTCCTGGTTGGATCTCTGACCACCTGAGTCAACACAAGAGGAAGGTCCCCATTGCAGCTATGGACTTCTCTGTCATTCCAACAAAGGGACCCAAGAAGCAAAAAGCATTAACTCGCTTCTCACAAAACGTGCCTCAGGAGAAAGGGTCATGGAGATAGCCTATCTGGATCCCATAAAGAAGAAAGAAGATCTGTCTCCTACAGACTTCACAGTGACTCAAGTCACAATGGGAACATCATCTGAAAGCCTGCAAGGAGAAGCCTTGTCAGCTGTTGATGCCCTCTGCAAGAAGCTACAAGAGGCCAAAGAGGAGAAGAGAATACTCAAAGAACAGAACAAACATCTCCTCCAAGCTTTGCAGAAGATGGGCAGAGCTCCTTCAGCAACTACTGCAGAACCTGTTCAAGCTCCCAGCCAAGAAAAAATAGATGAATACATAAAGATTGCTGAACAGGGTACAACTGTGTCATCCTGGATTGAGAAGATCCTCCAGGATGGTCAGATAATAATTGGTAAGTTCACGTTGCTGCATCAGGATATAACTCGAGGAAATAAAGAGCTACAAGCAGTAGCGAGCTCCCTTTCTGAGGAGTTGGATAATGCTAAGTTGCAGCAGGGAACATTCCAGACCATGGTCAACTGTTCAGCTGACGACCTGTTAAAGGTTGGCGTTATCGATCACCCGTGGGCACATTATAAAGCTCTCACTGCTTTAGATTACCGGGTCGATCAAATGGAATTCATCCTGGAAAGAATCGAAAAATTCAAGGAAGAAGCCTTGGATGCGCTACACAACATGGAGAAAGTAGTTTCAAAAATGTCTCCTAGACTGCTCAGGCCATCCTATGAGTTGAGAGAAGCAGATGACACGTTCCAACTCTTCAAGGGTATTGTCTCTCAAGGTCTGGCGCAAGAGGTCACTTTCGATCGAGAGTCCATCAACAACCTCTTAGCCTGCCATGATTTTATAGGCTCTTTGATCAATGCAAATGAAGAGTACGCTGATTTTCCTGACAAGCTCAAGAACGAGAAAGAGACTTGCGAGGTTATTCATGACCATTTCCAGGGTCCTGATCAATACCAACTTCAAAAGATGATCAGCAAGTTTGCAGAGTATCGGGCACAGTGCCACATTGACTCTCCTGAGCCTCAGCCAGAAGCTAAATTCGAGCCGAGAGACGATGATGAATAGCTTCCTCTGGGATGGATTTTCCATTTTTGTAAAATATTTAAAAGCATGTTGGCACACGTGATGACATCATCCATGTTGCACCATGGGATGTTGCCATCCTAAAATTGCCCAAAAGTCAACTTTTGACTTTTAGATATTTTGTAAATAAGTGGTTGGTTTCTTTTTGTCCTCTTTCTCCTCCTCCTTCTATAAATACTGGAATACTTGTTGTATTCTGGGGTGGACAGTTTTGTATGAAAAATAGAAGTGAGGAGAGAAAGACTTTGTGCTTTCTTGTAACAGAAGAAAATATTAATACAAATATTGAGACTTTGTGTTGAATTTATGTGTTATGTGCATTAGATCTCTCTTAAGTTAGATCTGTGTTTCTTTTCTGTTAGATCTATCTCTACTTTTGTCATTTGTTCATCAGTATTGCTTTATTTGTTTATGTAAGTAAGTTTGGCTCTGTTTACTACCATCCCAAAGCATAAACCTTCTGACCTTTCTATCTTGGAATTCATTTCTTTTCTCCCTTCAGATCTATCCTTCCTCCATTCCTTCTTTCCTACCTTTCTGTTCGTTGTTCGGAACTACCTCTACTGGGATGAGATCCCAAACCCCCTGAAGGTAGAATACTGTAAGATTTGCACAGGTTCCTGCTTGGTAGAATAGCAATAAACCAGTTTCGCTTTGCTGTCTCAAAGAAGGGCTATGCCCTACACACTGTTGGCCTGTCTATCCATAGATCTGCCCACCCGACAGATTTTCAGACCAACAGTTTTTGGTGACTCTACTGGGGATCGAACTAAGGAAATAGATAAAAAACTGTGAAAATCACTACCAGTTTGCAAATTTTAACCCTTTGTTAAAAACTAAATTTTTTGCAAAAGTGGTCCAAACTGAAAATTTTCTTAGCAGATCTATAGATCTGGACCAGTTAGAAACCTTTAGTTCGCTGAGTTTTTATAAAAATCTGTATATTTCCGTAGATCTGAGATTCTGATATTTTACAATATTTTCAAAACCTTGCAAAAATCAGATCTAAGATCCGAAAATCAGCTTACTAAAATTTACCCACCTTTTATCCCTACTAATCCTTGTCATAAAACCGCAATCGGTTGTTTAAAAGGGATAAATTTAAGTATTTAGAAAAGTGCATGCTGCTGATTTTTGCCAGAAAAATCAGAAAATCAGCAAGTACAAACAAAAAGATTATTATAAATCTACTCCAAATTATTGCAGATTTGAGTAGATACACTGGTGGGTGAACCATTTACTGTAGCAGAAGAGCTCATGGAGAAGTTGATCCTATTTTTGATCTACTTCAGAGGCACAATTTCAGTATTACACCAGCATGATTCTCATCACTGAGTTCAGCTGATCGGTCAGCAAGAAGTGCCTCGCCTCCACGAAAGAACCGGTTTTCACAAGGAGCTTCCACGTCAATTTGCAGTGCCTTGTTACTAAGTGGAACCACACTCCTGGCTCGCGTCCTCTTTCCAGCTTTTCAAATGGTAGTACCATGGGGAAATGCTATGGGTCCTCTTGCATTGCCACATCCAGTTCACGCACTCCCTCATGGAAATCGCAAGAATTTCCCAAAAATTGATGGGAGTGGAAATCAAAGCACGGATGCACATATATCTGCGTTCATTATGTCATGCAGCATCCTAGATGTGACCCATGAAGATGTGTTGGTACGCCTCTTTCTAGAGACCTTGCAAGGGCCTGCAGCAGAGTGGTTCCAACACTTACCAGCCGGATCTATCACCAGTTGGGCCACATTACGAACTACATTTGAAGACAGGTATAAGCCTTCAGAAGATGCATTTGCGTTACTGTCAAAGATCACTCACTTGAAGAAGGAGGCCAATGAAACCATGCGTGATTTTATCACCCGTTTCAATTCACTGATTAACCGTGTGCCACCTGCCATGTTGCCAACACCAGAAAATCAAAAGTGTTTCTTTGTGAATGCCATGAGTTCAAGAGTAAGTTTCTTACTTTTACAAGAACAAATCACCACCTTGGTTCTCGCTCAAGCTGTGGCCATTCAGATAGAGGACAACCTACTTATATCTGGTGAGTTAAAATGAGAGCCATCCAAATCTAAGGCTTCAACTCCTTCTCAAGCCACTTCCTCAGATCCAGCATTTCAAAAGATGGTGAATGATTTACTCGCATTAAAAAAGCAATTAGCTCAAGCTTCATCCACCACTCCGTACCAGGATATCCCACGGAGGAATTTCACTCCCAACAACACCCCACAAAGGCCACATTTTCCTGCCGCTGCTCCAAGGTTAGCACTTGAGGCCCCTCCGGTCAATGCCTTGGTCGAGATCGAAGAAGATGAGAAAATTTATGAAGAACCTTCATCGCAAGGTGAAGATGATCAAGATGTCGGTGAACCGACTGGCGACTCTACAATCGGGTATATGGAATTTGAAGATGAGGAATCTGATGAAGAGGAAGGTACCCAAGGGTATGCAAGTGGACAGTCATATGCTGTTTTTACTCGTTCACAAGGAAAAGAAGCAGAAGGTTGCTAAGATACAAAAGGAAAAGGAAGTATTAAATACTGCCTCCAACGATCGCTAAAAGAGGTAATCCCCTTCCTGCTCAACCTCCTATTAAGCCCTTTGTAAAGAAATCTTTTCCTCCTATTTCTCCTCTGAATCAACCTCCCTTTATTCCATAAAGACCAGTACCACTCCTCTACCATCGTGAAACGAAGGACTCATTCCTTCGTCAACGCAACCCTTGGTCACATTCGACATAGTCGATCATGCTAAAAAGACCAAGATCCAAATGTCTGAGGCTGAATATCTTCAGTCTAACCCAGAGCAGCTTGCAAGATTAACCGAATATATCCAAAGCCAAGTTGCCATCCCTTCTCCTATCTCCCCGAAAGGAATTCTTTCCACTCCTCCTGCATCCCGCATAAATGTTACCTCGATTTCTGCATCAGGTAAAATTGAACCTTTTTAGCTTTCTCTCCTAATTAATGGTCACAAGTTAAGCAACTGCATAATTGATTTTGGAGCATCTGACAATGTCATGCCAGCAAAGGTCACCCATGCTTTGGGCCTCACACTCACTAAACCTTTCGGTAGGTGTTACTCCATGGAAACCAAGCAGGTACCATTAATAGGTCAGATCAAGGATGCACAGTTCGCATTCGCAGCATTCCCAGAGAAAAGAGTTAAAATGACTATTCTCGTAGCTGATATTCCAGCCACCTACGGGATATTACTAGGGAGGAGTTTTTGTAGAGAAGTTGGTGGAGAAATCCATATGGACTGGTCCAAAGCCAGAATCCCTGTCAAAGGAGTAATGCAGATGTTGGAGCCTGAATCACAAAAGAAATATCTGGTCACTAACTCCGATGACCCCAAGGCCCAGATTCTCTTTGAATCATCAGGGATGGGGAATTACTTCTTGTCCACCGACTCTGATAAAATGGAGGTTCTCATCCAAGAGGAGGACCTCAACAAGATATGGACCCTACAGTTTGATGGCAGTTGTGCAACAAGTGGGTGCGGTGCTGGGGCCGTTCTAATATCTCCTGAAGAGGAGATTTTCCCTCTTTCTTTCAAATTGTAGTTTTTCAATACAAACAACACTGCCGAGTATGAATCTTTGCTACTTGGTATGCAAGCTGCAAAGGAAAAAGGAATTAAGAATTTGAAAGTACAGGGTGATGCTGAGCTAATTGTCAATCAAGTGAAAGGCATATACCAAGTGAAGAATGACAGGCTCAGACACTACCGCAACACAGTGTGGGACAACATTGAGGAATTTGATGCTTTCTCAATCAAAGCAGTTACACGAGCTCAGAATGACATGGCTGATTCTTTGGTTGTCTCGGCCTCTCTCATGCTCCCTCACCCAGGGTTAAAAACAGACACATATACCATTGAGGTAGTTTTCCGCCCAAGTGTGCCAGATAATTCACAACACTGGTAGGTATTCAATGATGATAATCAGCTTATCACTTTCCTGGAGAAAGCTGAAAATTTCAAAGAGCTCCATTTCGATGGATCGACTTCTGCGTGTCGTGAGTCTCTCACGGGCCAAGCGCAGGAATCGATAGAAGATCAAGGCATATGTCAGCTCAAGGGAAATAAAATCCTGAAAGGTTTAGTTTCCCTGGAATGATTATTTGATAAGCATGACCATTTTGTCAAGAAGAGGTGAAAGGATGGCCCCAGCTCTTCTCCAGAAACTGAATCTGTCAATTTGGGCACTACAGAACATCCTCGGTCTATGAACATCGGGAAGTGTTGTACACCTGAGGAAAAGTGGAAATTTGTCAAATTGCTGAAAAGATATATGGATGTATTGGCATGGTCTTATGCTGATCTAAAGTCATTTAAGCCTAAGAACATTCAGCATGACATCCCGCTAAAAGAAGACGTTAAGCCTTTTCATCAAAAACAAAGGCACTACAACCCCAAGATCTCAGGTACCATCCAGGCTGAAATACAGAAGATGCTGGATGCAAGAATCATTTTTCCAATTCATCATAGTACCTGGGTCGCTAATATTGTACCTGTGCGGAAGAAGAATGGTGAAATATGCATATGCGTAGACTTTCGCAACCTGAACCAGGCGTCCTTAAAAGACAACTATCCACTGCCCATAATGGATCAAGTTCTGCAGGTAGTAACCAGTTCAGAGATGTTGTCCATGCTTGATGGTTTTTCGGGTTACAATCAGATTGAGGTCATGCCTGAAGACCAATTCAAAACAACATTCACCACTCCATGGGGCACCTTCGCCTACAGCAGGATGTCGTTTGGTTTAACCAATGCCGGTACCACCTTCCAACGTGCGATGGACTTCACGTTCAAAGGCATGATGGGAAAGGTCATCGTAGTTTATGTAGATGACTTAACCGTGTTCTCTAAGAAATGAAGTGATCATTGTGATCATTTGGAGCAAGTCTTGATTAGATGCTGAGAACACAGAATTTCTCTAAACCCTAAGAAGTCAGTTTTTGGGGTTACCGAAGGAAAATTGCTGGGACACGTCATCAGCAAAGAAGGCACAAAGATAGATGTCGAAAGAGTCAAGGCTATTCAGAGCCTTACCTTGCCCACAAGCAAGACCGGTGTTCATTCTTTCTTTGGAAAGGTGAATTTTCTCAGACGCTTTGTTCCCGACTTCACCGAAAAGACTCGTCATATATCCAATATGATGAAAGGGTCACAAATATTCCGATGGAGTGAAGAAGGCAAGATGTCATTTGAGGATATAAAAGCCTCTGTTGCTCATGCACCCATCCTGGTATGTCCAGACTTCTCCAAGGATTTCATCATGTACAGTTATGCATCCGCGCATACTGTATCAGCTATCTTAATGCAGAAGAACTCTGAGGATGTTGAATCCCCTATTGCTTTCATGAGCTCTCCTCTAAAGCCTCATGAACTGAAGATGTCTCAGCTAGAAAAACATGCCTTCACCATGGTCAAAGCAGTCAAGAACTTCCACTACTACATACTGAATTCTCATACAGTGGTGTTGGTTCCTGACACGGCAGTTAAGTCTATCCTGACCCAACAGGAGTTAGGAAGCCTACGAGGGAATTGGATCGCAAAGGTCCAAGAGTATGATTTAGACATCAAACCAACCAAGTTGGTAAGAGGTAAGGGCCTATGTCAGCTTATGGCTGAAAATAAGGACCCAGAAGCACCTGAGGAGCAAGCTGCTCAGGTTGACGGAGAACAGGGTGAACTGGAGAAAATGGATTCTCTGCCTATGGTCCTATTTGTTGCAACTAATGATGAATGGTATTCAGACATCACTTTCTTTCTCACTTATGGAGAGTTCCCAATGCATCTAACCACAAAGGAAAAGTGAATGGTAAAGCTCAAGGCCGCACGGTATGTCATTTGGGATGACGGGTTGTACAAGCACGGAATTGATGGCATCTTCCTACGATGTGTTGACAAGCCGCAACAGGTAAAATTACTAGAAATCTTTCATGACTCAGCCTGCGGTGGTCATTTCTCCTCTTCCATCACAGCACATAAGATCATTCGGGCCAGGTACTACTGGCCAACACTATTTCAGGATGCAGCCACCTGGGTAGCGAAATGTGAACTCTGCCAACAGTTTGTTGGCAAACCAAATTTGGTTGTGTTTCCCCTCAAGCCCGTCATTATTGATGAACCATTCAAGCAATGGGGAATTGAATTTATTGGAGCACTCCATCCTCAATCGAGTGCTTGGACATAGTTATGTCCTAACAGCAACAGATTACTTCACCAAGTGGGTGGAAGCCATACCTGTCAAAATGCCACTTCGGAAGTTGTTTGCAACTTCATCAAGGAAAATATCATCGTGAGATTTGGCATTCCACACAAAATCATTGCTGACAATGCTTCCAACTTCTCTTCATGAGAAATTATTGGTTTTTGCTATGGATATGGAATAACTTTGGCTCATGCCTCTGATTACTATCCTCAGGGAAATGGTCAGGCAGAATCTAGCAACAAGAACCTGGTAACCATCATACAAAAGCTAGTTGATGAAAACCAGCGGTCCTGGCACAAGTCATTATATGATGCTTTGTGGGCAGATCGTATCACTCCAAAGAGATCTCTTGGCATGTCACCTTTTCAAGTGTTATATGGGACTGATGCTGAGATCCCTATTTCCATGCTGAAGTTCCTGCTCTACGCTTGGCTCGAGCAATTGAAGATGAAACTTTCCAGAGTTCTCTAGAAAAGAGAATTATGTACCTGATAGAACTTGAAGAAAAATGAGTAAAAGTGGTCGACAAGATCACTGAACATCAGAATCAAGTCAAGAGGTTGTTCGACAAAAAAACCAAGCAGAGAGATTTCCAGATAGGGGATCTTGTCCTTCTATGGGACAAACGAAGAGAACCAAAAGGCATGCACGGGAAGTTTGACTCTCTTTGGAAAGGGCCATATGAGATTAAATAACTCAACAAAGAGAATAGTTTCTATCTCTCGTATCTGGATGGAACTGAGCTCCCACTTCCCTATAGCGGGCAGCATCTCAAAATCTTCAGGAAGTAGAGCTTGCTCTCTTCTTTGTACAGTTTGCTTTTTTTGTGTGTTTGCTTCCTGTTTGTTGTGTGTTCCCTTTCTTCCCTTTTTGGTCGCCCTTGTTTTTTACTCTCTGTAACCCAATGGATAGGCACATGAAAGACTGGGATTCTCTACCCTTAAGTTTCATTAAAGATAGTCCCCAGAAAGAGCCAGCTGTTATCCTGTAAAATTGACAAGGGCAATTTTGCAGGTAACCATACCAAAAATTTTTTTTCCCCTGGAAGGTCTACTAACGTTCAAAATGGCCTTAAAATTCCCTTCCAGAAAATCAAGTTTTAAAGAACTTAGCCATTTTTCAGCCTTTTTGAAGTGGGCGCAAAAATTGACATGTCAACATCACAAAACATGTGCCCCTTTTGAAAAACCTTTGGGCACCTAAAAGGCATGTCAACACTAAAAGTTGCACCCTAAGGCACTAAGAGTTACATGTCAACATCCTCAAACCTGTGCCAAAGAAATGCACTAAAGGCATGAAAATTAGCATGTTGACATAATCCAAATGTGTGCCCCCTTTAGGCGCTGAAGCTTTAGGTCAACAAAAACCAAGTTACACCCAAGGCACATTTAAAACATGTTGACACTTCTTTAGGTGCGCCATAGGCACTGAAAACATGCCATGTCGACACCTCACCAACCACGCCAAAGGTGGTTGGTGGCATCAATAAATGTGGGTTTTTCTATATATATGTGGTTAACACCTGTCATTTTCACGTTTTAAAAAACAAGAAAAGTTGTTCTTTTGCGCCTTGTCAGTCATCCTTTCTGTCAGCCTCACGTACCATTTGTCATGTTTGTGGATCCCACATCATTCCTTCGTCATTATATATCCTGGTAAGTGGTTTCTATCCCATCTTGTTGTTGTTTGTGGTTTTATGTTTTAGGTGATTTGTTGTAAAAGGTTAAATAGAAATCTAAAAGAATAAACTTAACAAATCCATGAACGAACCCAGCTGAAAACCCTTATCCCTCCTTCCAGATCTACAAATCTGAGAAGGCTCTACCTCAGAAAGAGCTCAAACCCTTTTTCCCTCTACTCCTTATCCAAATCCCACAAAACCTCTCTTTGTCATTTTGCCAAATCCAAATCAAAAGAGAGAAAAACCAAGAAATGAGGTAATCGGCCAAAATGTTAAAAAACCAGTTAATTCCTTTGGCGCACTGTCCTTTCATGTTGCATTCAACACAGTTGCGCCATAGGTGCACTGCAGACCCATGCAACATAGGCATCCCTCCCAGGTATGCACCTAAGCAAATCTCCTCAAGGCCATTTCCCAAAAAGGCATTTGGTTGTGTTCCCCAAAACAATAACATCAACATTAAGTATTCTGTGCAAAACCAAACCCCACCTTGGGTGCACTGTAAAACCTTGCAACATCTAAGCTTTCCATGTTACATTTCCTAAGTGTGCCTGGCGCACCTAACACCAACACCATGTTGTGTGTTGCAAATTTCGCCCCACGCCTTTCCTTTGGCGCGCCCTAAGATCTTTCGTGCAACACCAAAAGTCTGCCCCTCTACCTCAACTGGTGTAAAATCCTTTGGCACTGGTGGCTTTCCTCCCCAACACAAGGTGCATCTATTTTTGCATGTTAACTGATTCCTCAAAAGTGCACCCAGCCTATTTAAGCCCCTGCAGCATGCTATAAACCTGTGCCTTACGCCTTAAGGCTTATAAATAGCTCATTTTTCATTCTGCAAGCTGTTATTATGGATAACATGATGGTTGACATGGCTCTTCTGTGTTGGACCTCTTTGATTCTCCATGCAGAGCAACAACAGCCACCCTCGAGCTCACACATGTCTTCATCGAGCAAGAAGCCAACTAAGTCTAAAGGAAAAGCTAAGTTGACAGAGCAAGAAATGAAATATAAATATCAGAGAGTCAGGATGCCTGACTCACTTGTAGAATGCTCTCTCGACATCAGAGACTCAGAGCTTGGGCACATAGATATGGATGATTTCTGGGCCAGAACCCAACAAGTTACCGGTAGCCCATGGATGGACAAGCTGGTGGGCAGCGGGCTACATTTTGCAGCAGGTCTTCCAGTAAGTGCTATCAATAATGAGTTCATCATGATAGTGGCCCGTTGTTACAATAAAGACACAAGATGTGTCGAAGACAAAGAGGGAAAGGTGGTCATTAACCTCACAGCCCGACACTTCGAAGTCATGTTGGGCATTCCTCACCATAGCCAGTATGTGGCAGTAAGCCGAGAAGACTGCATAAAGACTTGGACCGATAATGAGGACAAGTGCATGCAGATGATGAATGAGGTTTACCTGAAGAACAAAAAGGTAATGAGCAGATGGCCACAGACCATCCACCGCAGTGACTTCTCAGAGGAGCTAAGTGATACCATCACTTTCCTCAGCAGAGTATTCAGGCTTCCTGATGCCCACCACTTTCACAAATGGATGCTCAGGTACTTAGAGACCATAAGCAAGAATGTGCCTGAGCAACGTTTCGGCTGGGGAGAGATTATCAGTGATACTATCTCGCAGCAACTCCAACAGGTTTCAATGACTGGGAGGTTCTATATGAACTCCTATGTCGTATATGCCGCTGCCTCAGAGAGAGAGTATCCGGGACTGATTCAAAGTGGGATATGGCCTCAGGTCAAGATATATGAGTACTACCTGGGAGCTAAGGCTCGAGGCCAGTATCACCCAATTCAACAAGATCAACGACGCCTTTTTCTATGAGGTGATCTACCTAATGAGGCTGAACATGAGACATGGTCAGACCAGCATGAGCGTGGTCGCTGCCACAAAGAAATGGGGGGCTTTGTTTACACAATTCCCCACCTTCACATATCTCAGAGCGGTCAACTTCCTGGGAGAACCAACAAGGTTACCAAGGTATGCAGGGCCCAAGCTGATCCTTCTGGAGCTGTCAAGGTAGCTAATCACCTATCATGAGAAGTGTATGAAAAGAAAGAAGGGTGGAACTCCTTTCCCCCTCACGGTTGGTAGATACACCTGCGCCTCATTGGGTAAAGCCCGGGAAATGTTTGCAGAGCTGGAATTGCTCAACCTGAAGCATGATTTCCCAGCAAGGCCAACCTTTGACTACCAGGCTTGCCTCCCCAAGGAAAAGATCGATCCCATCCATGTCCCAGAGATCGAGGACATATGGATAGACGTCAACCATGAAGTTGAAATCAGGTGAAAAGGATCACTCCCGGCTGGCACTGGCAGAGATCATCCACTATGGAGTTGCCATCATCCCAAAAGATTTCCAAGAAACTGATCAGGAAATTGATCAGGTTTACCTTGACACGGATGGGGATGATTGGCCATTTACAAGCATCGATAGGACCAAGGCACCCAAGACCATAGAAGAAAGGGTCCAACCCACATTGCAACGCACCGAACATTGGTGCAAACGAAATGGTCTCATCTACCTTGGGGTGGATTTCACCACTTCCCCCTTAGGAAGAGTGCCTCCAAAGCCAGATCACTTGCCAAAGGGCAAAGGAAAGGATGAAGTTGGAGAATCAAGCAAGCAGGAGAAAGCTCCTGATAGCCCTCTTTCTACCTCAAAGCAAATAGTGGACTTAGTGTCCCCAGGAAAAGAAGAAGCGGCAGATGTTCCAATGGACACATCCACTCAGGATGTTGTCACAGCTACAACTGTGGAGGTGCCCTCCATCCCCTTTTCGACTCCTCTCCCTCCTCCTCCTCAGGTAACCACTCCTTTGGTTGTTTCTTCTCCTCCATCTTCCTCCCTTCCATCTCCCACCTCTTCCATCTTTTCCTCCCTTGCGGATCTGTCACCTGGTATTCCCTCCATCCAACTACAGATCCCTTCCATCTCTGCCTCCTTTCTCCTCTCTTGTAGTGACTCCAAGGCCCTGTAAGCACTAGCGCATCGGATTCTCTATCCATGCCACCACCAAGTGTTTCCACTTTCTTCCCCGAGTCCACTCCAGTTGCTCCCCCTTTCACCCCCGTTTCCTCTTCTTCTTCCGATCCCGATCCCCTAAGTCCTGGTTGGATCTCCGACCACCTGAGTCAACACAAGAGGAAGGTCCCCATTGCAGCTATGGACTTCTCTGTCATTCCAACAAAGGGACCCAAGAAGCAAAAAGCATTAACTCACTTCTCGAAAAGTGCCTCAGGAGAAAGGGTCATGGAGATAGCCTATCCAGATCCCATAAAGAAGAAAGAAGATCTGTCTCCTACAGACTTCACAGTGACTCAAGTCACAATGGGAACATCATCTGAAAGCCTGCAAGGAGAAGCCTTGTCAGCTGTTGATGCCCTCTGCAAGAAGCTACAAGAGGCCAAAGAGGAGAAGAGAATACTCAAAGAACAGAACAAACATCTCCTCCAAGCTTTGCAGAAGATGGGCAGAGCTCCTTCAGCAACTACTGCAGAACCTGTTCAAGCTCCCAGCCAAGAAAAAATAGATGAATACATAAAGATTGTTGAACAGGGTACAACTGTGTCATCCTGGATTGAGAAGATCCTCCAGGATGGTCAGATAATAATTGGTAGGTTCACGTTGCTGCATCAGGATATAACTCGAGGAAATAAAGAGCTACAAGCAGTAGCGAGCTCCCTTTCTGAGGAGTTGGATAATGCTAAGTTGCAGCAGGGAACATTCCAGACCATGGTCAACTGTTCGGCTGATGACCTGTTAAAGGTCGGTGTTATCGATCACCCATGGGCACATTATAAAGCTCTCACTGCTTTAGATTACCGGGTCGATCAAATGGAATTCATCCTGGAAAGAATCGACAAATTCAAGGAAGAAGCCTTGGATGCGCTACACAACATGGAGAAAGTAGTTTCAAAAATGTCTCCTAGACTGCTCAGGCCATCCTATGAGTTGAGAGAAGCAGATGACACGTTCCAACTCTTCAAGGGTATTGTCTCTCAAGGTCTGGCGCAAGAGGTCACTTTCGATCGAGAGTCCATCAACAACCTCTTAGCCTGCCGTGATTTTATAGGCTCTTTGATCAATGCAAATGAAGAGTACGCTGATTTTCCCGACAAGCTCAAGAATGAGAAAGAGACTTGTGAGGTTATTCATGACCATTTCCAGGGTCCTGATCAATACCAACTTCAAAAGATGATCAGCAAGTTTGCAGAGTATCGGGCACAGTGCCACATTGACTCTCCTGAGCCTCAGCCAGAAGCTAAATTCGAGCCGAGAGACGATGATGAATAGCTTCCTCCGGGATGGATTTTCCATTTTTGTAAAATATTTAAAAGCATGTTGGCACACGTGATGACATCATCCATGTTGCACCATGGGATGTTGCCATCCTAAAATTGCCCCAAAGTCAACTTTTGACTTTTAGATATTTTGTAGATATTTTGTAAATAAGTGGTTGGTTTCTTTTTGTCCTCTTTCTCCTCCTCCTTCTATAAATACTGGAATACTTGTTGTATTCTGGGTGGACAGTTTTGTATGAAAAATAGAAGTGAGGAGAGAAAGACTTTGTGCTTTCTTGTAACAGAAGAAAATATTAATACAAATATTGAGACTTTGTGCTGAATTTATGTGTTATGTGCATTAGATCTCTCTTAAGTTAGATCTGTGTTTCTTTTCTGTTAGATCTATCTCTACTTTTGTCATTTGTTCATCAGTATTGCTTTATTTGTTTATGTAAGTAAGTTTGGCTCTGTTTACTACCAGCCCAAAGCATAAACCTTCTGACCTTTCTATCTTGGAATTCATTTCTTTTCTCCCTTCAGATCTATCCTTCCTCCATTCCTTCTTTCCTACCTTTCTGTTCTTAGTCCGAACTACCTCTACTGGGATGAGATCCCAAACCCCCTGAAGGTAGAATACTGTAAGATTTACACAGGTTCCTACTTGGTAGAATAGCAATAAACCAGTTTCACTTTGCTGTCTCAAAGAAGGGCTATGCCCTACACAAACTAGGTCACCAAACAAACTTCAAGTGTCAGATCTCCAAAATTTATAAGCAAGGATTTGTTGATCCTTAGGGATCCAAAATGACTTTACTTTATCAAATCAGCCAACACAAAGAAGAAAAAAATGATGCACGAAGGTTCTGTTTGTTTAGTAATAGGACCGTCGCCCTGTGCAGGGTGGTGGTCCTCACTCTTGCGGATAGAAAATTAAATATGACGTGAATAGTCCTTTAATTCCAAAGGATGTCCATGTATCTTCTTATGCATGACCTTTCCCATTCTCCAGTGCACGGGAGAACATGAGAAAGGCTATAAATGCATGTTATGGAAGAGAACAAAGGCATCGAATGCATGAAGCAAGTGAGTAATAAGCTCTTAGTGTTGGAATTGTGATTTGTAGAAGCAAGGAGTAATTGAGATAGAGCAAGAAAGTAACTGGGAGGAAGTGTGAGATATTATCTACTTCTCTTTCATACTTATTTTAATTTATGTACTTATTATTGAATTGGCCAATAAAAGTGGGAAGAAAGAGCAATTTCCCTTCTTGACTAGTTTTTCCTCCTCTGGAGGTTTTCCAGGATAAAATTAATGGTGTATGAGTCTATATTCTTTCCCTTTCTGCAAATTGTTGATTCTAAGCACAAGTATAATTCATTCACTAGCTATCTCTGTTATTTTCTAATAGAAAGTAGAACAACAATGATTAATTGTGATTCTGTGGATAATTCCAAAGTTGAAGAGTTTATAGATAATTTTGGTATTAGAGCTAACAAGTATCCAAGATTGTGGTATTCGTTCTTGGATTTGTATGATAGTAACAAGATCTAATGGTGAAGAGGCTTTACCTTGTGATACAGAAATTTCTACAAAGAAGTGGAAACAAAGAATTCAGGGACAAATGGAGGAAGAGAACTTGGTCCGTAGAATCAAGATGCTAGAGACCATGATGGATAGGATGTTTAGAAGGAAAGAAGAGCTTGCTGATTTACAGAAGAAAAATTCTGTCAAACAAGACTCCATGGACTCAGTGGTTTGGGGCTTAGCTGAAAATTTTGGCATAGGAAGGAGCCACCATGAGGAAGATTATGGGGAAGAATGTGAAGAAGAGACTTCTAACACAAGAGAAAAGGTAAAATCCGATCATACTCCTTTTAAAGTTGAAATGAAAGTTGAGACTAAAAGCTTTGAAGGACAAGTAGATGCAAAGTTGCTTGATAAATGGTTAAAATAGTTAGAAGTCTACTTTAGCGTCCATAATGTCACTGAGGCACAAAGGATCGCCTTTTCATGTCTCAAGATGGAGGGATATGCTTTAGTTTGGTGGGAAACCCATCTAGCCACTTGTTAAAAGAAGAAGCGTCCTATTATGAAATCTTGGCAAGAATTTAAAGAATTACTTAGAGCTAACTTATATCCTATTGGCCATAAGACTAACCAAATGATTAAATGGCAATACTTTAGACAAGGTAGTGGTCAAAGTGTGCAGGACTATACTACGGAGTTTCAGAGGCAATCCATGTTACTTAACATGGACTTGGAGGATGAGGATATTTTGACCAAGTACTTGGGAGGACTTCACACTCACCCTCAAAGAAAATTCATCTCCACGAAGCCCAAAGATCTCAATGAATCATGCATATAGGCATACTACATAGATGATGAAAAGAAGCAAGGAGAAGTAGAGCCAAGTGTAAAGCAGTCAACAAATCAGAAAAAGAAAGAGTTTGGGAAAACAAGTAACAAGGGTAAGTGGAAAGGGAAAGGTAAACAAGCTGCCACTACTTTGAATACTTGTAAAGATCCCAAGAATTTTTTCAAGAACTGTGATATTAATGGTCATACTGACGCTACATGTTGGAAGTTGCATCTGGAGTTACATCCAAAGAACTAAACCAAGGACTCAAAGAAGTCCATGACAGCTGTGAAAACAGAAGGGGAGGTGGAAATTGAAGATGACTCTGATGTAGATGAGAGGCTTGGATGCACGGCCACCAACATGGACAACCAGGAAGAGGAGATGAGTAGACTATTCCAGATCAAAATCCAGATCAAGAGAACTAAGGTAAATGATTTGGTTGATACCGGTTCTCAGTCTAACTTGATTTCTGAAGCAGTTGTAAAGAAGCTTGGTCTTGAGACTTATGAGCATCCACACCCTTATCCTTTTGGTTGGGTGAAGAAGGGTGTTGAAATTTAGGTAACAAGAAGATGTAAGGTCAAGTTTGGGATAAATTCCCAATATATTGATGTTTTTGAAGCTGATGTTATTCCACTTGATGCTTTTGATGTTGTATTTGGGAGTCCTTACTTGTATGTTAGGGATGCTATATTTATGAGGAGGGAAAACTGGTACAAATGGGTCAAGGATGGGATCAGCTACAACATCCAGGCACACCAGCATAAGACACATGTTACTATGGTAAGTGCTAACCAAGTAAAATGACTTATTCAGGAAAATCATAATCAGTTTTGTTTACTTTTATTAAAGGATAAACAAGATGGGGTAGAAGTTGCAGAGATTTCTAACCAGGGAAAGAATGATTTGGATAGTATTATTCAGTCTTTTTAGGAATTATTTCAGGATCCTAGTCGATTACTACCAAAAAAGGAAGTAGAGCATGAGATTCAACTATTTCCAGAATCCCCTCTATCAAACATCAGGTTGTATAGGCAATCCTTGCTTGAGAGTACTGAAGTAAAGAAACAACTTTAGGAACTAATAGACCAAGGGGTGATACGTCTGAGCACCTCACCATGTGGTTCGCCTATCGTGATGGTGCCAAAGAAGGATGGTTCTTGGAGAATGTGCATCGACTACCGTGCTTTGAACAAGATCACCATAAAGAACAAATATCCACTTCCCCACATAGATGATCTCTTGGACCAGCTTCAGCATGCCAAATTTTTCACGAAGTTGGATCTCAAGTTAGGTTATCACCAAGTCAGAATGAGGAGGAGGATATATGGAAGACTGCCTTCAAGACAAAACATGGTTTGTATGAATGGTTAGTACTTACTTTTGGGTTATGTAATGCACCTGCTACATTTATGAGATTGATGAATGATGTATTATAGGATTTCATAGATTCATGTGTCATTATATATCTAGATGATATCTTGATTTTTAGTGCCACATGGGAGGAACATCTAACTCATTTGCAGCAAGTCTTGCAAGTTCTCAGGGAGAAACAACTGCTTTATAATATGAAGAATGTGAATTTTCCAAATAGTCACTTGTCTATCTTGGGCACGTGGTTAAAGGAGGAGAGAGCTACGAGTGGATCCAAAGAAGGTGGAAGCCATCACTAATTGGCCAACACCAACAGGAGCCAAAATCACTAGGAGTGTTGTAGGAGCAGTAAAATACATGTGGAAGTTCATTCTGGGCTTCTCCACGATTTTAGCACCTCTACACACAGTGGCTACAAAGAGTAAGAGTTTTGACTTGGGTAAGGAACAAGATAAATCCTTTGAGTTATTGAAATACAAGATTATTCATGCTCTAGTACTTGCTCTTCCTAATTTACAACATCCTTTTGAAGTAGAGATAGATGCCAGTGATTACGCTATGGGCACAGTGTTGCTTCAAGGAGGTAAACTCGTATGTTATCATTCTGAAACTTTCACTTCAGTAGTTAAAGGATATTCAATATATGATAAGGAAATGTATTCACTAGTTCAGAAAATTAAAAAATGGAAGCATTTTTTTTTTGGGTAAAGAAACTATTGTGCACACTGACCACAAACCTCTCTAGTATTTGCAAGCATAGTCTAAATTACAGTAGGCAAGGAACTACAAATGGATGGGGTTCCTTCAACAATTCCATCTGGTGATTAAATACAAGAAGGGTAGTACAAACTTGGTGGCAGACATGTTGTCTAGGCCACCCACATAGGAGAAGTTTTCCTGTTTGGCCACTATCTCTCAGATCGAGCCCTTCACGAAGGAAGCTTATGGAGAGGCATATGCCTAGGAAAAATACTTTGGGGTGAAATTTTAGAAGTTGTAGTCTCAAGGGGCTGAAAGGATAGGGATTGAAGATTATTATCTCAAATACGGGCTGCTCTACCGATGGGGGAAGCTTTTGTGCCAAAAGAAGAGTGAATTATATTGATGAGGGAAGCACATACCTTGAAAGTAGTGGGACATTTCGGTGTTGGTAAGACCCTAGCCCACTTGCAAAGGTACGTGTATTGGCCCAATATGCAAGAAGAAGTATCAAAATTTATACGGGGATGTAAACTTTGTTATACTAGCAAGCCTAAGACTAGGAAGGAAGGTTTGTATATGCCTTACCAGTACCTACTCGTCTGTGGGAGGAAATTTCTATGGATTTTGTAGGAGGATTACCTATGTCTAAACATGGCCATGACTATCTCTATGTTGTTGTTGATAGATTTAGTAAGATGTGTATTCTTATGGCATGTAAAAATACAGTAAAAGCACATGAGGAGGAAAATCTTTTCTTTGCTAATGTATGGGTGCATTTTGGTTTTCCAAAGTCTATTGTTTCTAACAGGGATTCTAGGTTCTTGGGGAAGTTTTGGACTACTTTGTGGGACAAGATGGATACCAGGTTACAGAGGAGCACAAATTTCCATCCACAGACAGATGGACAACAGAGTGTGGTAAACTAGACTTTGGTACAGTTGATTAGAGGGTATAACAAAAAATACCCAAGGACTTGGGATGAGTCCTTAGCCTACATTCAACATTCCTATAACCAGGCAGTACACACATCCACTATGAAGTCACCATTTGAAGCATGCTTGGGATATCTACCTACAAATCCGCTGGACATAGCAGTTGGACAGCAGGATGAGAAGGATACATGAGACACAAAGGTGACTAGAGAAAACAAATTCATTGAGAGGATCTAACAAATCCATCTCAAAGTCAAGGAACAACTAGAGAAATCTCAAGCCAAGTACAAAGCTAGGCACGATCAGCATAGAAGGGAACATAAGCTTCATGTTGGAGATAGAGTTTGGCTTTACTTGAGCAAGGAGAGACTACAAGGTCAAGCATGGAAGCTCAAGCCACTACGATATGGACCCTTCACCATATTGGAGCAGGTTGGAGAAAATGCCTTTCGACTTGATTTTCCATCATTCATGAGGATGTACTCTATAGTAAACTGTGAGAACTTACACCTATATGAGCCATCCATGCTAGATGAAGATGAAGAACTACAGTTGCTACCTTCCATTGAGGATTGTGTCTTGGAATCACAAGGTGAATTGGAGGAGGATGTAGTTCTGTAGCAGAAGGTCAGAGAGACTAGGAGAGGTCCATAGGAGTCTTGGCAGATTGGACTGAAAGGAAAGACACCAAGGCAGGCCCGGTGGTACCCAAAGGAGCAAGTGAGGGAATTATTTCCTCATCTACTCCCCCACTAAGCTTTTGTGGGACCAAAAGCCTCCTAAGCAGGGGAGGTGTGATCCATAGGGATCCAAAATGACTCTACTTTATCAAATCAGCCAACATGAAGAAGAAAAAAATGATACACGGAAGTTCTATCTATCTAGTGATAGGACCGCCACCTGTGCAAGGTGGAAGTTACAGAACCTCCACCCCACTAGGTTGGTAGGTCTTGGGACCCTGGTCTATGCATTGGGTGGTGGTCCTAGCTCTTGTGGACAAAAAATAAAATATGACACGAATAGTCCCAGAATTCCTAAGGGTGTTCATGTCTCTTCTTCTGCATGACCTTTCCCATTCTCCAGTGCATGGGAGAACATGAGAAAGGCTATAAATGCATGTTATGGAAGAGAACAAAGGCATCGAAGCATGAAAAAGTGAGTAAGAAGCTCTTAGTGTTGGAATTGTGATTTGTAGAAGCAAGGAGTAATTGAGATAGAGCAAGCAAGTAATTGGGAGGAAGTGTGAGATATTATCTACTTCTCTTTCATACTTATTGTAATTTCTGTACTTATTATTGAATTGGCCAATAAAAGTGGGAAGAAAGAGCAATTGCCCTTCCCGACTGGTTTTTCCTCCTCTGGAGGTTTTCCAGGATAAAAATTGTTGGTGTATGAGTCTATATTCTTTCCCTTTCTGCAAATTGTTGATTCTAAGCACAAGTATAATTCATTCACTAGCTATCTCTGTTATTTTCTAATAGAAAGTAGAACAACATCGATTAATTGTGATTCTGTGGATAATTCCAAAGTTGAAGAGTTTACAGATCATTTGTTATCCAATTTTTCCCCTTGGGGTAAAATTGGTCAACAGAGGCTTATTGGATCCTGGGACCATAAAAGTTCTTTCATGATCATTCTGGACCATTTCAATTAAATTTTGAGCATTGGAAAAATTTACAGTGTCCCATGAAGGTTTAGGATCATCTTGGACTATTTTTTCCTTTTTTTGGGTCTTGTAGGCTTAAGGTTTGTTCAAAGCAAGGATATTGGTTTTGGGGCCCACATTTAGTAAATATCGGGAAACAAATCAAGTTGATAAATAGTTTTAGGGGGTCTTATTATGTTCACAGTACTCCCCCACTTTCAATAAAGAACCCAAGAAAATCAAAATAAGGGTCAACTCAAACATGAGGGCACTATAGAGCTCATGGGAGCTAAAGATAGCTCGGCGAGTAGCTCGGTGAGCTAATATAAAAGGATGAGCCAAGGTCCTATAAGCTCGGGAAAGTTGATATTTTCTTGGGGTCTCGAGCTCAAGGTTAGCGGCGAGGACAAGTTGCTTCATGCACGGGTTCTCAGATGAGGAGCTTGCATAAGATCGAATTCACGGTTGTGGACTCGATGATACATTGAAGTGAGTTTTCCAGGAGTCAATATTGTGGAGTAGGGTATGAGCTAATTAAAGCCAAGCTGTGGCAGATGATTGAAACGAGTAAGCAACTGAGTCACGGAATGAATGTATTAGTCATGGAGGAAGAGCCAAATCATTGTTCGCAGAGCCAGTGGTTTTGGTGAACTCAGAGTATAGGTCACAAGATTCGGGCATCGAAGATGAATGAAGTATGACTCGATTGTGTAGCCATAATTAAGCCGAGACGTGGGATCCATAGCAGGTGATCGAGCTTGAAGCTTATAGGTCAGATGGCATGGAAGATCGAGCCACATCGAGCTCAATACCGAGCCAACTGGCATGAGCCAAGGCTGAGTTTGGGATCAAGTAATGAGCAGTCATGGCCAAAGGAAGAAGATGGCTCAGTCGGTGAGATGCTTACAAGAGCACTGCAACATGACGAGTAGATAGTGAGAGGATACCGATGCTCATAAGAATGAGTTATGCCTTGAAGCTAGATCATTTCAGTATGATAAGTAATCTGTGAAGCTAGAACTCAAACGATCCATGTGAATGAGGTTAGGGGAGCTCTAACCATATGCTCTAACGTTGCAGAGATATATACGGTGTAACTTAGCAATAGGACGTAGAATGCCTCAGGTCTGGCACGAAATTAATCACATGAGTTTAGTGTCATCGAAGGTGGCTTAGGACTCAGCTCCTCAGGAGCTTGACTTGGAAATATCATTACAGGATAAACCTTGAGCTCAAAGACTTGAAATCGAAGCGGAGGTAATTGCACATAGGACATAGCTTGGTTAGTCATTGAAGGCTAAATCCAACTAAAATCTTGGGCCTAGTGTTTAGCGGGATGGTGTTGGAGGAAAATGTAAGCTCAGTTCCATGGCGGGTTGGCATTAGAGAATGATCGGGTGAATAGGTGAGTAGCTTGTTCTGGGGATGAATAGTGAGCTCAATATCAAAGCTCACGACTAAGTCAAGATGGAATTTGAAGAGCAGAACACAACATTCTGTGAAGGATAACTCAGAACTCTGAGTTGGCAATCACGTAGCTTGGGCATTGAGGTAAGGATCACGACTAGGTGGTTCTATTGGTGTAAGAAAATTAGATAAAAAGAATGCATGGACGACGAGATGTGCTAGAAAGAGCTAAGGGAGTATGGCTCGGTTTAATGTATTATGAAATGGTCATGTTAACATTGGTTAGAGGTAGTGGGTTTGGCAACGTGTCGATCCAACCTAAGTTGTGTTGCATCGATGGAAGAAAAATGTGTAGAATGGTATGCGTTAGCTCATGGCGAGCCAAGCCAACGCTCGTATAGATGATAGCAAAGCATTCTAAGTACAAGGATGGCTCGGTCAAGGAGATAAATCGCTTAGGCAAGCTAAGCATCAAGCCTAGTTAGAGGGTAGCTCGAAGCGAGTACAACAAGGAGGAGTTAAACATCAAGTTAGAAAAGTCATGTCACTGAGTTGAGGAGATGAGCTCGGTGGAAGATTTTGGGGCTCGTGGGAATGCGAGGATGTCGGGGACGAGTTCGGAGTTTTAGTGATGGCAGGCCAAGGTGCATTCCATGCTCGGGGAGTTTTGAGGGACAACGACCAATTGGAGAGATGAGGAAATTCATCCAAGGCAACACGATGTAAGATCAGGGGGGTCTTCGGGTCCAAGTTGAAGCCAAGTTCAAGATTTTGAAGATGGTGAGCCTTGGTGGCACCCGAGGAAGATGCGGGGAAGGCACATGAGCCAGGGCAAGTGTGACTCCTTACCCACGAAGAGGTCGGACTCACCAAGGATGCCAACAAGCGGACGATGCAAAGGAATGCGCCTGATGATTCGTGTCGTGAAGAGTCTGAGTCTATTGTTGAGTTATCGTGAGAAGTTGGTGGTAGGGGAAACGGTCCAACGTGGTAACCAATCAAAGAAATGTGGGAATATGGTGTGACAAGGGATGATCATTAAGCATTGAAAGAAGAGCTCATTAGAGCTAAAACCAAGTGGTGGCCAATGTAATAACTGGAGGATGCCCAATCAAAGTGATGTTTGTAGTACACGAGTTATATGTTGAATCTTCATCGTGCAAATCCAAGTTGGTAGGCCATTACACTAGACTAGGTGTTGTGATTAATCCAAGACCATGGGGAATGTAATGGTTAACACGAAGTTATCAGTGTGAATACAAAAAACATTTAATGTTACGTGGTGGGATGATAAACGCGCCTGGAAGAGTGTTAAATAACGAAATGGTTGATTCGAGCGTCAATCGGTCAAATAACATCATGATTGGGAACATGAAGGGTCAATTGCCAAGCTATATGGGGGTGAAAACGTGGCATGATCCCAATATACTTCAGAGAGCTCGATAGATAACAAGGGAATGTGGAAATGTTTCAGGGGGATGAGCTAATCTCAAGTCAGAGGTTGTTAAAATGTAGAGCTTGCCAAAATAAAGGACATGGTAGTATATCCAATGCATACGGCAGTGATGTTTATATAAAGAAGTGTGCCAAGGTGATTCCAAGTTTGGTCACATAACGATGGAAAAATAAAAAAATGTTAAGGTGGTAAAGTTAGCAAAGAGCTCGCTAAATAATGAAAGCGAATAACTCGCTAGCTAGCTCGGCAGGCTAGCTGGTGAGCCTATTTTCAAAGTTAACCCATAACCCCCTTCCAAGCTTGCATAAATAAACCAAGTGGTCATTAAAGTAATCATAAATTGAATTTTTTGAATTTATGAGGGCACGATGGGTAAATGTCTTCAATGATGTAATTAATAACGTAATCAAGTATTGAGACCATCCACCCAGAATTTGGGATTCCTCCTCTCTTCTCTCACAGGGGATTTTATATAAATGTAAATGAGGAAACCCATTCAAGGGGGTTAGACATATTTTCCAAATTCCTCTCTTTCTACAAGCTAGTGTATTGTGGATTTGTAGGAACTTTCAAGCCTTCTTTTCCAATATTTTAATGGAAAATGTTTCCTCTTCCTAATGTAATGATGCATTGTGCACATGATTGAAGTAATAAGAAATTGTGTTTATGTGACTAATTATTAGTCCTTTCATTGTTTTTTGCTGCTTCGTATGTGCCTTTCTCATGCTTGCAGGTATACTATGCAATTTCAAGTTTCCATTGCATAGGTTTTGGGAGTTTTGTGCTTATCTGGGAGTTAAGTTCTATATGCGGCTGGGTTGTGATGCTTGTTCATCCTTCTTCATTGGAAAACCAAAAAATTGTCTAGCAAAACCCTTTCTTGGTGCATCATCACTTCATAGTATAATTTTTACTTCTTGCAAAGCTCTCTCCCTAAATCCCATGAAAATGTTAGTATAGGTCTAGTTAGCTGCTTTTATTGCATTATGAGTAGTATAGTGCCTAGTTTAGGAAGAGGAAGTCCATCCTTATTCGGAGGTTCACCTTGAGATACAAGTCCCATAGCTTGAGAGGCGATCCCAAGTTATCCAGTCACACTGAATGCCCTATCCATCACTTGGCCATTCAGAGGGTGCAGTGATTTGGTGATAACGATTTTTGGCACTCCCAGTGGGACAAAGAGTTTGTACTTCTCTTCATACTTGCACGAATCAAAGTACCTGGTGACTCCATATATTTGGACTTTGAATCTTAGTGTGTTAACTTATGCAAAGAATTCAAACAAGAACTTCTTAAAAGCAAGGAAATTATCAGCATATTGAATTATCCTTTTCTCCTCCAAGGAGAAGGAGAAGAGGTATTTCAACATCACCTCATAGG
Source organism: Taxus chinensis (assembly GCA_019776745.2). NCBI lineage: Eukaryota > Viridiplantae > Streptophyta > Pinopsida > Cupressales > Taxaceae > Taxus > Taxus chinensis. Next base: position 870,407 of record JAHRHJ020001455.1, read on the forward strand.
ATTCAAATCCCCCTTACGGAAGGTTTCCTCCACCCAAGAACAATCAACCTCTCGTTGGTATGACAGCCCCTATAAGGAACCAAACTTTTTCTCCTTTCAATGCAAGCAATCCTCTCCAATTGACTCAACGTGATCCTATACCTACTGCGGCACTCAAAAGTTTTCCCTTTTACACAGGGGAAACTCATATTACTCCAGTGGAACATATTATTGATTCGCTTAACATTTGTGCAGTACATAATATTATAGAACACAACGTTGTGGTTAAACTCCTGGCTACTTCCTTCAAGGGAAAAACACTTCAGTGGTTTCATGGGTTAGAAGATGGCACTATAACCACTTGGGAGGAATTGGGAGAAAATATTTGCAAATAGTTCAAATACAAGAGTGATTGTTAGAACTATAATATTAAGTGTATCATAATATTTAGTTTATATTTAAATAATATCAAATCCATTATATTCTTATTATTTAAATATAAAATTATATTAGTTGGTTAGTTATTTAATTAACTAAATATTAAATCAGGGTGTGCCCCGTCACTTAATAAGGTCATAACCCTTCAGGTTATTTAAATATGGCAGTGGGCCATAATTCGTTGATATTGTATTCATTGGGTTAAAAACATGGAGCAGAAGTGAGGAGGGAGTTACTAGACTAGTTGTTAAAAGTTTCTCAAATTAATGGAAAATTATTTTGTGGTTTTTTACCCCATTGGGGTTTTCCACGTTAAATTTTGTGTCACTGTGTTATGGTGTTATTTATTTATTTATTAATATGTATTAAATTCATTTATTTATATGCATCATTAATGTTTAATTAATATAATTAATATGGTTATATATATTTATACCCCTCATCCTGACATGGTATCAGAGCAGGATTAAAAATTGAAAATTAATTTATGTTAACCTAAAGTCATGTAACGGTTGGGGTAGTTAGTTGGTTATTTGGTTAGGAATTTATTTAACCCCCCTCCCACCCTCTCCCAAACCTTTTAATAAATTAATATTTTTTTTGGAGATATTGTGTGTGCACAGGTAAATGTTATTGAAATGTGAAAACCACTTACTTAAGACCAGGTAAGGGTTTATAAATGTTTGAGAAATATTTTATATAATTTTTGTATAGTTTGTAATTTATGTAAGGTTAAAATCCAAGGTAAAATGTAAAAATCTAACGTCCTGGTTTGTTTAGTTTATAATTTTACCTATTTTTTAAAAAGGTTTCTATATATTGGGATTAATTTAATTAGTATTTCTATTTCATGTTTTAAAATCATATATGCATTCTATAGTTTAACACCTATCCTTTTTATAAATTATGATTTATAAATAAGTTAAAAATATATACGATATAGTTTATATATAAAACTATATAATAAAATTTATATTTTATAACTATAAACTATAATCCTATATGTTGGACCCCTTTACCCTAAATGGATTTTTTTATATAGTTTAAAAAAAATGACGTATATAATTAATTAAATATCCCTCATGTTTTTTTCTATGTTGGTGGTCTTGGTTCCAGTAGGGTGGGCATATAGTGGCGGTTTTACTATTATAAAACTATAACTCCTATCTTTTTTGCCATTTACATTCGGTTTAAACACTGTCTTTACCTATAAAACCTTTAAACCTTGACTATAATTTAATTAAATATCCCTGTTGATTTAGTTCTACATAGTGGTCTTGGTTGTAGTAGGGTGGGTATATATAGTTTTTATTTAATAACCTAATCTAAACTGCCCCCATAAACCTAGCACATATATAGCTAACAAATACCACATTAACTCAGGGATTATAACATGACATAGGATTATGTGTAATGGCTCACCATTATACTACAATATAGCTTCTGGTTGGGTACTCACCCATATAGATGAGGGGGGGGGGGGGCTATCTATAGCCAAGTTTACCTTGATTAAGGCGACAAGCCCAAAACTATAATGAAATTGTCACTATCGGTTATACTCGTTCCCTCCTTCCTTTCTTCACGCCCACACTCCCAGAATATCCCCCCGTAATGACTAAATAAGAGAATTTTCCCCATGAATAGGTAACCCAGGGGGTGCTAAATCATATATACAAGCATAATAGATCTATAGGGCTCCTCCCCGAATTAACCTTTTAATTCCATTCTTTGGAGTGGGGAGTTAGGTTTTTTAAACATTAGGGCCATAAAAATCTAGACTTCCCCCACCTCGAAAAACTAGAGATTTAATAGGGGGATAGGGCTCCCTATCTATAGATTTAAACTCATCGCTCCAGGCCTAAATAAATACAGATTTAATAGATATGCTATGTATTATACCAATGCAGCCCATACATACATACATATATATATACCCCTCTTAAATAATCTATATTTAAGTGGGGCGACCCCATTCAATCCCCCCCACATGTTTATAAATAGGTTTTTAATATTTATACTTATATGCCTTTTCTTTTCCTAACTTTCCAAATCAAACATTCAATTTTATATAGTAAAAATATATATGGCAAAAAAGGTGAAAGTGGATTTCAAAAAGTAAAAATGGAAAGATTTGAGAGGCAGAGACAACCTTCTTACAAAATGGAAAACATTTTGTTTCTATTGGCTTACATTTATCCATATTCCCCGGTAAACTTGATAAAACCATGGTAAAATTTTGCTTACCTTTAGAGTATTTGAAAATAATGAGTTTGGTCTCCTCCAGTAATTTTCTTAAATTAATAACATAGGGAAATATATATTATTAAAAAAAAACTACAGTTTACAATTTACAAACTATAGTATTTTTATTTAATTTAACCTAAAATCTATCTTCAAAAGTTTAAATAATTATGAACTATTATAATATTTACAAAAATTTAAACATTTGATTGACTATGGTTAAAATTTATTCCAAGACAAATAAAACAATGTAATAATAGATGGTTCAGAAACTCTCCATAAAAATAGCCATCTCAATTTTTTGATTGGCTAGAGATAAAATACATGGAAGGGGGCCTATTCTATTGGTAGAAATAGAATGTTACTCTAGTTCTAAATTTTTATAAAATAAATTTATAATACCTATGTTAGTTTATAAACATAGTTATGTTTTAGACTATATTGCTAATTCCTATGCTCCATAAAGTACATGGAAAGGGAATTTAGTTTTTAATTAAATAGGATAGTCTTATATATATGGCTTTTGCATATGTTAAATCCGAATCACCCCACTGTATAGAAGTGTATTATGAGTTTTCCTAACATTTTGAAATTATTAGTTGTCACCACCACTAACATGTATATACACATTTTTTTTGGCAAAGGTTTAAATATGCTCCCTTGGACCAATTCACATATGTTAGAATAATGTTGGATGGTTTAAAGCAAAATTCTAAACTGGTTATTTATATTTAAATCCGCTTTATAAGAAAATAAAAATACTTTAGTCTTGAAAGATGGGGTCTTTGACCATTGTCTCCACGTGGTTGCACAAAAACATTGTTAATATGCCTCGCATGCTATTTTATAAAATTGAATATTTATTTTAAAAAAGTCTTTTATCGGCACATGGGGATGGGGAATGGTGAGAAAAAGGATTTATAAGCCAATTGTAATTTGGCTTGGGCCACGTGTTATGCTTTTTTCTTGCCGAGGCCAGTTATGAACTTGGTGATGACATGGATGTGGCTGTTGAGTTCTACAATTGGGAGTTGAGAATAAAATGTTGTAATAACTCGTTGAGTTGTGTAAGTAAACCGGTCTCCAATTTAGACAACCATGTTCATAAAATGGCTCGGTTGTTAGTGAGAAATTCGGTCAAATTGATAGAAATTAACATCATATAAAGGAGCATGAGCTTGCAATTGTTTTAATTAATTTTTGTTTTTTAAAACTTAAATATAATTAATCCTATAAATTCTTTTTTTTGAGAAAAATAGTGAAAAAATGTAGTACATTTTCTTTTCGAAATGATATTTTTTTGACATGACGACTAGATCATCGTTGTCTTTAGAAAGAAAACTAAAATTAATTCATATTTTTTCACTCCAACATTTCAAAAATTTATTTTTAATATCATTGTAATAAATTTGTGTGTAGATTATCTACTTGACATGACCTCCTTTTACGGTAAACTGATTGATTTTTTCTATGGGAAATTTGAGGATTAAAGAACGATAGGGGGATTTATATTAATCGAATAAGTTAATTATTTTATTTTATTTACATGAAAATGGGGTATTATCAATTTTTAATTCATAAATCAAGATGAAGATGATAAGAATAATCATAGTGCTAATATAATAAATTTTATTACTTCTAAATGAAAAGTATATGATTTATTTTTGAAAAAAGGAGTTGTTTTTCATTTATAATTAACTCAATGGGTTAGTAAAAATGAACTATAGAAGCTACAACTACAAATAAAAATGGATTATAGTGCTTTAAAATTTTGCTTCGGTTTTTTATAGTTTATTCAACAAATAGAATTGTTGTTCATTTTTTGGCATGAAAAACTGATCATATATGACATGTATAGGCTTAATTTTTTTTGAAATGTATTGAAAATTGCTTACATGATCATTGTTTGAAGAAAAATCCATGGGAAGTGTCCACAGTTAGTGGATTATGTTTTCAGTGAATACTGTGATTATTCTTGAATGATTTGATTATCTGTTTAGATATGTTATATATCAAGTTTTATCTCATTTGTAAAGGCTTAGAATAGATAATGAAGATATATATGTTTTTGATAAAACATTTCTAAATTTTCTTAGTATGTGATTACTAAAATATTATTATATGCATATCAAATGACACTTGGGGATGCCCTTGTGTTTGTATTGGAGACGTCCAATACTGATTGCATCTAATATATATTTTACAAGAGTAATATGTTGAAAATTTTCAACATATTTTAACATGGTTAGTTGTTAAGCATATTGTTATGTTAGTTATTATACAACTAATGTTTAACTTTTACAGATGGTTAAAAGTGAAATCAATAATGATTTATATTTATATGCTTATTATGATGTCTATATGGATATTATGACTCTAACCATGTTGATGTTGTGTTCCAGATAGAGAATATACATCTGGATTTGTGTTCAAGGTTTTTGGTGCAGGAACCATTACTTGGAACAAAAAAGCAACCAAATAGTCTCCATTTCTTCTACTAGGCAAGAGAAGTACAATGCAATAGAAGAAAAGAAGCCATGTGGCTGAAGAAGTTGTTGGAAGAGATACACATGGAAGCTAAAGGAAGTATTCCTCTTCTATGTGGTGGTCAGAGTTGTATTACTCTTGCTAAAGAATCTAGTTCAACATCAGAGAATGAAGCATATTGAAGTTCATATGCATGTTATCTGAGAGAAGGTTCTCTGCGGTGATAGAGATCTCCAGTTCTACCAGACTGAAGATCAAGATTGCAGTTATGTTTACAAGCCATTGTGTGCTGTAAAATACTACAAGTGTGTGCAATGCTTGGCCTTTCAGAGTTTCCATTGAGGGGGAGTGTGCATGCAATGTCACCTCCTAATGGTCGCTCGGTTGTTGACTCCTTCTCATATACTTCTACTCTGGTATAAAGCATTGTAAAAAGATCTTGTATGATCTATGTAAACTGATAGAGTTTATAAACTAATATGATGGAAAATATAGTCTAGTGGTTGCATCTATTTGTAAATTAGGTCCTTGTGTTATAAAAGGCTCCTAGAGATGTGGTTTAAGAATATTTCCATGAGAAATGAGTGGGATGTAGTCTTACAAATCATGCTTATCCTAAATCAATACATCTGATTTATGGATTTCAAATCTTTTTGTACCAAAAGGTAAGTTGAACATGATGAAGGTGTTATAATTCCTTCAAATATACATATGCTAGCTTAAACATTTGGGGTTTATATATTTGTAAATCCTGTTGTACAAACAGGTAATGTTGCATATGGATCCCCACTTAATATTAAGGGGAGTGTTAGAACTATAATATTAAGTGTATCATAATATTTATTTTATATTTAAATAATATAGAATATAATTTATTCTATATTATTTAAATATAAATTTATATTAGGTGGTTAGTTATTTAATTAACTAAATATTAAATTGGGGTGTGCCCTTGTCACTTAATAGTTATAACCCTTGGGGTTATTTAAATATCAGTTGGCCATATTGTATTTACTTTGGGTTAAAAACATGGAGCAGAAAGTGAGGAAGGGAGTTACTGGACTGGTTTCTCAAATTAATGGAAATATTCTTCTGTGGTTTTTTACCCCATTAGGGTTTTCCACATTAAATTTTGTGTCACTATGTTGTGGTGTTATTTACTTTTGTGTGCATTTATTATTATATGCATTCATTCATTTATTTATATGCATCATTAAAGTTTAATTAATATTTAATCTATTTCATATAAATTTATACCCCTCGTCCTAACAGTGACCACCTGTCACTCATGGAACAACTCACTACCATAAAGAGAGCTCCTTAAGAGTATATGAGTGATTTCAAGTTCTGATTCCAAAATATTTGAAATAGAATTCTAGATTTCATAAATCCTTCTCCCAATAATGTATTATTGTACTATTTACAAGACTTGAAAAATGATGTAACAATGATGATGCAGTCCCATGGGAGGGACTACACTGCCTGATGCCTACGAAGTTGCTATAAGAGTAGATAATTATTTGATTCAAGCTGGAAATATAGCTCCGAGACCACCGATGCCATTGTAGCTGGAGCTCCCAAATAACCAACCTACTATTTTTCCTCTTCCTTCAACCTCCAAATAACCAGCTTAGTCTGCACCCACCCCTTCAAGCGATCTAATTGAAGTCAAGTCACTGCTGCAAACCTTTGGGAAAAAACTTGTTGCACTTAAGAGGAAACAGTCTCAAAATGCTCATCTTTACCAATCCCAGAATCAACAGTACTAGGATAACCACCCACCTTATCAAGGAAACAGTCAGTCATAAAATCAAGATGCAAATTTCAAGCTTCTGAACTTTAGGAATCCTCTTGCTGCCAATTGTTCTAGAGCCCTTGTACCTATCCAAAATAATCTAGTTCAAGACTATGAATGGTGCTATCCTTGTTCTCAACCCCACAATCAAAATATTTTTCCCAATGGATTTCTTAGCCAGGCCCTCATGGTTCAAAGTGTATCTACTTTTGAAGAAACCACCTTGCTGAATTGGCAAGCAAGACGATTTTTGTGGGTTGAATATAGATTCTTCATTAGTAGCAGCTAATACTTGTTTCGAAAAGAGGGCAATCGAATCCTAGTCTTCCAATTATGATCAAGCATCCACTTCATAGCCTTAGCCACAAGTGGTGGTTGCTAACAAAGACAAGGGAAATAAGTCAACAGAAACACATAATAGTCAAGATGCAAGGAAAAAAGGTTCTTTAGGAATCACAGTACCCAACAAACATTTTCCAAATGAGGATTCTAATGCCCAAAGAAATGTCAGCAAAGTAGGATCAATTCCCTTAAGTATTGTAGAACATATAAAGAATACCAACTTGAGTGTTACCATGTGGGAAGCACTCTCAATTCCTTCTCAAAGAAACCTTTTGCAAGAGGCTCTAAAAAGTTTTGGTATAAATGATGAAGCATTGGGTCATGGGGCAGAAACTACTACAAGTTTGTGTTAACAGGAAGGGGAAAGTATTCCTAAGGTGAATAAACCACCACAATTTTATATGTATCTGATCATTAGTGATCATTTAATACATAATTGCACGATCGATTTTGGTGCCAATAGTTCAGTCATTCCCAAGAAAATTGTAGACATGCTAGGAATCCAATATACACCAGTCTTAAAGGATTTGTTCAGTCAGATGGTACAATAGTTAATATTGTTGGAATCATCAAAGGAATTTAGATTACTATCCATGTATGTACCAGTTTTTCATTCACATAAGACATATCAATCATTGATCTTCCTCCTCTCATTTCGCAGATACATTTTCCTATCAAAAGATTTCACTACCAAGATGGGAAATTACCTATCAGATGATTGGTCACATATGATCCTTAGGTCTATTGATACGGAACTAAAGTGACTATAAGGGCATAACCAATTTTTCATAATCATGTGGAGATCATATACCACTAGTCTTATAAATGGGCGTAATACCATTCGTGATCCAGAAAAAGAATTGCTGATCATGAACCAACCACTCTTATGGAAGAGGTCACTAATACTGTGTTAGATGAGGTTGGGACCCTATCATGAGTATGATCCCTATGCTAAGGCCATTTTAGTGGCGAATATTCGTAATATGGCGAATATTCCATTTTTGAAAATTTTGAAAAGGTGATTTTTTTTGCACGGGTCAGTGACCTGTTCACCTAAAAATTACACTTTAAGTTTTTTTAGGGGTCAGCTTCGCCTACCCTTGAAAATATCCCCTATATAAACCTAGATATTCGCCTTGGTAGAACACTTCTACTTCACATTTTTCAACAATATGATATATCAAGTATTATAGACGCGCAACAATGGGGTAAGATTGACGCGCGACAAGAGGGGTTTGCAGACAAGGAGATACTGCAGATATTGACGCATAGTGCAGACGCATCTTGACAAAGAGTTTGTTGACGAGTGACATGGAGATTTTTTCGATGTGCCCAAGAAGAGGGCAGAGGCTGCAGATGCGTGACAGGATATTTGTTGTCGCGTGTCAAAAAAATGCAATGACGCGCGTTGGGATCTAGACCTCTTTGACGCGCGTCAACACGGTTGTTGATGTAGTGTCACTGAGGTCTATGATGCGCGTCACTGAGGGTGTTGTCTGACCAATTGACGGATCCCTGATGCGCGACAAGGAGGTTAATTATTGACGCAATACAGATCGCATGAAACCTTGAGTTTGTTGATGCGCGACACGGAGATTTTTTGATGAAAGCAGAGGGCGGAGGCTAGAATGATTAGATGTGTAACAGGAGATTTTGCTATCGCTAGTTTGTCAATTTAAAATGCAATGACGCGCGTCACTAGACCTCAGTGTGTGGCATCAACAAGGTTGTTGACATGCGTCACTAAGGTCTAGTGATGCGCGTCATTGCATTTTTTTGACTCACGCGACATTAAAATCTCCCATCGATGCGTCTGTACCTTCTGTCGTAGCACTTGACAATCAGGTGAAATTTTTTCATACAACCCCCAAAAAATTTGCCTTCCCGCGAAACCGGTTCCAGGGATATTCGTCAGGTATTCTCCACCTTGATTTCCAAGAGGTCTCTTAAAATGAACCCTATGCTGAGGCATTAGTGGAAGAAGAATTTGGTTTGTTTCTTTTAGAATAGATGGGGTTTGGTATGCATTGTATTCATGAAGAAGGCACAATCATACCACAACTTGTTAAGCCCCAAAATAGCTCTGAAGGAGTTTGGAAACTACTTTTCAATGGCTCAAGTAGTAAGAATGGAGAAGATGTCGATGTCATGTTAACTTCTCCTGAAGAAGATTAGTATTTCTCATCTTTTTTACTGCAATTCAGCTACACAAACAATGTCACCAAATATAAAGCTCTTGTGCAAGGAATTCAACTGGCTCAAAAGAAGGGAATCAAAGCCTTGACTATTTTTGGTGATAGTGAATTGGTTATACATCAAGTAAGAACATGTAGTGCATCCAAAAATGATTTTCTAAGATCTTACAAGAACCGAGTTTGGGATTTAATTGAATATTTTGAGGCTTTCGGATCCATGTGGTTCCTAGAAATCAAAATCAAGATGTTGATAGGCTTGCTATGGTTGGCTCACAATATGATGTATGGGTTGATATTATGAAAGAAGAGCAGTAACCTGTTAAAATGGTCATTTGACCTGTCAGTTCCTGATAATGTGGGTAGTTGGCAAGTTTTTGATAGTGATAAACAAATCATTCTTTTCCTGCAAGAGGAAGTGGAGTTTTCTTACGAAAAATCAAGCTAAGCTACATGAAGCATATAGTGACTAGATTATACAATTGAAAATCAACAAGCTACCAAAAGGCTTGGTTAATCTTGAGTTTATTTTTAATTCGGATGATCAGGCTAGAAGACAAAATGCTAACATGATAGTCAAAAAAGATGATTTTGAAGAAGTTGAGGTAGCAAATGAAAAGTTTCTTAAAGATTGGAAAAGTGTGTACCCCAGAGGAGAAAAAGGCTTTTTTCAAAACTTTTTCAAGAATATAATGATTTTCTTGCATGGAGTTATAAATATCTGTATGGCTTTGATCCAGGTTTAGCACAACATACCATTGAACTTGATCCTAATGCTAAGTTGGTCCGTCAAAAACAAAGGCCAATTAATCCCAAGATTGAGCCACTGATGAGAAAGGAGTTGACCAAGATCATTGAGGCTTGCATTATTTTTCCAATCAAATATTCCTCTTGGGTAGCTAACCTAGTTCCTCATGAGAAAGAAAATGGAGAGATCTAGTTATGTGTGGACTTCAGGGATTTGAACTGGGCTTCATTGAAAGACCATTATCCCCTTCCATCTATGGAGAAAATCCTTCAAATAGTGGCAGAGCTGCAAAGGTTTTCTTTTCTCGATGGATATTCGGGTTATAACCAGATTCTGGTCAAAGAATTTGATCAGTTGAAAATAGATTTCACCACCAAGTGGGGCACATATGCCTAAAACAAAATGTCGTTTGGATTATCTAATTCCAGAGCTGCTTTCCAATGAGCTATGGATATGAAATTTAATGGATTGATCAATGACATTATATTGGTGTATCTTGATGATATAATTATGTATTCCAAGCATGCAGAGGATCACATTGCGCATCTAAGAAAGGTTTTCAGGAGATGTAGAGAGTTTGGGGTTTCACTCAATCCTAAGAAATGCATTTTTTTGTGCATGAGGGAAAGTTTCTGGGGCATGTGGTTTCAGCAGAAGGACTTTCTATTGACCCAGCTAGGATTCATTCAATTTTGTCCCTATCTCTCCCAAGTCATAAGAAAGGTCTTCAGAGTTTTCTAGGAATGATAAATTTTGTGTGGAGATTCATTCCCCAATTCACAGCCTTGGCTAAACCATTAACAACCATGTTGAAGAAAAATATGCCCTTTTCATGGACAAAGGAAGGAAGGGAAATATTTGAAGCCATTAAGATAGCCATTTCTCAAGTGCCTAAATTGGTGAATCCAAGGTTTGAGAAGGATTTTATTCTTTTTAGTTTTACATGTCAAGAGAGTATTTCTTGGATCCTCACTCAGCAAAATGATGATCTGATGGAACAACCAATTACTTTCTTCAGCCAGTCTCTAAAAGACTATGAGCTCAAATATTCATTTGTTGAAAAGCAAGTTTTTGTTGTCATTCAGGATTTGAACATTTTCAGGCACATGTTGTCCAATAATATAATCCACTCGATGGTGTCACATTTAGGCATTAAGGATTTTTTACTGAATAAAGATATGAATGAGAAATGTGCTAGATGGATTACCAAGGTGATGGAGTATGATGTGCACATCAAGGTTACCAAGCTAGTCAGAGGTAAAGGTTTGTGTCAACAACTTGCTGCAGATTTGGAATCGAAAAGTGATGAGGATGTGATGCTTCTAAATAATGATATAGGAGATGATCAGGTTGACTGGTTATTAAAGATGAAGGCTTTCCTTCTCTCAGGAACATATCTTGTTGACATGGATAGGACTCAAAGATGAAACTTTCATCTTCAGTCTATTCCTTATGTTCTGGTAGATAATGTTCTCTTTCACAGGGATTTGAATGGTGTTCTCCTTCAGTGCATAGGGCCAAAACAAGTAAATAAGATACTAGAAGAATTTCACAATGGTCTATCGAGAGGGCATTACTCTACATGAAAGACTGCTACAAAAATCATGAGGGTGGATACTATTGGCCAGATTTATTCAAGGATTCCCATCTCTAGGTAAAGAAGTGCAAGGAATGCACCTTTTTCACAGGAAAGTAGAAGTTGGTGGCCCTTCCCTTCCAACCGATTCAAGTTGATCAACCCTTTGTTGAATGGGGGTTGGATTTCATTAGAATGATCAATCCTCTATCTAGTGATGGACATAAATGGGTCCTTACTGCAACAGATTATTTTACTCGATGGATAGAGGTAGTAGTATTGAAGGAGGGTAATGAAAAGGTTGTTCTTGATTTCCTATAAGGCATAATGACAAGGTTCGGTGTCCATTTACAGTTATTTCAGACAATGCAATGGATTTTCTTGGTCTGAAGCTGAGTGAATGGGCTGTTAAGAATGGATTTTATCTCAAAACTTCATCCAATTACTATCCTCAAGGGAATGGAGTTGGCTGAGTCTAGCAACAAGAACCTCACAAGGATTATCAATCGCACAATGGAAACTAACAGGAGGACTTGGAACATACCGCTTAAAATTGCTTTATGGGTAGATCAGATCACACCTAACATGGCCATTGGAAATTATTCTCTCATGTTGTATATGGAAGAGAAGCAAAACTTCCACTATCCTTGGAATTACCTTCTTTGGAGTTAGCACATCAACTTGAGGTTATGGAGAGTGATCCTATGACAGTCAAGTTTGTTGAGCTCATGGAGTTAGAAGAAGTGTAGAATAAGGCCATGAAGACTTTGGAGCAACATCAGGCTCAAGTTAAGAAATATTTTGACAAGAAGGCATCCAACAGCAATTTTCAAGAGGGAGATTTAGTTCTCAAATGGGATGGTGATAGAGCTAAAATAGGAATGCACGCCAAGTTTGATGCTCTCTAGAGTGGACCATACATTATCACAAGTTGTAAGGAAGAAAATTCATTTCTTCAATCTAGGCTCAATGGAGAAGAGTTTCCCATTCATGTGAATGGGATACATCTCAAAGATTGTTTTTGAGAAGAATTGTGCCCCTTGTAAAATTTAGTTAGATGTTTTCCTCCAAGTCCTTTGCACATTGTTTTGTGTTTTTTTTTATTTTTCTTTCCTCATTGTTGTGTGTGTTGTGTTTTGTCATTTCCCTTGCACAGTGTATTGAAGGTGGAAGTTTTCAGGAAGAAGGAAAAGGTTCAAGTTTAATAAGAGTTCCATGATGTCCCAAATTTAAAAGATGCTTCATTCAAAATTATGCAATATGCTATGGATTCCAAACATCATCAGATTCAATATACTTCATACTTAACATTACCTAGGAAGGTCCAGGATCAACAATGCCCAAGGAGACTTTAGGATCCATCACAGAGAATCAGATCAGTTTTGGGATACCAACATTTAACTCCATACCCAATGGATGACTTAAGGCTACTAGACTAGTGCTTAGCAGACAATCATCCCTGAGAGGTCACCAAAAATGTTATCCAATTTTTCTCCTTGGGGAAAAATTGGACAACAGGGGCCTATTGGACCCTAGGACTGAAAAAGGGTCTTCATGAGCATTTGGGTCATTACGGAGTAAATTTTGTGTTTAGGGACATTTACATGGTGTTCTGGGAAGGTTTAGGATCATCTTGATTTATTTTCCCTTTTTCGGGTTTGCAAGGTTCCAATTTTGTTAAGTTAAAAAATTTTATCCTAGTGGGCCCACTTCAAGTCACCATGGTAAAAAAATGGTCAAAATTAATAAAATATTCTTAGGGGTCTTATTGTGCTTTCATACTCCTCAGGTTCAAGGGAAATCTTGGAAAATTCAAAGGTTTAGTGAAAAAAGTTAAAATTTACAAAATGGTGGGTTGAGTTCAAATAGCTCAGCTGAGCAGCTCAATGAGCTTGATTACATAAAGGGTGAGTTATGTACTACATGAACTAGAAACTTGGCTCATTTGTTTCACTAAAGTGTAAATGACACTATACTAAGTCAATGGTGGAGTATGGAAACTTACATTTGAGGGGGTGAATAATGAAGCTTGGTGGATTGAATTCATGTCAATATGTATTGAAAGAGTGAGTTTAATTCATGTAAGGATCGATTCATAGGTGGCTCAATAAAATGTGCTAACAGAGGTTATTCCATGTTTGAATGGGAAAGGGTACAGACTGATTTCAAACGAAGGAGCTTAAATGAGCCAAATGAATGGTCAAGGGATCATGAAAAGTAGTGAAGTTCAAGCAACATGGATAGAGGATGCTTCATGAGGGATCTCAGTCCACCATGACATTGAGAATTAACAGGAGGCATTAGGTGATTCTCGTGAAAATGATGAGGTGGAATCAAATCAATGTCGAGATAGAATGGTGCTAGCTCATGAATTTTTGGCTCGCAAATGGTTATGCAGTCAAAGGCAAAGTTGGACTCAAGTCAGATAAATCATTCTTTCCAAGAATGAGGAGAATAGTGCCTCATGTAAAGTGTTGATTCAAGAGCTCACTGGCATCAATGAATTGAGAATAAGGTGATAAAACAGGGATGTCATTTTGAGCAATTTCGGGTGGTATGTGTGAACCAAGCAATGGTTGAAGATCAAGTATGAAATGCAAAATGGCTTGGTCAAGTCAATGAAGTGTAAACATCATCTAGAGGGAGATAGATCAAGCTTGAAATACTTTAACTCATGGCAAATCACATATGGCATCCTAGGAAAATGGTGGCAAAGGAGGAATAGCTCGTGAAATGAGATTGCAAATGGGTGGTTTCTGGGTTAAAAGAATTGGCTCTGGATAGATGACATTAGGGGATTAGAGTTTTGGCTCTCATGAAAGGTGAGGGTCACAATTCAAGTTTGAGAGATACTCAATTGAGTATCAACTCATGGCTTGAGTGTTCAATCTGAAGGGGAGCTCAATGCATCTCATCACAACAAGGGGAAGATGTAAGTTGATCATCTCATGTTCAAGCACGAGCAACACAGTTGCATTGAGTAATGAGCTCAAGAATGATCATCAACAACAAATCGCAAGGTATTCCAAGCCATTAGTTCATGTGATTAAAGTGATACCAGGTTTAATATGACATGTTATCAAGTAAGTCAGCATCTAAGTTAGATCAGAGGATAATGTCATAAATCCAAGCTGCTCAAGGAGGCTCAAGTCAAAGGATATTGTAAATAGCATTTACAGAGGATACATGAGGTCTTGGAGGTTCAAGCTACGGTTAGAATTAGGTTAGACATGGTCATGGAGGAGTTTGAGCTAGCATAGACACATTAATAAGTTTGTCATTGAGGTCCTGTTAGAAGGACTTGATGAGCCGAGATGGACAATGTCAGAGTGAGAAGCTCATTGAGTCAAGCTCTGAACTGGGGTCACAAGAATTGCTTGGTGATGGGGTACTCACTAATAAGCTAAGTGAGCTCAACAAAGGATAAAGTGGGTTAAGGATGTCAAGCCATGAAAGGTTAAACTTGATCTTAGGAAGTGAATGTATAAGCTTTAGCTCAAGGCAATGATGAGCTTGTCTTACGGGTGTTAGAGTGAGTTTCATGAATTGGTGATAGGGTGATATCAGTTTGTCTCGAGCTTAGTGAGTGAGTCATTGGAGAGATGAGTTAGTGAGATGGAAGAAGGAGCTTGGAAAAATCTGAGTCAACTCAATTTGAGGTTGGGCACATTGAAAGCTCATGCACAAGTTGAAGAAATAGACTTCAAGTTAGTTGGCACAAAATTCAGAGTTAAATAGTGATTTCATGAAGATGGTAGAGCCATGATGAATTAGGGAGATCAAGTTGTAACTTGGCTAGCACAAATCCATGGTATTCAGTTCGGGGAATTGGTGGAGATTAGACCAAATTAAGACCAAGTTATGTCATTAAAATGTGGAAGTTGGTGATCCTAACATTTCGGAATATGGGGATCGAGAGTCAATGAGTTGGTGCATAATGAAAGGCATCTAAAATCCAAAATCTACCATTTTGGTAACTGCTGTGGCCATATTGAGATTGGAAACCATGGATTTGGCATGATGGTTAGTGGTAGTCTCTAAGGTCAGAGAGAGCCAATTTACATAGGGTAGGATTACGTGGTGAGTGTTGAATTGATCGCCGAGCTAGCAAGATGTAAGGGGTAACAGTTGTTTCTCAATTGGAATCTAAATATGTCAATGATGGTTAAAATGTGGAGGCCAACCCATGCGTTGTTTATGAATTTATGGTTGGAAATTTAACAAGTTGAGTCAAATGGAAATCTCCAAGTCAAGGAGGTGCATTCAAAATGAAACCAAGTTATCTGACCAAGGATGAGCACAGAACATGTTTTCAATGAAGACTATGGAAAATCACTCAGCCAATGCACATCAGGTGAATCCAACGTAATTTTGGAGGACCAAATGGTCAACAAGGAGTTAATGCATGGACATGTCAAGTGTAAGGATCTTGTCAATGGTAGAAAGATCCCAAGGCATCACAGGATAAGTGAGGATGGCTTAATCCAACAAGTAGAGTGACCAACCAAACAACTCAAATGTGGAGATTAAATAATGAGTACCACACCATGCAAACAAGGATCTTGCCAACCAGCTCACTGAGTTGCTTGGCAAGAGCTAGTGGGTGAGCAAACCAATCAACAATTAAAACCCCATAAAACACAAACCAACCTTATGGGTCCCATAAAAGGCCGAGATGCCTTAAATTTTATTAAAAATATTATTTTTATTAAAAATGGAAAATAAATTCAAATTTTTGAATTTATGGAGGAATAATGGTGGAATGTTCTTCTCAGGTGCAATTAATAATGTAATTAAGCATGTAGGCCATTATCTGCTATAATTTTGCCCAAGATTTAGGATTTCTCCTTCTTTCTCTCACTTGCTTGGATTTTCTATAAATGTAAATGGGAAACACATTTCAAAGGGTTAGACATTTTCCAATTCCTCTCTTTTTTCACAAGCTAAGTTATGGATTTTGGGAACTTTCAAGTCTTTCTTCCAAAGATTGTAATGGAAACCATTGCCTCTTCCTACTGTAATGATGCATTGTGCATGTGATTGAAGTAATAGAAATTGTGTTATGTGACTAATTATTGGTCCTTTTATTATTTTTGCTACTTCGTTTTTCCTTTCTCATGTTTTCAGGTATACTATGTAATTTCAAGTTTCCATTGCAGGTTTTGTAATTTGTGTGCTTATTTGGGAGTGAAGTTCTGTATGCAGTTAGGTTTGGTGCTTGTTCATCCTTCTCATTTTCATCCTTCTTCATTAGAAAACAAAAAACTTGTCTAGCAAAACCCTTTCTTGGTGCATCACCACTTCCTAGTGTAGGTTTTATTTTTGCAAATCTCTTCTCCCTAATCCCCTGAAAATGTTAGTATAGGTCTAGTTAGTTGATTTTATTGCATTAGGAGTAGTGTAGTGTTTAGTTTAGGAAGAGGAAGCCAACCTTCTCTGGAGGTTCACCTCAAGATACAAGTCCCACAACTTGAGAGGTGATCCTATGTTACCCAATTTTGGCAGAATAGGGTTTCATAAGGATAAGAAGTGGTTAGATGGTTGAGAACATTAAATATAGATAGGTGCTAAGTCTAGGGAAGATAAATGAGAGGTTTAAGGATGTGATTAAGATAATATATGGTTTTAGGGATGATTAAATGTGATTAGGGGTGAATAATCAAAGATGAAATAATGATGGGATTAAGATAGGAAAATAGGAAACTAGGGGAAATAAATCTGATTTAGGAGAGGAAAGGGATTTTGAATAGGATATGGGTGTGAGCATGCATGATGGAAAAAAATGGGTGAGTGGACGCAGGATGGGGAATAAGTGAACCAAATTTTGGTCTCTATATGGGTTTATCACACAATATCAAATATCTCATTACATCCTTACTTGGGTTATTCAATCCGCTTGGATTCATCGCTATTCGTGCCCCAACATCCTATCATTTGATATCTTGGCCATGTTCCACCTCTTGGTTTTTTCACATCAAATGAGTTGTGTCATCTTATCGATCCCCTTCTTACTGGATTTACCTATCTATCACATTATCATTATTCCTAAGTACCATGGTATTATCACATACATACATGTAGAAAGAAAGAAAATGATAAATAAACCATCACATACACATCACTCAAATACCCAAAGTATAAATAAATAAATAAAAATAAATTATATATATATATATATATAAATATTGAATCAAGTTTTATACATAAAAAAAAATCATAAAAAATAACTCAAACCCATCTAAAATATGACTCAAGCACCCTCGCCCCGTTATGGAGGGTCTCTGGATGTTTTGGGCCGATAGGGTCTTGCTATTTTCCATCATTTTGCGAGATAAGGACGTCGCCCTAGATTGGGCTCCTGAGGCCTCTACCTACACTCTCATCAGTTGGGCCTCTAACGAAGTAATACATGTTGTAACTCTCTAGGCATCTACTAGGTGAGCTACCTACTCCTGTACCATGGCTATTTGTGTATGTAATAGAATTTGCAAAATCACATATATGTTATTTGTATTAGTTTGTGCCTGTGCATGCCGATATATCCTCAATGTATTAGATGTCTCACCCATTCTAGACAAAAATACCTCATTGAATCCCCATCTGATAATGTTGCTGAATCCACCATCACTTTAGTATCCTAGACATCTAACACTAGGTCAAGGATCTCATGGTTGGTGATCTCGATTAAAGAGTGTCACTCCTCCATTGTCTTCTTTATAAAACCAACAACCAACTCACATTCATCTATCAAAATAATCTAACTAACATATTATCACGCATACCTGGCTACCCAAGTCTCTATGTGACGGTCTCACCATCTCTTCAGCTGCCGAACACCTTCGCTGCCTTATCATCACAATGAGGTATAGCTCCTACATACTATGACCACATGTATTTGGGCATCAAAATCATATCTCATCTCCATTGTATTTTGGTCCTCTGTCTCATATGCATAACCATATGAACTTTGAATGATGTAAAAAATCCTCCTAATAGTCACATCTTGTGCTCTCTGAGCTATGGTGTTTGTTATTTGACTCCCCCTCCTATAGTACTAGGACATGCTCCAGCCTGTGGCCCTATATATGTGGATTCTCTATCAGACCCCTCATCCTAACCATTGATGGCTATAATCTTTAGTGAGCACTATGTATCCCCACTGTGCATCAACTACCTCCGACCAGGTTTACTTACTGCCCGTATCATATGAGGTGAAAGTGTTGGTACTTAGATCTCTACTCCTATAACCTCTTTGACATGATGATGATTATAGGGTGGAAATGGTGGTATCATTGTTGACACCAATCACTCAAACTATTTGAGGACTCTGCTCACTGCGTGGGTCTCCACCAAATAAATGTAGTACCCTATCACCTCTGTGATAGTGTCCAAGAAATCTACCTTGGGCCAATTAGGCCATTGATCTACATTCCCTATGTAATGCTGTCATACCACATCACCTGGAACCACATGTGATAGTGACTAGTGTACCCTGATCATGATACTATAGACTATATGATGGACATCCTTATAGTTTGGATTTAGTATGGTGTTAGATGTCAGATCCTGGATTATTGTTGAATCTGATTATATATAATGCATGGATGATTATTAGAGACACTCATATGTGGATGATGATATACTATTGACATGGATGTTTAATGGAAGTTATTCGGACATGTGATTTTGGAGATTATGAGTAAACCTAGAAAATGAAAATTATTTGATGATGATATACTTGTCAATATAAATTGTAAATGATTTTGTTTATTGCCTTGGTGATTGTTGTGATTCATATGTATAGATGATTTTGTGATTTTATTATATATTCATTTTGGATGTTCTGATATGGCCATGAGGCCGAAGGAGGTATTTGTGTTTTGCAGGTTTAAAATATCACAACAAACATCGGGGGATTGGAGACTAACCAAAATGGAATTCTAGGTGAATTCGACAAGGTCACCATGGCAACTTGTTTTGTGTGTGTGTGTTGTATTTTGTTAGAGATTCCCATGGGGGGATCATCTTTACATGTGACCATGGGTTTGTGTATTTTATTAATGTGGTAAAATTTTATTTTTGTATGTATTTTATTAGTAATGTATTCCTTCTTTTAATTAATTAAAGTTGTGGTAGATTAATGTGGAAATCATATGATTAAAATTTAAATAAATCAAATGGGGATATGGGAAAATAATAATAATGGAAGTTGTTGGTTTGTGTAAGAGTATGTTTAAGTCTGATTTTGGAGTATGAAACACTCCACCTCCATGAAAAATTCGAATTTGTCCTTGGGAGCTGTTTTTGGAGGCTTGTGGGACAAGAAAAACTTGTCCCATACCTCTAAATTTAATATACCAACCATACTTATGGATGGAGATGTGATTTGTGACTTTTAAATGCATTTTATTCATCATGTTGCTTGTTTTGGATTGCACTCTCTTACATTTTATTTAAATTGTTGTCCCTTGAGGTGTGGGCTCTTTTGGAGTGTGCAAGTAACTTGTCATTTTTCACCCACCTCTTTATTGTGCTTGGGAGAATGGATTTTTGTCTTTTGTGTCTGAATTGGTGGATGTTTGATGTGGCATCCTACATGGATCCACATCATCCTCTTCTCTCCCTCTTCTATTTAATTCAAACTCTCTTCTTGTTTTGGGGGTTGTTGAAACATTTTGCATGCTTCCTTGGGTGCATTTTTCTTGTGATTGGAGCTCTTACTTTGGAGAAGCTTTGGTGAAGATTGTTGCTTGGTTGTTGAACCTCTTTGCATTCATCCTTGGGGGTGCATTTTTTCTGTGATTAGAGATCTTGTTGATTTGGAGGAGATTGGAGAGCATTTGATACTTTGGCATTGCTGTTTTGGGACTGTATTTTTGACATTCAAAGCTTGTTGTGTGGAGAAAATCCTTCCATGGAGAGGTAGGAGTTTATTCCTTCTTTTATTGCTGTTATTTTCTTGTTGTGTTGTGTGTATGGAGAATGTTTTATTGCTTTTGTTGGCTGGTTGGGTAGACTGCCTTAGGGAAGGTGTAGGAGAAGGCTATGGGGAATCCATGTGGGGGGGCATAAGGGAATGCCAGTGGCATCAGTTTCATTGTGGAGGGAGTTTTGGGTTTGGGATCCACCATGGAAAAGAAATAGCTTGCATTTCTTACTTGTGGGGGGGCATAAGGGAAAATTTGTGGGGGGCATAAGGAGGGGTTGGGAGGCATAAGGTTTATGGGATATGATATGTTATATTGGTGGTATGATTATAGGTGGATGCCCAATTCCCAATTGGGAGGCATAAGTAGCTTCCCCCATAGTCCTTGCTCCTTTGGCTTGCATGATCAAGCCTGAGTTCTGATTTTGAAATGTTTGCTAATGCAGTTGTAAACTGTTGTTTTGTATTGTGTTTATGTTTTATATTGAAATGTGCATATGTGAAAGAATGTTGTGTTGTGGAAGCCAGTTGTTGCCATGGTTGAATTACACCTTTGATTGTACTTTGGTTGGGGCTCGGGGGCCAATGATGAAGGAAGGCTTCTCCTTTCATTGGATGTCTTGGTTGGGTGGAGAGCATTGCCTTTCCCCCTCTTTTGTTGTGATCATTTTGGAGAAAAAATAAAATGAGCATGTTGTTGTCCTGGAGCAAAGAGAAATGTACAGTTTGACAGTCCCTTCTTGTGAGCAAGTTTATTGTAATCCTTCCCAATTTGAAGTGGATGATTTGTATAATTATTTTTAATGAATAAGATACTTGTATTGATGATGAAAGATTGAAATTGAAATGTGAAATGTAAAGAGTTATATTCCATTCTCTATGTTGAAAAGGAATGTGAAAGAATGTTACATGTATTGTATATTGTATTTTGAAGTTAAAAGAAAGGAATAAGTTGTAAAGTTTTTAGAAATCAATAAAGGAATACTCTACTTTCTCAAACTCACATTGTTGCTTTGGAATTGAATTACTATTCTGAATGTAATCTCTGTTTCATTGCAAGATGAAGAAACACGTAGGTGGGAATTATATTGTATTGTTTCTCTTTGAAATATATTAAATTTGAAATCAGAACTTGTAATTTAACATGGAAATGAATGGTTTAGAATCAACTGAATGTAATGGATTAGTTTAGGAAGTAAATACCATACCTATATGATAAACTTGATAAATAGATCCTTTAAAAATTTGATCACTTGCATTGTGAATTCTAAAACAGGTGAATTTAAACAAAATGCACAGTTTGGACCAGCATTTAAGAATCAACTTGGAAACCTTAAAATTTACCATGATATATTAGCAATGAACTCAATTGACAAAGAAAATTTAAGAGAATATCTTGAACCATTACAAATTTGAGCTTAATCTCTTCCTCAACAGTCATTTTCTGTCATTTGTTGGAAAAATTCAATTTTGAATCAATTGAACAAATTAACTTTCCTAAAACACTCTAAACCCTCCCTAGATCAATCCTCCATGTCTGTTTGACATGTTGAGTGAAGGAGGAGACCGAATTTAATCAAAATTGAGAAGTTGAAAATTTCCAGTTTCACTAATTAAAAGCCTGCAGATCTTTTTACAAAATTGACCCTTTAAAACTTATCTAAAAGTAAAATTTATGGTTCTTGTGTAAAGAGGGGATCAAGAGATTTTCAAAAAGTCCTGTTTTCCCAAAACTGAGCTTTCTAGCTCAAGTTATGGCACTTTGAAGTTTTTGTGCCTTGGCGGGAAAATTTGGGAAAATTTTCCCTGGCGGGCCCGCAACCCGAAACTTTCCCGTCATTTTGCCTTAGAAAAGTTTTTGAAAATTTTTTAGTTTGGGTAAATTTTTCCATTTTCCTCCACCGGCCCATAGCCAATCAGAGGGTGCCACGTGTCCTCTTAGGGATACGGTGGAGGCGCGGACATTTCCCTTTTGCCCTTATCTTTTTTGAAAATTTTGGGAAAAAACTTTTCCCCGCGGCCCCGCCAGCCCTTGCCTTGGAATTGCCCTTTCAGATTTGGATGTGCGGGTGGAAGGGTGTGTGCCTTTTTTTATTCTATTCCCCCTTTGGCTTAATGCCTTAAGTTCTTCTTCCACCCTCATCTCCTTTCCAAAACATTCCTCACATGGCATTATGGCGTCGGCGTAAGCGCGGATCAATTTGATCCCTTAGCACCTTTCACCCTAAAGGACTTAATGTCCTATCCCACTCTTCCATCGGCCTGCCATTCCTCCCAATCAATCTGGGTGTGACATGTGTCTCCCCCATTGGACCTCATGGGTGCACGAGAAGGAAATTTGTGCTTTGCGCCAAAGAAGGGAAAATGCCCCTAAATTCCCCGCCGCTCTGCCATTCTCTCACCCCTTTCCCGTTTTGCGCTGAGACTCGACACGTGTCCACCAGGGACCCATAGAGGCATGGAAGAAATTTTTCCTTTGTGCCCATGTGATGGGAAAAATACCCCAAGCCACCCCATGACCTACCAACCCGTTGAAGGTGTTTTTCCCCTCCTCTTGACACGTGTCCCCTAGGGGAAAATTTGACCTAAAAACTCCGCATGCTCATATCTTCATTTCTGTAAGGAGTTAGGAGGACTTCTTTATATCATGGAAAGGTGAGAAAATTTCTTATCCAATGGGAATGTTTTAGGGAAATTTTGGAAGTTAAGTATGAGAAAAATATAGTTGAAACTCTGAGCCTGTTAGAGAGTGGGTATGGGGGTAAATTACTCCCTGAACCTAACTGAAACTTCTAGCCCTAAGTTTTGGACCTTGTGACCTCTGTGAATTGTTAATAAAAGAGAAGTTTGTTCTTGTGGATTTGAGTTGTTCCAGAATCTGTTAGTGGTAGTTGTTTCCTAGCAACCTGGTTGTAGACACTCCTAATCAAGTTCTGGGAGTGGGTAAGTGAGACCTTACTCTATTGATTTTCAATATGTATTCCTTTCTCACTACAATTAAACCCTGCTCTTGTCTTGATCTTGTGGAATTAAATACCTTGGGTATTTAATTATTTTGGGTCCCTTAACCATGACTTTTCTAATCAGGAAATATTTAGCTAAAATGTCAATGTAATCAGTAATTAAATTAATCCCTAGGGAGATTTGAGCTAGGTGTGGACTTATTGCTCTTGTTGCTTTTTAATGTGGAATTAGTAATTATTATAATGGGAAAAGTTATCAGTTGAATTTAACTGTCTTTGAGACTTTGGTCGTTAACTCCTAATAAAAAAAAATTATTCCATAATTTTCTAACTAAACCTAGGTTGTTCATGGTTCTCAAGTGGGTTGTTTTAACCAGGCATCACACTTGGTATCAGAGCAGTGGTTCAAAATCTTGGACCATTGGGCACACTAGAAAACTTGAGACATGAACTGTAAACCTAGCACACTTTTGAATCTAAGAAAACAAACTTGTTTGAAAATTGAAAGAAGAAATAAGTATGAAGAAATATTACATTACTCTGTTCATTTGAACTGCCAGAATTAAAATGATAATAAAATAATAATAAGTTGTTTGAGTTGTTGTGCTTGCTTAGTGACATTTTTTCTAAACCTGGGGTAACTAAGAATGTCAGATTAAATTGATTTTTGGTGAACTTCTAGTATAATGGAAACTTGGTTCCCCTTTGAAAATGTGTTGTTTTACAAGTCCTAAAACTTGATTTAATTGTATGATGCATTAAGCCCTTTGTTGAGACCCTTCCTTATTGGAGTTGTTGGAATGATGAGTTGTATGATGTGATCCTTGTGGTTGGACAATAGTGGTTGTGTTCTGGGTCGGGAAGAGTTAATTAGAAGTTTTTTAGAGCTTCCTTCCTTGAGTGGTTAAGAAAGAGGGTCTGGTTGTCAGTTTTCCATGTTGTTACCCATATGAGAGGGTGGACACTAAGTCTGGGTGTCGTCTAGGACCCAATCCTGTGTATGTGTTCTTGGAACTAACCTCGAGGTAGAGTACCCCTATTGGTGGCCATGAAAGGCTGCGGAGTGAATGTGGTGTTAAATTTTGTGTTTTACATTCGTAATCTTGTGTATTTTATCAAGGACCAACATCTTATTTTATGATTGGATTGAGAAGCTCTGAGGATCTTTTATTTATTTATAATTCTTGCAAGAATTTTCAAACTTTGCAATGTGGCTACTTAGCCACTTTTATTGATTGCTCGATATTTCTTGGAATTTATTTGATTGATGAATCACAGCTCATGATGTTGTTGGCTACTTGGCTAAATGTTACGTGGTTTCCTTCTTGCATGTTGTTGAGCTGGTTCTATGCTTCATGTATGGTGACAATTGTCATATGGGGGTACACCCTGGGTGTCTTGAAGGTCCTTTTAGGTGCTTAAAGTCATGCCTTGGTTATGGATGCATGGAACCTTGAGTGTGTCTAAGATCTTAGAGTGACCCTTTTTGTTGCTTGACCTTGCTAGAAAGAAAGTTTGTTGTGTAGTATGGTCTAGAGGGCAGTCTGACAGTGGTAGTGGTGATTCTATTTCAATCTGGTAAGAGCTTGACCCTCGTCAGAGTAGAAGTGTTTAATTATGGGCTTTTAGATTTTGTTAGGATTGGATTGCCTCTTTGGTTGACTGTAAATGTTACTGGAAAAGTGTTTGTTTTGATAGTGACTTTTCATCGATGGCATGTTAAATTGTATCTTGGGTTCCTGGTTGCATCATAGAAAGTTTTGACTCATGGAATGTATGCATCTTGGTAATTATGGATAGATTTAAGCCTTTCAGGAAGTGTGTTTATTTAAGTGTACTTGTTTTACTCTCTTGACTTATAAATAAGTTTACCCTTACCTTAAATTTCCTTTACTATGAATAACATTCTATGACCTGTTAATCTTTGGGTTACTTGGAAACACTTATGGATGCTTTGGGTCTTTTGGATCTTTCTCTTAGAAATGTTAGTTTGGTAGATCTTAATAGATAATCTCAGTGGTGCTTATATTGTACTTCCTCTTAAAAAAAACTGTAACTCTTGGCTGTTAAGTTCATGATTTGGTAAATTATTTGGTTGCCCCATTGCATTTGATGCCTTTTAGTGTGGATGTGGTTCCTTGGAGTATAGTTGCATTGTCATCTGGTTGCTTGGCTGGTGGTATCTTGTGGGGACATGAGTATTGATTGGAAAACCTTCTTTGGTTATTAGGGAGTAAAATGTTACCATCCTAAACCACAAAAAAATTGTTAAACCTTAATAGATTCGTAAAAGTAAGATTAGACCTCTTTAATGAGCCTTCCTTGAAAATTTCTTATGAAACTTGTGGAGACCCACTAAGAATGCTTAATGATGCTTGAAATTATTTGGTGAATTTTTGAAATCTTGGTGTGATTCATGTTGGTTCATTGTTTCCTAGTTCTTACAGAAAATTAATAATGTGTTTTCTATGTTGAATGTCTCTTGTTCCTTTAGAATCAAAATGTGGTGTGTTGATTTGTATCTCCTTCCCATAAAAGTAATTTTGTGATGTGTTTGAACCTTCCTTCTCATTAAAATTTGATTGATAAGACGACTCAACCAAAACACCATAAAACTATAATTAAGGAGATTTGACCTTGGAACTTAACAAATAAACTGGAGCATAGAAAAAGGGAAGTGATCCTTGTTATACCCTTGGTAGATTAATAGAAGAAATAAAAACCATGTAGAATAATAGAAGGGAAATCTTGTCCATCCACCTTCCTTGCAAGTAAACTAAATGCTCTCTGCCTATACAGAATGGTGAGACATCATGCCCACCTTAGTGGTGCTCTTTATAATGTAAACTGATGATGTCATAATAGAAGGAAGTTTGTAACTAAGGAAGCATGAAAGGAATGTTCTTATCAAGAAAAGCTATAACTTTTGACTTAATAAGTTG
Source organism: Taxus chinensis (assembly GCA_019776745.2). Lineage (NCBI taxonomy): Eukaryota > Viridiplantae > Streptophyta > Pinopsida > Cupressales > Taxaceae > Taxus > Taxus chinensis. The sequence continues at coordinate 897,036 of JAHRHJ020001455.1, forward strand.
ATTTATAAAATGGGTAAAATTTATGTGTATTGAGTGCAATATATAGTTGAACTTGTAGTTCTGTCACCTACCTGAAATTATGAAACACCTGGTGGATAGTAATGTGTTCTAGTTGCTTATTACTTCTTGTCCATGGATGTATGTGCCTTTGTTGTTGGAGTTTTGGGTCATCACACCCTTATCGTCCCAGTGAGTTGTGGTCCTTTTGGATTGAGACTTATCTGTTGTTTGAGAAGGAACCTCTGTGTGTTATCTTGTCCTTGGAGACCTAAGTTATTGTAATTTTAAGGCAACATATGTTAAGGATATAAGATAACTTTGGGAAGTCTTCTTTTCTTCATATTTTCTTGGGTCACCTTGTTGTTGTAGCCCTTTTTCCCATTAGGATGGAAAGTGCAAGATGATGTTATTCACCCTTGGATTTGATTGGACCCCGTGTTACTTGCTCTTCTCCCTAGCAACCTTGAATGGTCCTTGGTGTTCCTTGTGCTCTCTTTATGGTTATTCCAAGCTTGAGTAGGAAATAAGATAAATAATCCCCATTGTGCTTTAATGTATGGTGCTTGAATTGATATTTTAGTTGTTAGGGGAGATATAAATGTATATATATATATATTTCTTTTGCTATATGGTTGACTTCTTTAGATTTGGTTGCATGGTGTGTTGATTCTTAAAACAAAAGTGTAAAAATCAGACTATAGGAAAACCTTGTGGTCTTGACTTTGCTTGCATTACCATGAAAATTTAATTGTACCCTCTCAAGTTATAGAAGTGCTTTCCTTAAATAGTTCCTTGATTGTAAATGTTATGCTGATTTAGGTGTCCTTGTTGATTAACCTCATCCTTTGTGATCCTCAATTTGTGGGACCTTGAGTAGACTTGTTCCTCATGCAAATCTTGGTCATGGTTGATTTTTCTAGCCTTGTCTAAACAACGAACCTTGAAATCATGGCTTAACGTGTGGAAACCTAAATTTTATTAATGTGGTATGTGTATCAGTGGGAAACTATGTGGTCATCTCAAGTTTATGGAAATTTTCCCTGTAATTCCCTTACTTGGTGGTTACTCTTGATGATATTTTGGGAACTCTTCTTGTTATATTGTTATGTGTTGTATCTTGTTTGATAGCGTAAAGTTACTCCTTAGATTCTTATGTTCATAGCCTTGCATGAAGAAAGTTTAGAACTCATCCCTTGCAATCTCCCTTCTTTTGCTGAATTATATTGGACCAAACTTGAGTTCTGTAGACCCACACTTGTTGAAGCAAACAATCCCATAAAGGGCAGTGATCCTTTTCTATTGCATTATTCCACATCGGTTCTTGTGACTTCCAGGAGGAAGTTGAGTCTAAGGGGAGGGGGATGTAGTGCCCACTTCCCTTTGACACCTTTTATTACTGATCATGATACTGTAGACTCTATGATGGACATCCTTATAGTTTGGATTTAGTATGGTGTTAGATGTCAGATCATGGATTATTGCTTGATCTAGATTGATATATGATGCATGATGATTATTAGAGACACCTTACATGTGGATGATGATATGCTATTGACATGGATATTTAATGGATGTTATTCAGACATGTGATTTTGGATATTATGAGTAAACCTAGAAAAGGAAAATTATTTGATGATGATATAGTTGTCGATTAAAAATGCAAATGATGTAGTTGTTACTTCGATGATTGTTGTGATTCATTATATAGTTGATTTTGTGATTTTATTATATTCATTTTGGATGTTCTGATATGGCCATGAGGTCGAAGGAGGTATTTGTGTTTTGCAGGTTAAAATATCACAACAAACATCAGGGGATTGGAGACCAACCAAAATGGAATTCTAGGTGAATTCGACAAGGTCACCATGGCAACTTGTTTTGTGTGTGTGTGTTGTTTTGTTAGGGATTCTCATGCGGGGGATCACCTTTACATGTGACCATGGGTTTATGTATTTTATTAATGTGTTTCTTTTATTATTGTTGTATGTATTTTATTAGTAATGTGTTCCTTCTTTTAATTAATTAAAGTTGTGGTAGATTAATGTGGAAATCATATGATTAAAATTTAAATAAATCAAATAGGGATATGGGAAAATAATAATGGAATTTGTTGGTTTGTGTAAGAGTATGTTTAAGTCTATTTTGGAGTATGAAACACTCCACCTCCATGAAAAATTCGAATTTGTCCTTGGGGGCTATTTTTGGAGGCTTGTGGGACAAGTAAAACTTATCCCATCCCTCTAAATTTAATATACCAACCATAATTATGGATGGAGATGTGATTTGTGACTTTTAAATGAATTTTATTCATCATGTTGCTTGTTTAGGATTGCACTCTCTTACATTTTATTAACTGGTTGTCCCTTGAGGTGTGGGCTCTTTTGAGTGTGCAAGTAACTTGTCATTTTTCACCCACCTCTTTATTGAGCTTTGGAGAATGGATTCTTGTCTTTTGTGTTTGAAGTTGAAGATGGTTGATGTGGCATCCTACATGGATCCACATCATCCTCTTCTCTCCCTCTTCTATTTAATTCAAACTCTCTTCTTGTTTTTGGGGTTGTTGAAACATTTTGTATGCTTCCTTGGGCACATTTTTCTTATGTTTAGAGCTCTTAATTTGGAGAAGCTTTGGTGAAGATTTTTGCTTGGTTGTTGAACCTCTTTGCATTATCCTTACATTTTTTCTGTGATTAGAGCTCTTGTTGATTTGGAGGAGATTGGAGACATTTGATACTTTGGCACTTTGTTTTGGGACTGTTATTTTTTGTTTCAAAGCTTGTTGTGTGGAGAAAATAACCATGGAGAGGTAGGAGTTTATTCTTCTTTTATTTTTGTTATTTTCTTGTTGTGTTGTGTGTATGGAGAATGTTTTATTGCTTTTGTTGGCTGGTTGGGTAGACTGCCTTAGGGAAGGTGTAGGAGAAGGCTATGGGGAATCCATGTGGGGGGGCATAAGGGAATGCCATTGGCATCAAAATTTTGTGGAGGGATTTTGGGTTTGGGATCCACCATGGAAAAGAAATAGCTTGCATTTCTTACTTTGTGGGGGGCATAAGGAGAGATTTTTGGGGGGCATAAGGAGGGGTTGGGAGGCATAAGGTTTATGGGATATGATATATTATTTGGTGGTATGATTATAGGTGGATGCCCAATTCCCAATTGGGAGGCATAAGTAGCTTCCCCCATAGTCCTTGCTCCTTTGGCTTGCATGATCAAGCCTGAGTTGTGATTTGAATGTTTGCTATTGCAGTTGTAAACTGTTGTTTTGTATTGAGTTATGTTTTATATTGAAATGTGCATATGTGAAAGAATGTTGTGTTGTGGAAGCTAGTTGTTGCCATGGGTTGAATTACACCTTTGATTGTACTTTGGTTGGGGCTTGAGGGGCCAATGATGAAGGAAGGCTTCTCCTTTCATTGGATGTCTTGGTTGGGTGGAGAGCATTGCCTTTCCCCCTCTTTGTTGTGATCATTTTGGAGTAAAAGAAATTGAGCATGTTGCTGTCCTGGAGCAAAGAGAAATGTACAGTTTGACATTCCCTTCTTGTGAGCAAGTTTATTGTAATCCTTCCCACTTTGAAGTGGATGATTTGTATAATTATTTAAATGAAAAGATACTTGTATTGATGATGAAAGATTGAAATTGAAATGTGAAATGTAAAGAGTTATATTCCATTCTCTGTTTTGAAAAGGAATGTGAAAGAATGTTATATGTATTGTATATTGTATTTTGAAGTTAAAAGAAAGGAATAAGTTGTAAATGTTCGTTGTTTGAAATCAATAAAGGAATACTCTATTTTTCTCAAACTCACATTGTTGCTAATTGGAATTGAATTACTAATTGTAAATGTAATCTCTGTTTAATTGCAAGATGAAGAAACACGTAGGTGGGAATTATATTGTATTGTTTCTCTTTGAAATATATTAAATTTGAAATCAGAACTTGTAATTTAACATGGAAATGAATGGTTTAGAATCAATTGAATGTAATGGATTAGTTTAGGAATTAAATACCATACCTATATGATAAAATTGATAAATAATCCTTTAAAGAATTTGATCACTGCATTGTGAATTTTAAAACTGGTGAATTTAAAAAAATGCACAGTTCAGACCAGCACTTAACAATCAACTTAAAAATTTATAAATTTATGCTAAGACATTTAGGAATTCAAATTGACAAAGAACTTCAGAAGATAAATTGTTGAATTGCAAATTTGAGCACAATCCTTTCTGGGTCGTTTTCTATCATTTGTTGGACAAATTCCAAATTGGAATCAATTGAACAAAATTAAATTTCCTAAAACACTCTAAACCCTCCCTAGATAATCCTCCATGTTTTTTGACATGTTGAGTGAAGGAGGAGATCTAATCTTAACAAAATTGAAAGTTGAAAATTGCCAGTTCACTAATTATAAGCCTGCAAATCTTTTTTGCAAAATTGACCCTTTAAAACTTATCAAAAATTAAAATTGATTTTTTTTGTGCAAAGAGGGCATCAAGATATTTCCAAAAAATCCTCGTTTTCCCAAAACTGAGCTTTCTAGGTCAAGTTATGGCACTTTGAAGTTTTTGTGCCTTGGTGGGAAAATTTGGGAAAATTTTCCCTGGAGGGCCCACAACCCAAAAATTTCCCGTCATTTTGCCTTAGAAAAGTTTTTGAAAAAAGTTTAGTTTGGAAAAAATTTTAAATTTTCCTCCACCTGCCCACAGCCAATCAGAGGCTGCCATGTGTCCTCTTAGGGCTACAGTGGAGGCATGGACACTTTCCCTTTTGCCCTTATCTTTTTTGAAATTACCTTTTGGAAAAAATTTCCCACTTTTCCCCGTGGCCCCACTCCAATTACGCCTGCCACTTGGAATTTTCCTTTTGTCACAGCATGTGGGCCTGGACATGCCTTTTTGTCTTCTATTCCCCCTTTGGCTTAATTCCCTAAGTTCTTCCACCACCCCATCTCCTGTGTCCAATCAGCACGTGACTCGTGGCATTATGGCGTCGGGCGTAAGCACGTGGATCAATTCGATCCCTTTCACCTTTCACCCTAAAGGACTTAATGTCCTATCCCAACTCCTGCCCCTCTTTTCCTCTCCCAATCTTGGGTGACACATGTCTCCCCATCAGGCTCGTATGGGCATGTGAAGGCAATTTGCACTTTGCACCCAAGAAGGGAAAATGCCCCCCTCCACTCCGCCTTCTCTCCCCCTTTGAATGTCCAGGACTCGACACGTGTCCACTAGGGACCCGTGGAGGCACGTGGAAGAAATTTTTCCTTTGTGCCCATGCTATGGGAAAAATTTCCCCAAGCCACCCCATGACCCGCCAACCCATTGAAGGTTCTTTCCCCTCCTCTTGACACGTGTCCCCTTGGGGAAAATTTGACCTAAACTCTGCCTGCTCATATCTTGAGTTCTGGAAGGAGTTAGGAGGACTTCTTTATATCACCAGAAAGGTGAGAAAATTTCCTATCCAATGGGAATGATTTAGGGAAATTTTGGAATTGTGATTAAGTGTGAGAAAAATCTAGTTGAAACTCTGAGCCTGTTAGAGAGTGGGTATGGGGGTAAATTTCTCCTTGAACCTAACTGAAACTTCTAGCCCTAAGTTTTGGACCTTGTGACCTCTGTGAATTGTTAATAAAAGAGAAGTTTGTTCTTGTGGATTTGAGTTGTTCTGGAATCTGTTAGTGGTAGTTGTTGCCTAGCAACCTGGTTGTAGACACTCTTAATCAAGTTCTGGGAGTGGGTAAGTGAGACCTTACTCTGTTGATTTTAAATATGTATTCCTTTCTCACTACAATTAAACCCTGCTCTTGTCTTGATCTTGTGGAATTAAATACCTTGGGTATTTAATTGTTTTGGGTCCCTTAACCCTAATATTTCTAATTAGGAAATATTTAGCTAAAATGTCAATGTAATCAGTAATTAAATTAATCCCTAGGGAGATTTGAGCTAGGTGTGGACTTATTACTCTTGTTGCTTTTTAATGTGGAATTAGTAATTATTATAATGGGAAAAGTTATCAGTTGAATTTAATTGTCTTTGAGACTTTGGTCGTTAACTCCTAATAAAAAAAAATTATTCCATAATTTTCTAACTAAACCTAGGTTGTTCATGGTTCTCAAGTGGGTTGTTTTAACTGAGCATCACACCATGATCCTCCATGTCTCTACATACTACAACCAAGAATAATGGGATGGATCCATCTGTCTTATGGCACACTGTATATGCCACCAAAATCATGTTCTAAAGGGAATGATGGCATCTGGCCAAATCATGGCCACAAATTTCAAAAATCGACTAAAAATCAATAAAATGACAAACTAATAATTGAATCCCTCCCAAACCCACTTGTATTGTATCCTAACATACCCCATGACATAAAATTTACTAAGTTTGATGTGCTAACGAATCCAAAAATTGAAAAAAACAAATAATTCCTAATCTACTCAAAAAAATTAAATTTAATGACTTACCCGTGGTTGCACGCCGCTGCATGCTCCACCTCATTGTCCTCCATCACCACCTCATACTTGTGTCATGACATTGAAATACACAACAAATTTTGAATTCCATATCTTAGTTATCTCAATTCCAAAATAGAAATAACCTTATAAAAACCAAAATCACTATATAAAACTCACTCTTTCTCTGGAAGATCTATCCACAATTGGACAAAGCTCTTTCGGCCAAAGACAGGAGGAAGGAATCTCAAATTCTAATGCTTTTAACCTCTTGATGGGAGGTATTGTTATGGACTCTGTTAATCTAGTTTCCTCCCCTGTTACTCCTACAATAAGGTCCAAACCCATAACTTAGAATTAATTTTAGAGCTGATGTGGGTAAATATTTAACTCCTAATGGGAGAAAATATAACAAGGAGAAGAGGGAGACCTTGGTTAAAAAAGATTTGTATAAAGGGTTATAGAAACCACTTAGGTTATCTTAATCAAAGAATCATGATCTTAGTCTCTTGGAATATTAATGAATAACCCTAGTAAGAAAATAATCTTGAAATATTTTATGAACAAATAAAAACCTGATATACTGATGATACAAGAAACAAATATGAGTACGGAAAGATTCAAATAAGTGTGAAAGAGGGTCTAGAAAGATGAGCCTTTGGGCTGGGGTAAGTTTAGAAGGTGCTTTAGAAGGCATAGTCACTGTCTGAAATCCCCTCTTGGGTAAAGACATGGTGCTCCTGTCACTGTCCAACCACCTAACCATGGGTTTTATTGATTTAACTTCAAACAAGTTCTTAGATTGTTTCTAATATCTATGCCCCCAACTCTGTGACATGTAAAAGGAATATTTGGATTGAAATTTCTAAGGGGATGTCCCTTTTTAAATATGGTGATTGGATTGTTGGAGGAGACTTCAATACCCCTATTTCCTCGGGGGAAAAAAAGGTGGAACCACTTGCCTATATGGACATACATGGATGAGTTATCTAATTTTTTAGTTAATAATGATCTTATAGACCTCAAGCTTGGAGGATCCAAATTACTTGGGCCAATAGAAGAACTAGACAGGACCTGATCTAAATTAGACTAGATAAATTTTTGGTGAGGAACCCTTGCATGATTAATCAACTCTACTCTCTATCCACATTTCCATAATTGAGATCTGACCATAACCCGATCATTCTCAAGTAGGGTATGGATATTCCCAAAAAATCTATACCATTCAGATTTGAAAAAATGTGGCTCCAACATCCTGACATTCTCTTGAGAATTCAAGAGTGGTTAGGGACAATGGTCCATGGGGTTCTGATGTTCAAATTAAGTTTAAAGTTGAAGCATGTTAAAAAAATCTAAAAAATTGGAATAAGGAAATTTTTGGGAACATTTTTCAGTCTAAGAGTAGAATAGAGGAAGACTTAAGGACTATTAAGGAACTAATGGAGAAAGATGGCTCAACCAAGAATTTAAAATTCAAGAGCAAGCTCTCCTCATTGAATACCATGATATTCTGGCCAAGGAGGAAGTCTACTGGAAGAAAAAATATAGAGTTAAATGGCTAAAGGAGGGTGATAGAAACACTAAATTCTTCCACTTCTCTACCACCTCCAAGAAAAATCATCTCAAGATCAAGGAGATCAGGAAAAATGATGGTACTCTCACAGAAGATGAAAAATAAATCAATGAAGTTATTGTCAATTATTTTAAGAACCTATTTCTCCCTGGGGATGATCCAAATAGAACATCTTGGGAGAAGGCCCTCGGACTCTTCCAGAATGTCATTTCAGATCAAGAAAATAGAGATCTCATTCTCATTCCTGGGGAGGAAGAAATTAGATATGATATTTTTGACATGGAACTGGATAAATCTCCTAGACTGATGGGTTCCCAGCTTTCTTTTTCCAACAGTTCTGGGAAGTGGTCAAGAATGAGGTCATTGAGATGATCCAGAATTTCTTCAGTAATGGTCAGATTCTCAAATAGATCAACAATACTTTCCTAGTCCTTATTCCCAAGATGATAGGGGCCAAGGATGTGAAAGATTTTAGACCCATCAGTCTATACAACACCAGCTACAAATTGATTACCAAAATTATCACTTTCAGGCTCAGGAAAGTGCTGTCCAATTTTATTCTCATAATTAAGGAGCTTTTGTTCCTAGGAGACAAATTATTGACACCATTGTGGTCATCCAAGAAGCCATTAAATCTGTCAAAATTTTAGGAAGATATGCCATGTTTGTCAAGCTATATATGCACAAAGTGTATGACAGAGTTTCGTGGACCCTTCTCCATGCCATTATGTCCAAGTTGGGGTTTGATGCCTTCTTCATCAACATGGTTATGGTCTACATTTCTTCTTGCCAGTTTGTTATGATCAAGGGAAAACCAAAAGGCTTCTTTCAAGCTGGTAGATGTCTCAGATAGGGAGACCCCCTCTCTCCTTTCCTCTATACGATTATGGAAGAAACTTTAAGAAAAATCTATAATCAGGTGGTTTCCCTTAAGATCTTGCAAGGTCTCAAAATTTGTAATGGTCTTCAGCCTACCTACCTCAACCAATTTGTCGATGAAAATTTCTTGATGGGGAAGGCATCTATACAGGAAGCCTATATCTTCAAAGAGGTCTTAAATGAGTATGATGAGGTTTCTAATCAGTTGGTCAACTTCCTCAAAAGCACTATTTTATTCATAAATGTGGAAGATAATTTCCAAGAGAGACTGGCCCCCATTTTTGGTTGTAAGATAAATAATTTTCATGACTCCTATTTGGGAATGCCCCTCATTCACAAAAAATCAAATCATTCCATCTGGAACACCCTACTCGAGAGAGTTTCCAATAAGTTGTCTACTTGGAAAGGGATTCTCCTATCTCAAGTGGGTAAAATTAAACTTCTCTAAAGCTCTCTTCAAGGTGTTCCAATCTATGTCATGTCCCTTTTTCGGCTTCCAGGTAAGATTTTGGAAGCTCTTGAAAAAATTCAAAAAAGGTTTATGTGGGCAGGGGCTGAGGAGAAGTTCAAATTTCCTCTTGTGGCCTGGGAAAAAGTGACCAAGCCTAAGGATTGTGGGGGACTGGGATTAAAGAATATGAGACTCATGAATGAAGCTCTCGTGGCCAAATATGGTTGGAGAGTGATAAAGGAAGAGGGCCTATGGATTGATATTATCAAAAGGAAATATTTAAGGAATATTGGCAGAATAGAGACTTTATTTTTGTAGGACAATATACCTAAGGGATCCTTTTTTGGAATTCTTTTCTCTCTTCTAGGGAGATCCTGAGTAGGGGGATTAAATGGAATATTGGGAAAGGTGATAGAATTCTCTTTTGGAGGGATTGTTGGATCTCTGATAAACCCCTTGTGGAGGATGATTCCAGGAGAACTGTGGTGTAGTTCTTTGAAGACAATGGTAAAGTTTGGGTTAAGGACTATTGGAGTTTCTCCAACAATCTTGTTCTTTGGGAGAAGGTGCTTCCCCCTCCCAACTTCATTGGAGACACTCAATTTTTTGATGACCTCAACTTGAAGTTAAAAAACATGTATATTCCTCTTTTCCAACAAAATGAGGACTCTATTATTTGGAAGGAAGAGGATTCTGGAAATTTCTCTGTTAAATCTTCTTATCTCCTGAACTTCAAGAATTCTAGCCAAAAATATTACTGGAGTAAACTTTGGGTAAAATACCTTCTTCCTAAAGTTAACATTTTCCTATGGTTAGCTACTCAGAATAAAATCCTCACTGTGGAAAATTTGAGGAAACGAGGCATGCTCCTCCCCAATAGGTGTGTCCTTTGCAAAAAAGAGGAGGAAAGTGTCAACCACCTCCTCATCTCTTGCCCCTTTGCTCAAGGGGTGTTGTCCAAGGTGTTGGAGCTTTTCAAGGTCCAATGGGTTTGTCCTAAGTCCATTGAAGAATGTTGGTTACAATGGGATTTCCCTTTTAGGTATCCCTTTCTTATGGCTACCTGGAAAATGGCCCTACCACACTTCTTTTGGAGCTTATGGAAGGAAAGAAATGCCCTCATCTTCAGAAATCAGAAGGCCAACTTCAGAAAGGTCAGTGCTGGGCTGATTTCCTCAATTAAAGAGAACTCCAAACTCATTAAGGTGAAGCCTAAAAGGGATGCTTCTAGTAGAGAAGAGGAAGTGCTCAAATAGTTTGCCTTCATTCTACCTCAAGTTAGTTTCCTGTCCACTAAAAATCAATGGTATAAACATGAGAGGGGAAAGTCAAACTTAATTTTGACGGGGCTTCTAAAGGTAATCCTGGACTAGCTGGTGGAGGTGGCATAATTAGGGATCATAATGGGGATTGGATCTTAGCCTATGTTGGACCTTTGGGGACTCAGAGCAACAATGTTGCTGAAGCTCGGGCTCTTCTCTGGGGTGTTAGTCTTGCAAAGGAGAAAGGGATTAAACATATCCATATTGAGGGGGATTCTCTTCTCATTTTAAATGCAATCAGTAAGACTAGTCACAATAATTGGATCTTGGGAAATATTATTAATGATACTAAAGAACACCTTAAGTACTTTGATTCCCATATCATTACTCATATCCCTCGCATAGGCAATGCTTGTGCGGATAGATTGGCGAATGAGGGAGTTCAAAATAATGATTACAAGGTGTGGCAAAAAGGTGAGGTCATACCTGTGCATATTAATGATATTATCAATCATGAAAAGTTGTAAGCACTTCACCTTAAGCATGCGAGGGAGAATAATGGGTTCATTTTCCAACATTTCAAAAGTGTGTCTGGCTTAAGCTATTTTTGGGAAGACAAGTCTAATTTCAAAAATTGTAGAGCTCAAAGTGTTGTGCATTGTTTGGCCACCATGGGTGGTGATAGAACCAGAGTCGAGCCATCCAGCCATGGGTGTATTGTGGAAGATAAGTCCATGTGGCACCTTTTTCGAATTGGGGGTTTCAGGAACTTTATCACCAGACTCCAAGGGCATGACCCATCGCTTACTATGGAGTTCAGGCTAGAATGGAAGGAAGGGAAAATAGTGATTCATGGCATGGAAATTGAAACATCGAAGGAATCCATTGCATGTGCTACTGATATGGACATGGAAGGTCTGAAAATCTTCAAGGATAGGAATCAAAGATAATATGAAATCAATACTTTCTTTCTGGGAAAGGAAATTTTCCATTACTTCACTGATGGTATTGCTTGTACCTACATTCCTGGGGTGTGGAGAGAGGTCTTCCTGCACATCATGAAGTATCTGACTCTTGAGGGTAAGTATCACAAGATATATACCCACCACTTGTCGTTTCTGAACATGTTTAGACATAAGAAGTTTCTTAGTATCCCCTTCTATCTTTTTATGTCTCTGACCACCTCAGTGAGGGATTTTAAATGAAATAAGGTGGAGTCTCCCATCCATGAGGGCCTCATTCTTCTCCTATTTCGCAATGGGAATCTCGGCCGGGATAAACAAATGCCCCCTATCAAAGAGGAGGAGGACATAACCCTAGCTGAGTGTCTGTCCAAAATGAGGGAAGGAAATATGGATCCTAAGTAGATGGGTGATGGGAAGAATGGGGAAGGGATGGAAAACTAGGAAGATGGTCCATCAAAGGGGAAGGATAAAGTTACCTTGAAAGGAGAGCATGGTATTGATATGTGGAAGAACAAAGTTTAGTACTTGGAGTCGGTTGTCCAAGGTCCTGGAAGAGACCAACTCGGTGGTGAGAAAGGGCATGATTGACAGTATCGAAGCCACCAAGAAAATTTTCTTGGCCCAGAAGAACATCATGTGGGGATATCAAGCAGTTAGATTCTTTGGTTTATGAGCTGGGAGTTCATCTAGATGCCATGGAAAAAGAGAAGCGGAAAAGGAGGTGGATCAGTTTTGATGAAGAGGAAGAGGAGGAGTGAGGGAGGAGGAGTCTGAGGAGGAGGATCCTGAGGAGGAAACTGAGGAGGGTGTCAAGGAAACCCCCCAGATGAAGCTGAATTCAGATTCTAGCATAAAAAAGGAGACCAGGGAGGATAATCCCTCCAAAAACAAAAGTAAAGCTTCCTAGTGGAACTTCTTCCAAACTGTCTGCGGACTTTCAGGGAATTTTCTCTATTTTTTCTTGTTTAATGGCTTAATCTCTCCTGCTCACTGTTTCTTGGACCCTTCTTTGTTTTGGAGTTAAGTCTATTTAACTCTGGGGGTCCTTTTCCTTTTTTTCTCGCTTTGCTTCTATCATGATGTAATCTTTTGTACTCGGCCTTTGGGAGCCTATCCCTATTTTTTACCCTATCTAATAGACATGATGAGTGACACTATCAAATATGCATTGGTGGGTATATATCATTTTACCTAGTCTTTCAGTACTTCTTTATGTACTTAATTTCAATATCAATGTTACGCACAGTCTTTTTCCATTGACCACCCCATGTTTTGTTATTGCAACACGCAGTGATCAACTGCTGGGGCATATGTATACACCTATTTTTTTCACTTTTTATATTTCATACCTATTACTAACATTTTCCTTTATGTAGATAAGAGTCACACATACATGTATTTCTAGAGCAGGTACCTTAAGGGGATTTTTGAGAATGGATAATGTTTATTCACCTAACCATTATGGTTTAGATATAGTACATAAAGAGAGTGTCACTATTTGGTCTTGGCCTTAGTTTTCCTTATACTAGGTATCCTTGTCTTCCTAGGTCTCCTACACATCACATTCATAACTTCTTACTTGCATCTCATCACTTGAAATATTATTTATCCATAACCATGATCTACGACACACCATTTTTACTTTTCATGACACCTTATCTCTTTTTATCACCTATGGATGACACCATCGCCCATGGGAGATGGTGTCGGTGTTTTATTTCTTCATAACCGATGTCATTACCCGTGGGTGATGGAGTCCTATATATAACCTCACCTCATTTGAAATTCATAAAAAAATGAAGCCAAAATAATTAAGACTATGATTAGGTATGATCTTTTGTGCCATCTTTGCATGTGCTCACATAGATTTTGGTTCATCTTGTATCTTCCTTAGATTAGATTAGATATTATTCTTCTTGGATGGTTGCTTATACTATTAGGTCACCTATAATGAGTCTATGATAGGAATGATGTTCCCCTTCTCCACCTAATAATGACTCTCTCATAGAGTGCTACTTCTTTGGATAGATGTATGTATCAGTGGCCACCCTAAAGGTACAAGGTGAGTGCTCTAACAATCTCTTGTCATTTTTCATATATTATTTCATTTCCTTCTTCATTGTGCTATGTTAGATTAGTATTTAATTTTTTGGATGCTAATTAACATAGTAATATTATCCATTATCAACTCCTTAGTTATCATTAATCTCATTTTAGTATTATTATGCATGGTTATTATTAATCTATACCTCTCTACACCCAACCAATGATATCTGAGTAGGGTTCCTTCATCTATCTTCACCGTAGGCCTTGAAAACCCTAGGTTGACCTAGTGTAGGGATTAATTCCCTCTAAATATGTGGCCCTTGTACTCACTATATCCCATTTAATTCTATCCCCTTATGTGTTGGTATATGTGTGTTCCATACATGTTTCCTCGATACGATTGTTAAATGCATGATTTAGGAGTGAAAGATATTGAGACACATATTTGTCCCACATATAAGGATGAACAAGAGGGAGTATTAGTCTATATAAAGATGGTGAAATTGAGAACTTGGGACAAAAAAATTCAATCCAAAAATGTACAATAGGTTTAGGATTGACATGTGTTAATTCTGACCAAAACTTGTGTTTTGACTGAGAGGGAAAACCACATTTTAGCTTTTTGGGTTAGAGGATGGATATCTTTAGATGCATTTTATGTTATAAATCCTCAAAACATGATGAAAAAGAGGTATGAAAAGATAAAAAAGTAATCAAAGAGACATCATGGTGTGCTAAGCAAGAGTGAAGAAAACACATTTATGCATGCAAGTGTACAATGTCAAGATCAACATTTTCAAAGGATAGATTTCAAAATTTGAGTGTCTACATTTTCCCCCCCCAAGTATGAAATAAAAATTACATGCTTAAAAGAAAAATATACCTGAGTGGGTATACTTTGTCTATTCTTGCAATAACTATGTTTTATAGTATTTCATTGTGTTGGTGTTGGAACAATCTAAAATGAAACTTGCAATACAGAGTGTAGTCAATGCCCAATATAGGAAACTGAAATCTAACTCAAAATGCAATGAGATTAGTGTAAAGAAGAGTATAACAAGAAATTTTAAAAGGGATGAAAAATATGGAAGGAATATACATGTTAGTTTTGTGGAGGGAATGTTCTTCCATTCTAGAGCTTTGGATACTTTGAATTATCTAAAATTCGATGAAGAATTGAGGGTGAACAATCCCTAATTGTGGCAAGGAGAGGTCAACGTGCTAGGTGTGCCAACCCAACACATGAATTCCAAATAAAAGAACCAAAAAAAGGAGCAGAAGCACCCCTACCAAGGAGGAAGACCATGCATAAAATTCATTCAGTAACATAGATAACTTCCCCTTAAGTACAAAGAGGATAAGAAAGGTTGCCCATGAAAAACTTAGCTGCTTTGCTACTTTCCATAACCCCATGAACCATATCATTGTAAATGGATATAATCCCAATTTTTAACTTGATACACACTGTAGAAAAAAGAAATAAGTGCCCCCATACTCTTCCCACATACCATACACTTGAATATAAAGTGAAAAGAATTGATTGCATGCTAAAATATGAGTGGAAAAAGGAGACTCATGCCCCCTGAATCCATATGCTAAATTGACTCAATATGAGTATGAAACCATATAATAATGTTGTAATAATGATGATAAATATATGAAAATGTTGAAAAATCTAGAGAAATTTCCCTCTGGGAAAAACCATATGATAGGGTTAGAACCATCTATATTTTCATGACAAAAATGTACATTCCTGAACATGCATGGTATTTGAACATTTTTGATCTTAATCATATTATGAGATATTTTTTCTTGTCTTTGCATATATCTTTGTCCAAGAAGATACTTGTATACTTATTGGAAATGTAAAATAAACCTGAGATGATTGCCCCCACTTTAAGGCACATGTGATGAATAATTTGAGTGTGTGGATTAAAAGGAAAAATGTAGACCCATGTTTGAGATAGTAATAACCTGTAGATAACATACAAAAATTTAATATGGTGGCTACCAAGAAAAAATGTACCTGCAAAAGGGGATACACATGGTAGAAACCATGGTGCAACACAATAACAATAAGAACAAGAACAAGAAGCATGATATTGAGAACAATGTCAATGCAACAAAACAACGATAACATCAATAGAAAATGATGTGTTAGTAGAAAATAAGTGCATACGATGTAGAATAAAAAGTGCAAACATGCCAAATAGTGTCATTAAAAGGTAAAAAATTGATTGCAAGCATGGGACACCCATGGTGTCACAAGACAATCAAGGTCCAAGAGACTACACACAAGAGATATATAAAACACATGTCATAATTCTATAAACATGGGACACCCATGGTGTCACAAGACAATCAAGGCCTTAGGCCACAATCAAAGTAGAAAACAAGCATACAGACACACATGACTAGACAAACATGTATAAAAATCCAAGTGTATCCAAATGTGATGAAGAACATATGATATATGATATGTGAAAGAGATAGAAATAATTGTAAGCATTACACAAGACACATGTGTTAGTCTTATTAGTCCAAAAGATAACAAATACATAATACACACACACACACACACAAATATATGATACCCAAGTGAAATGAGAAATATACATGGATAATATAATAGTATGCAAATGTAGATGTACTAAGAGGTTAGTAGTCTGGGTAAAGGACCAAGTAGTACCTGACATGTGTGTACACCTATCATGTTTCACATATACCACTTAATATACCATGTGAAAACACGTGTGTAAAAAATAAATGCTATCTAGCTCATAGGGTGGGAGTGGAATGGTCAAGTCACATGTATGTTGGTCAACCTAGTTTCAAATCCACCTGTATGCTACAATAATCATCTCCAGATTTGGTATTCATTACATAGGATGCGGCATCTCAAATTTTTGTTGTAATGACATCACTCTATTCATCTTCATATATATAATGACATCACACTGTTTCTTCACTACATTTTCAAAACTCCTGATATTGCTTCACTCCACTTTAGATGCAGCTTGTTGGAATCCATGTTGAAATATATTGTTGTTGCAACACTTCAGATTTAAATTCACTTAGTTTGCTAGACTCATTTTTGAAATACTGTTGCAGTTACAACACTCCAGAAATTACTTCACTTGGGTTCTTTGTGTTGGTTCCCTTAATGTAACAAGGATTTGGCTCCTTAAAAAAAATTTCAATTCACCCTGTGTAATCAAAAAAGAAGAAATTTTATCCATAAAACCAAAGGAATAAAAAACATGTATAATATAGAGTGCAAACAATATATGTTCATAAAAACATGACCTCGATTTTGTATTTTTTGTAAATATTTGAATGTTTTTGTGTTTTAGGCCCTCAATGAGGGCATAGATGAAAATCTATTCTCTAAAGAGAAGGAAGGGTGATCAAATAATTCCCCCATGGAGGGGAATACATAGAAATATGTAACTAACAGATGAGAAACTAGATTACCCCTCAATGTGTGTGTACAAAGTGAGGTTTGAGTGTAAAACTACTCCCTCAATAGTCAAGTTGAATTTATATAGAGTGTGTCATCAGGAAATGAAGGGGGAATAACATGAGAGCTACCAAATATTATTAAGGAGATCATCAATGGTAGGATTAAACCCAACTGGTCTAGGATCCACCATATTAGAAAATTTGTTGAAACAACTATAGAGGAATAATCCTATCTCATGGAAGTGATTGAGTGCCATAATAAATTCCTCATCCATGTAAAAGGGACCTTGTGCTTACATATTATGAGTCCAATGTGTCATATAGGGTTGATAGTAAGAAAAATAATCATTTTGATTAATATGACCATGTCAGTAGTAAATGGGAAAGTAATGCTAGTGTTGTGCTTATTGATAATACTAGAAATACCATAACTAAGATCTACCAAAAGCTAATGGGGTAGGTTGGGGATCTAGAGCAACCCAAACTTTAGTGGAGATAACAGGTCAAACCAAATAGCTATCATGAGCATAATATATCCTTGAAACTGACAATAGGAGTGAGGGAAGGTGTAATGTCAGATGGTGTGAGTCCTAGAGTAGTTCAAGAGCCTCATAAGTGCAAAAATTTCTTGTTTTGGTTAGAATTGAGAGGAACATGTGGCCAATATTGCTTAGCGATATACACAGTTACTAGTAAACGTATCAAAATGAGGAGTCCCATTAGGAGGAACAAGGATGTACCATGTAAGATAATAATAGTTCCATTACACTTGAGAGTGTTGATATTATTGATTAAAGCATGACAATTATTAGTGTCATGACCTAACATGATGGTAATCACAAAAAGGAAAACCATGTTACCTAAAAATCTTGTGAGTAGAATGATGATGCTTAAAGGGAAATGAGATAATATATTGATCAAGTAACATGGAAAGTAATTCATGCGGGAAATCATCAAGATGAGATGGATATTGTAGTAGATGTAACATGAGGTGAAACATCTAGAGTATTAATTGTATTGGCCATAACATCAGTATGTGCATTACTAGAGTCAATATGATAAGGATAATATGAACTACTATCACTAGGGAAATTGTATTTGAGTTGATAATGTCTAGGCCTAGTGGATATAAAGAGAGAATTAAACATAGATTCATCTTCATCAATAGGATTAAAATTGAGTTTGTGTAAATTATCATCCGTGCAAGTGTGATTATATCATCATCACTATTAATAGCATATTCGGGTGCATTAGATGTTGCACAACACCATCTAATATATTGGAAGTATCAAGTGATGGTGTGTTAGGGATGGAAGATGTCGGTGGATCCATAAGAGGAATATCAACCCATGACTCAGTAGGTGGAGGTATATATAATAAATGCTCAATAGGATCACTACTCTCACAAACAACATATGTATCTAACTTGTCCATAGAAATAGGTTATGGTGGGGGAGTGATCAAAGGGTATTATAGATTAGCATATCTACTTACAATATTGATAAGGATCAAGATCAACATGGACAATATACTCAATGTCATTATGTTGAAAATTGATGTAATGATGGAAAGTAGAGGAGAAAATTTCATATCATGGAGCCAAGGATGACCCAAGAGTAAATTTTATTATAAATCAGTGTCCATAATGTGAAATGTAGTGGGTGATGTCTTAGGAACAAAAATTAGGTAAGAAGCGATAATCAGCCAAGTGTAGACATGTCTGATGTCATCAAAGCCTTGTACAATAGTGGGAGAATGATTAATTGTCAAGAGGAGAAATACCCAACTTTATAAGAAATTATTTAGGATCATATAATGAGACCTGATCCATTATCTATTAAAACCCATTTAAGAAAGAATCCTTGAATACATGCAATGATGGAAAAATGTGGACATTGATTCATATCAACATCAAGAGGGATATTAGATGAAGTAAAAGTAATAGCCTTTTCAAGTGCCTTAAATGTATCCCTGAGACCAAAAAAGGTAGTGAGATGGGTATCATTAGCTAATGTGAAAGAGTGCACAAGATATCTTCTATTATGTATTTGCAAACAAGGGATTTTTGAAGACAACTCAAGTATAGATATCTTACTAGGGGTATTGCTGAGTTATTTAATCAAATCATACCCTTTAGGTGAAATATTAAATTTAGGCATAGGAGTAGAGGGCGGGGGAGGAAAATGTATATTTTCCCCAATAGGTTGTTTATTATGCTACATGGCTACTACATTGACTATAGTAGAATGAAACCAAGGTGGATGATCAGAAGTAACATGAGTGATCTAAGATTTGATGCAAATGTAAGAAAGTTAAATATCATCCATATAACAGTTGGGGTTATTATAAGGACCTTCATTCAAATGTATAGTATGGGCATGGATTTGGTGAGAAGGATAGTAGCCCCTACTAGTAGAGGACTCATTGCATCATATTTATAGTCATGATGATAATATCCATGATTTTTATTATTCCATTGAGTTATATGACAATGATTGTGTTCATAATCCTCTTGAATACAAAAATAATGAGCTTGATTATAAAATCTATAGTTGGCTTGCACATAATAACCATTGCACTTCTATTGTTCCATTTGAATGCAAAAAGAATTAATATTACTTGTACTGATATTTCCATTTCTCATGAATGTAAAAATTATGATATGAATCATGTTGTCATTGATATACATGGTGTTTCTATTTCATCTCTTAAAAGTAAGTGTGATGTTTATATTAGTACTTATTCTCTTCCACTTACAGATATTAATGTGCATAGTGATATTGTTAGAAAAAAATGTGCATGTTGATCTTTCTTTAGTTGTAAATAGTCCACATGTTGATACATCTCCTAGTGTGATTGCATTGCCTATTATGGATGTTGATATCCCTTTAGAGCCTAATCATGAATTCAAGCCCATTCAATCCATGCAAACTTTAGATGACTCATCCCTCACTAATATTCCTAGGCATGATAGAGTTTCTGTGGGTACTATTAATGATAGGGTGCAACCTTTGAATGAAACCTTATGTGCTTATGATATAAATCCTCAAGAGTTTATTTCTCTTATGCATGTGGTAGGTGAGTTACAAAGAAATGTCCAAACATTGACCTTAGAAAGAAAGGCCTATTATTATAATGTTGATTCTAATGTTATTCCTATCAATTCTATTCCACATAGAAAATTTTAAATACCATTCCCTATAATTTTTTTCATGCCTTCATTTAAATTTTTTGATGGTACTTTAGATCCATACCTACATATTTATCATTATATAATAGTCATGGATCTTTATGATAATGACAAGATGGTTATTAAGGTTATCTATAGGAGTATTATTAATGATGCTCTCTCTTGGTTTACTCATCTCCATAGTGGCTTTTTAATTAATTTGTTAGAACTTGAGGACACATTATTAGTTCACTTTAGTTGTAATAGAGGCGCTAGGGATACATATGAGTGTTTTCATTCTTTACATCAAGATGACATTGAATGTGTCTCTAGTTATATCTTACACTTTAAGGAAAACATGCACTTACTTGTATATCAACCTGGTGATTTAGAGATGCAATTCATGTTTTGTCAGGGAATTTTACAGTTCCTCAAAGAACTATTACAGTATGACACTTATGATTAATTCTGTGATATTTTTTCATGCATTATTGATTTAGAATGAGATATTATGCTAGCACATAATCATACACTTTTACATGTGAACGTTATAACCCCTTATGTTGCACATGATTATGATACACATAATGATAGTCAAATCAAGGATTTACATTGTGTCATCCTCATCATAATCTATGAGTATGGAAATAATCTCCTCCTACATGAAATACTATCTATTTTGATAAGGATCATGATAGGCCTCATGAAATCTTAGTTACATTACATAATCAGAGGATGATTCTGTTACCGTATAATAATCATCTCCCTCCTCATAGGCTTGAACATTAGAAGGGTTTTCCCTTTTGCAACTTCCATCATATTAATGGACAATGAAAATGTTTGTTATGTATTAAATCATAAAACTAAGTTATTAGAGGACAAAAGTATCATATTTTATGTGACACGACATGTAGATATATCTACTTTACCTTCTCAATGACATAGAGATGCAGACAATGTTACACATGATGAACATACTTCCATGTTTCTTACATCGACACTCTTCCTACAGAAGATAAATCTAGAACTCTCTATAAGTGGATAACAAAGGAACAAGAGTTTCCCCCAAAAGTTACACCTGTGACTTCGACAAACCCTTTGGTTCTATCTGCCATTCATCCCATCAAGTTGAATATTCAATACTCCACTTCTTAAGAATAATAATGACACATTCAAGGATTAAACCCCCATCATATTTGGAATTTAATTTACCTCCTTTCAAGGTTATCCTGGGATATCTCTCATGCTATCCCCCCACTCATTTCGTAATGACACACTCGGTCTATAGGTTCAATTTGATTGTTGAGGGAGAAATTATACATTTAAACCTCACCATGCACACACAGACACAGACATAGACACACACACACACACACACACACACACACACACACACACACACACACACACACACACACACACACACACACACACACACACACACACACACACACACACACTGAAAAACTTTGTGAAAATAATGTATCCCTTAAATTACATGTGCTATATTGTCATAAAATAGTTACAAAAGGTCCCCAATGATGATTCATGTCCTTTCAGAAAGTGTTTGAGTTCCTAAACCCATTCACAGTGTATATTTGTATCTTAGACATCCTTAGCATTTTCCACACTTTCTTCTAGCTTCCCACTTCATTTCTGTGCATGTTTTGGCCTTTAGTGTCAGGACCACCCCACCCTACCCCAGGGTGGAACCGCCACCCTGGTCCTAGTGCAGGGTGGCGATCCTACGTGTTTTTTCTAGAACTCTTCATGCATGGTTTTAACATGCGTGATTTCACTTAACTTGACTTCTAGGGTGTGTTTGTGAACCAAATTTCCTAAAAATAGTCTTGATTGCATGGTATTCCTTCCCTCTTCTATTTTTAAATAGATTTAATTAGTTTGAACTACCTCTTCACCCAATGATTTGGCACTCCAAGGCTGCCTTGTGCATGAAGGCACATCCCAGCCAATTCCTATATATTCAATGCTTGTATTCAAGCAAAGGGCCTGAGAATTTTGTGTATCTTGCATAGTATTGCTGCCACAATCCTGCTGGAAATTACATAGCCAAGCTCTGTTCACTTGTGCTATCTCTCTTCCACTTGCATTGCAACCAGACTACCTTCAAGCTGCCATTGCTCAAGCACCTTCTCCTGTTGCTGCCTTTGCATTCCCAATTCCTTGGACTCATATGGACACACAGAGAAAGAAAGGATAAACTGAGGGGACAAGTCATCACACAATTGGATTTACCTCTATTATGTGAATTTTAGTTGAATTTGTTGTTTGATTTCCTTCATTGCTGCAATTTATCATTGTTACATCATATCAAATAGAGTAGAAATCAATTTCCTTTCATTTGCAAGTAATTAGTTAATTTCCAAGAGGGTTTAAATCATTAATAGCAACTCCCGGTGATGGATCCTCTTCTTCCCATCCTTGTGGATCTGAAGGAGAGAATATCTGTAGGAGGTTGTCTACATATCATAGATCATTTGGAAAAGTTCTTGTTTTAAGTTAGTTTAGTTTCAATACACTCAGCACAGGTGAATAACCACACCGGGTTATTTTTCTTGTTTAGTTTTAGTGTAGAAATATTTTAATTATTTAGAATAGAAGAAAATTGTTGTTTGTGATTGTAATATTTCAGTTTTTTGTGATTTGTTTAGATTAGTTTCCTTTCAGTAGTAGCATAGATTGTTAGTTTCATCTTAGTTAATTTGGACACTTCAAACTAGTTCAACATTGAGATTCAGTTAGACAAACCATAGGGAATTTATGCTACCCATTCATAGCCTCTAAATCTCCCCTTTGCCAACTCAGCTACTAGGAGATCACACTACCAGATCTTAGTCACTGATCCTCCTATAGTTAGCCACACACATTCAACATCGGATGCTCTGGCATGACCTCAGGGGGTCGAGTGTGGTTGAAGGTTGCATGTCAATTTTCATCGTACAGATTAGTGAACCAGACGTGAAGGATTAATTCCTTCTTGTTTCCTTTTCTTTCATTGCTATTACCTCACCTCTCCATTTCTTCCCCTATTTTGGTAGGTATTTTATACTTTCTAAAATATGTCTGGAAGAGAGTTTGGTGGGCCATTTGGCTCTGATAGATATTACACCAACGTTCAACCACAACAATCCCCTTCTCTTTCGAGGTGGGGTGACAATTACACAAGCAACGTCCAAACCTCCCCTAGTTACACTTCAAACCCCATTAGCTATGTAAGGATGGAGGAGGTTGATCAACCGTTAAACATGCAATATGGTCAACCCAATGCAAACCATGTTGTTATCACAAATGGAACAGGTTCTTACCATAGAGTCTTGTCAAGACCTCACATTTCCATGCAATCAACAGAAGATGATATATTTACACGAATAGCTAATCCTCTTCATCAGATAGATGAGTCTTTGGATAGAATGAAGGCTACAACCTCTGAGATTTCAAATGCCTATCCTAAGATTCTTACTTATGAGGAAGACAAGAATTATAACACTGAACAATTCATGACAGGGTATCATGAGCCTGCTCAATCAAACCCTATGCCACAGGCACCCCAACAAGGGACTCAATCCTCTCCCAACGATCTTATTTCTACTTTAGTAGGGAGGATTAGAGAACTAGAAAGTTCCCAGACTTCACAACCAACACATGCAGTAGGGAAGAACATGGGGTATCTAGTTGACAACAAAGGATACATCCCTTCCAATGAGAAACCAATGCAATATCCTGTACAACAAGGTTATCGGGTTCATTCAAATCCAGGTGATCTTCTCACAGGATTAGACACACTAGGGATGGGTCCTCATCCTTCTCAAGCTTATCCTATGCAAGGGCTGGCTGGAAGTGCATTCTCAAATGCCACCACAATAGGAAATGTGACGTTCCCTGGTTTTATGCCCGCTAGTCCATATCCTGGTACTATCCCACCTTACATGCACATGTATTCAAAAACTCCCCAGATGGACCCATATACCATTCCCACTCCCTACATGCCATATCAAGGGACCCCATACATTCCCGTCAATGCTTATAATGCAGCTTATCCAACTCCTCCTCCTCCACCTCCTCATCAAGGATCTTCAATGGTGGAATCTTATGCAATGGGTACATATGTTGAGTACTTAAAGGAGCCTCTTGACTTCACCATATGTGGTGTCATGCTTCCATGCCCATTTCTGGATCTTCCAAAATTTAAGGGAGAAGGAGACCCGAATGCTCATATCAAGGCCTATGCTACTGCTATCAGGGAATTGCTTCCTTGGGATGTTGTAGTGGCTAAGATATTTCCAAATACTCTTGAAGGAATCACATTGGATTGGTATTACCATATTCCAGAAGCTTCTATACATTCCTTTAAACAACTTGTTTCTGAGTTCATCAAAGCATTTGACATGAACAAGTTGTTGCGTACAGGGATTAGGGAGTTCCTACATATTAGATAGGAGAAAAATGAATCTACCACCCATTTCATCTAGAGATGGTGCCAAGTTCTCTATTCCTCTGCAAGTGCACCCAACATGGACCAGATGGAACTTTGTGATCTTTTCCTTCACTTGCTCAATCAAGAGACTAGGGAGGAAGTCCAAAAGTTTCCTTTCTGTAGTTATGAGGAAGTATTGGAAGGTGCGCTTTGGATTGACCAAGCCGCTATAGACAGTGGGCGTAAGATCTATGGTCCCAATGGGAAATTGGTATCCCCAAATCAAAATAATGCAAATTATCAAAACAATGGTGCCAACAACCAAGGACCTAAGGGTGTGAATCACAATCATGGTGCTACCCCGAATAGTGCTACTGATCAAGCCAAAAATGTTGGTTTTCCATGAACAACAATAACACTAACAATATCAACAACATGGGAAATCAAAGAGGCCCTAACACTATGTCTTTTGTCAACACAGTTGATGTAAATCATCCCTCTCAAAAAAAAATCAAACCCAAGGCCCAAACCAGTATCAAAACTCTGGCCAAGGGGCAATGAATCATGGTTATAACAACCAATTTCAAAACTACAACTGAGGTTATAATCAACAACAACAAGATGCTTATCAAAGGCCAAGAGATTATGACCCTAACCTATATTGTGGTTTCCATAAGGTTTGAGGTCATGATGATAGGACTTGTCATGATTGCAACAAGTTTCTGCAAAGACTTCCTGAAAACCAAAGGCAACTCTTTGTAGACATGTTCCTAGAAAATCCTGAAACAAACTTGCAACCTAGTCATATACCGGACCTGTCACACCTCAAAATGAAAACCCTAAACATCCTGGGGATTCCCAAGTGAATCCTCAAAATATAAACAAGGGTATTCCTATAGGAAACAATGACCATGAAGCCTCAACTTCTGACAACTCTCAGGTTGCTCCTAACCTTGGTTCAAATGATAATACAAAAATCTTGGGGTTAGTTGAGCTAGAGGTTGAGCCAAAAATTAATGCAACAACTCAGAAGAAGGAGTACATTTCACAACCCCTACCCACTCTTTCCTTCCCATAGGATGATGTTCCTATAATCTCAAAACCAGTAGGAGCCTATGATTTAATATCAGATTTGAACAAGACCTTTTCTCACATTTCATTTCTAGATTTGCTGAAGAATTCACCTGCATCGTTCTGCATTGCTCAATGCACTAGGTCTTGGTCATCTAATCCATGTTACGCCACCTCCTAGTGCTCAAATAAATCATATTGAATTTGACATACATCCTCTAGGATAGAATGATAGGGATACTGGGTTTGTTTTTGATATAGACAAGATGCCATCTGATGCTGAAATTTCCTGAAGAGGTGATCCTGCCTTATTTTTACAAGTCTGGGTTTATAACAATTGCATTAAGAGAGCCATGATTGATGATGGGGCTGTTGTAAATGTGGTTCCCTTCTCTTTCTTGCAGAAGTTGGGATATGGAGAGACAAATTATTCCTCTACAAGAAACATGTTATAGGGGTATGACAGTCTTAAAGTGACCTCGATTGGAACCATAGTTCTTCCAGTCATGCTTGGTCCAAAAACCATCTTGACAGAGTTTTACATTATCGACAGGGAAACAAGTTATAACATGATCCTTGGGAGACCCTGGATTCATCGAATGAAGGCTATCCCCTTCTACCCTATTCTAGGAGATTAGATTCCTCCATTTGGGGAAGGTCTTCATCACTCAAGGGGATCCTAAGCCCTTCGATATACACTTAGAAAACCTCAAGAAGAAGAAAGGAGTCCATATGGAGTATGAACTTCCTATGAATCAATTGAACAAACCACCTCCATCAAAAGAGTTAGTCCCGATCACCTCAGGTGTGCCGAAGGCTGAAGTCGTTGACCCAAAAACATTTGAGGTGGAAAAAATAGATAAGGGTAAATCAATATCTATGGAAACAGTGTCCACTAAAACCACAACAGAAATTATGAAACTCTTAGAGAGTGATGATCCGATCTTCCTCCCGTTTGAACCACAAGGGATGGGTAGTCTTCTTGGTTTAGCATCTCTTCCCTCTGATGACCTAGGTCTAGGTGTAAACATGATAGAATTAACAAATGAAGAAGGGAAATTTGAGATTGAAATGATGCCCATCAAAACCATCTCTGAGGGTTGTTCTATTCTAAACCCTGGTTTCAACCCATGTGCATCTGAAACTAAGCTTTCCATATCCATGGGGCAAGGCCTCATCATTCAACAAGGGTCACAAGTAAACACAACGCTCTACATAGGAAACAAGGCTGAGCAACATAGTCATGCTCACCCACACACCATGTCTCAAGAACGTGACAAAGAGGTTCATGAATGCCTCTTTCAGACAAATGATTTTAATGATTGGACATATACACTTCTGGGAAAGGGTTGTAAGTTTAAACCCAGAATGGTAGGCCCTTGTCAAGAGAATGGAAATTTTGAGGATCATGGTTCTCCATTGTGTACTTTTAGGGGTGAAGAATTTGATATTCGTCAACTTTCTTCACCTTAGCCATCATGACATGTAGTTTCACCTGCATTTCCATATGTACATTACTGCATCCACATTGCATTTTCATCTACCAGTTCATTTTGTAAATTTGTGATCAAGGGACTTATTCTTATAGCAATTCCTAAAAAAAAATTTTGAAAACATTGGCAAAACATTCAAATCATATCTCTTCAAATCCTCATGGTATCATCAATTGTTTCTGAATCATTTCATCAATTCAAATAAGATAAGACAAAGCTTTGACAGTAACCATACCAAGGCCTGCATACTTGGTTCTATTTATAGTTTCTTCTAGATTAGGTTTCTTTACCTATAGCCTATTCTATAAGCTTCATGGTGTCACATCTATCCCATATACATCTATTTAGAAATAATAACATTATAGAGATTTTGTCTAGATAAATAAGTCAAATGCAAATCCACATAAAAATTTTATATTTTACACATTTCTTTCCCTACCAACCTTCGGTGTTGAGCCTGTGTCTCTTACTAGTGATGTAGGGTTGGGAAAGGAGAGAAGTTCCCTTACTCACCTATGCCTTGTCCATGGTGATGAGCCCATACTTCCTACTGGTAGCATGGGGCAAGGTGTAGGGGGTCTCTTTGAAAAATTTGAAAGTTAGAAACAGTTCATTCAAATGCTGTGAAATCATAAATAAAACAAAGTGAGTTAGATGTCCAAAATTCTAAAAGAGTTTAAAACCTAAAAACCAAATTTTGTCAACCAAGTGGCCATCTACAAATCTAAGTCTAGATAAACTGGAAATCATTTCACATTTTAAACTATGAAGTAAACTTGAGTAGAATGAGGTTGTAGGGTCTCAATTTGGTTTTTCCAAATCCTTGTCTTTCTCTCATCATTACCATTCAACAAATTTCTATAACTTGTGCCCCTTCTGGATCTTGGTGTTGAGCCCTCACATCTTACTAGTTGTGTGGAGTTAGGAGTGGGGCAAGTTCATTCACTTATCATATCACTCTTTCATCACATGTCTTGCCAAAATAATACGAAGTATCAAAAATTTCTTAGAGAAACTAAAGTTCAGCATTACAGTGTATTTGCATTATCATATATCAACATTACAAAACACAAAAAATAAATCATTCTGTTAGCATTCATATCCACTGCATACATTTTGAAAAGCATATAAAAATGAAAGTTCTAAACATCTAGAGTACACATGTGAAGTGAGCCAAGAGGAAGTCAACTCAAGATACAATGAATTACCAAACCAAAAAGAAGAGTTATGTATATATATCATAATAAATCGAGTTTGTATACAATGCCATCACATGTGCTAGGCATGGTCAAAACACTCGCAATGAGCCCAAAATATACAAAAAAAATCATATAATGCCTACAAAATGCAACTAAGAAATAAAAGGCCCAATGGCCTATCAATCCCTATGGGATCCCTGAGATGGTGCACAACTACGTCCAGGACTCCTACTGTGGCTACAATGATGAGAATGCACTGAATGGTGGGAGTGCTCATGGTGGTGGCCACTAGCTATGGTCTCACTACAAGAGTGACTCCACCTCATCAATCACTCAACTGTCTCATACATGGTCACCTAAGTACAGAGAGAATTCATGACCTCCACTTCCCTCCAGATGGGTGCAAACACATCAGTGTGTGGATGCAAGTGGTTGTCCTATGTCCTCAGTCAGCTCATCTTGTTTCTTCCCCGAAGGGATCAACAAGGTGTCCAATGCACACCATTTGAATAATATCTTGCCACTCTTGTGCAGTCATTGTAAGAAAAAAAGGAAAAGAAGAAAATGAAAAGTTAGAAAGTTACAAAAACAAAACAAAAAGAAATACCAACTAACATTTCCGACTGACAAGGTCAAGAGAAGAGGATCAACATACTCAGATCTCTAGGCATCCATGTAGGTTCATTGGTTGATGCTGCTACTACTGATGGCTGTGGGGCCTCCCCAAAACCAAAAGCAAGACACTGTCCCATCATGGACTTGTCATCCCCCTCTCCATCATGAGGAAGTGGTCCCTAGGAGACAAGTGTCTCCTCCTCTGTGGCCTCCTCCCGCTCCACTCTCAAAACATCCCGAGTATCATGCCACTTGGGATCACTCTCCTCCTCCATGTGAGCTTCCCTACCAGCCTCACCACCTAACCCTTCATCATTAGTATCCTTTCCACCAATATCCTCTCCAACTGACTCCTCTCTAGTCTCATACCCTGTATATACTCCTCAGAGTTGGATTCCACGTCTATGGGCTCATCCTCCTCTCCACTGTGAGCAGGTGCGGCCTCAATCTAGAGTAAGGGTGCATTGAGTGGTACTAGCTACCCATCAGGAATGAAAAACTCACCTAACTATAATAGGAACTCCTGGAATCACCACTGTCTAACTTGGATCTTCCACGAGGCCCCTTTCAAGCCTCCTTCACGGTCTTATACACAGGTGCCACTAGGGGAAGCATATCAATATAAGGAAGGCCGAACTATTGAGGAACTCAGCCAAATGAGTGAGTCTCAAGCTTCCCCTTCTTATCAACTAAATGGCTAGTAGTGGTACAAGCCGTCACTGGGGTACCATCCCATCCCCATAATCCTGCCTTGTCCTAGTATGGAGTGGTGTTGTCCACTCAAAATTCCCTGCTCTGATGAAAGTAAAAATTTCAAAATTTTGAGTTCAAGTGTTTTCTCTAATGTACCGAAGTCGTGTAATTGAAAAGTATGCATTTTGGGTCTCTGTGTGTTTTTTTCTCGGGCCTGTCGGACATTTTTGTCCCACGTGTCCCAAGTTCTGAAGTGCGTTCTGTTCCCCGATTGGCCGATTTCCCCGAAGTTGTCCCGATTTCGGACCCGTCGGAAGTTTCCATCCCAAGTGTCCCAAACTTTTCGTGCGAGTTGTTCAATTTTCACCCGAACCGCCCGAGTCGCGTACTTCGGATCTTTTCGTCCCAAATGTCCCAAGTTAGATTGTGTAAGTTGTTCCATTTTCGGCCGTTTCACCCGAACCGCATACTTCGCACTTTCATGTTCCAAATGTCCCAAAGTTAATTCTGTAAGCTGTTCCATTTTTGGCCGAAACACCCGAACCGCGTACTTCGCATACTTGCGTTCCAAATGTCCCAAACTTTTTTGGACTCATTGTCACCTTTTCGTCTGAAACGCCCAAGTCGCGTACTTCAGAACTTTTTGTCGCAAATGTCCCAGTCAAAAAGTGCAAGTTGTTCCATTTTCGGCTGATTCGCCCAAACCACGTCCTTCGTGCGTTTTCGTCTCAGATGTCCCAAAATGCATTTGTGCATCTTCTCCTTGTTTCACCTGAATCAGCTGAGCCGCGTGTTTTGCGCATTCGCGTCTCACATGTCCCAAGCGAACCAAATGCCATTCATACTTAGTTTTTCCTGCTCTACCCGAATATGCTATTTTTTCAAACTGATAGATATGAATTTAATGCACATTGATCACCTTTCTCTCTCCTCAACGGCTATATAACGGGCAGCCCCCCTGGAGTTTTGCATTTCTCACACTACTTCCTTGCTATCTTTTGCTCGAACATCTTGCTGGTGAATAAGGTTTTCAATGACGTCAAAGATAATCTATCAAAATCCTGGGTTTACAGTGTAGAGTGGAAGATCAGAGTCTTGGAGGAGGCTTGGGAGAACTGAAGAACAGCTGGCAGAAGGACGAAGTATTCGAGACACTGGTCATCTCTGCTTTCAAAGACATACAATGTCATCTTCAGGATGAGTCCCTCTTCTGAGACATAGCTGAGGCGTTGAAAGAAATTCAAGTAGCGGATTCTGAAGTCAGTGGGTCCCTCTCAGTGACTGGCCACCTATCTTCTTCTCCTTGTTCTTTTCTCTTCTTCCCTTTCTTTTTCCATTTTCTTTGTAAGAAGTTAAGGTATTGCGATTGGCGGTCCTTAACTGTTCTTGGTTAAAGAAGTGGTTATGAAGAGTAACTGATTTGTAAGCTATATAATGGCCTTCTTTACGCCATTCAAGAGGAAGAACTTGGCTTATTTTCTGAAAAGTGTAAATAGATCATAAAGAAATCAATACAGAAGGACTTTCCATTCTTTGTCTATCTGATCTCTGTTATTCCTAAGCTTTCATTTATTTTCTTTGTGAAGATCATTTGTCTCAAGTTTATTAGTCTTGCCGATTGCATACTCTTCGACTTTACAAGCACGGTGATCTTGTATAACCAAGAAGGAACTTTGTGTCCTTGATTAATGAATCTGTGTTATGTTAAGAAACTTTGTGTTCTAGCAGATGTTATTTACAGAATTTTATGTCTTTGAATTCCATCTTATTTACCCGATACAAACGATCTTGTTTGAATTCACTGTGACTTCGCATACATAAAGAATTACTCTGATAGCTATAATTCTGCATGTTGCCTTTCTGATCTTTCCCGTACTCTCATTTCCTCAGTCCTTTTTGTAATTGATGATCTTCATAGAAAACACTTTTGTAATATCCAAGTTTAACCAACAAATCATGTCTTGTACATTTGTAAATAGGTTCGTTTCTGAATAAGGGAACCTCTCCCATTAAAGAGGAGGGACTTCTTGTCCCCTGACTGTTGCTCTTCTTAAAAGTCCTATTTGATGACCAACAAGTGGCCACCATGTTTGTTGTGGTCAAGGAAGCCACTAACTGATGTGGTGCTATGAGAACTATCATGTCCATCCATCTAGCAACCCTAATGGTCCCAGGGTCTGGTACTGGCACTCCCCTCCCTAGGATGATCCGCTCATACACCTAGATCATAATAAATGTGGGATGGCTCAAAGACTGCCCTTGTAACCTAATAATCCAATATAGGTCATGTTAGGTACTACCAAGTATATCTATTCCCCAGGCATATATATGACCATATGCCTCAATCTACGTGATGATGGGAGCCCAAAAATAAAGTAGTGTATCACCTATGTCCCTTATCAACTGTGAGGCTAAGATACCCATGATGGCCTTACGGATAGTAGGGATGGGAGCAGTAGAAATGGATTGGACCTTCATCCCCTTCTTTGAACCAAAAGAAACCACAAAATCCCCCATATAGGTTTCCCATAGAGTCATCGTCGCTCTAGATCTTGCTGTCTCCAAAGTCAACTGTCTGCCCAGTACTGGAACCCCAAGAATAAGATACACATCCTTTAGGATGATCATCCACTCACCTCTAGCACTCAGAAACCAGAAGGTATCCTGGTCTACATCCCAATAAGAAAACAAGTCGCATAGAATGTGACTGGTAGTAGTGACATGGGGCACCTGTGCAATCATCCATATACCAGCTCTCTGAAGATTATTAGTCTCATCCTGAGTCAAATGATCCAATATCGTTGTGAGCCACTCACACTCCCTCTCATGAATCTAAATGGATATACTCTTCCTTCTTTTGTATCCACCAAAACACATGAAAAGAGAAAGTTAGTGACATATTTCAAGAAAAAAGCTCATCAAAAACATAACAAAATATTAAAAAAAATTAAAAAAATTTAAGTTAGCATGAGTTTTGGTCATTCTGTTGAGAACTGCCACCTAGTGTAGGGTGATGGTCCTGAACAGATTTGGTGTATGGATTTGTTACCCTAAAAATTCTTAAAATGTAAAAATAGACCATTTTTATCGAAATAAAAGACTACCCTATAGGTGGCCCCCCTAGAGACTCATTTAAAACATGAATTTTAAAAAATGATCCCCCCTAGGAAAATATTTTGACATATTGACATTTTAGGTTTAAAAACACACAAGTGAGGAAAACTAACTTGAGACCGCACAGATCCATCTCTTACTCGTGGAGGCATGATCATGATCTCTCAACATACATTTTGACTATTCTTTCGATGAAAAAGGTCACCATGGGACCTAGATCTCAAAAATTCACCAAATAAATACACACAAATGAATTAGAAAATGAGTTTATATATATATATATATATATATATATATATATATGTTTTCATAACTTCATCTTTAAGTGCATATGTTTGCAGGTTTGGAGTGCTAGTGCAAGTATATTTCTATATCCTCTCACAAATGGTAATCCTCTTGTCGTTTTAATTTAGTGTTTATTTTTTGATATTTTATCTATCTGCACTTGAGTCTTCTCTTCCTTTTACAGGTAGTAGGAGTTTGGATGATGACATTTCGACACACAGGTATGTCAGGTATATCTTCTAATTCCCCATTTCAGGGATTCTGTACTCGTACTTTATGTTGTATGCCTTTTCATGGCTAAGACGCTTCTCCAAGGGGGCAATACATACACACCCAAAATTACATGTGCTACATTATCAGAAAATGGTTACAAATGTCCCCAATGATGATTCATGTCCTTTTAGAAGGTGTTCAAGTTCCTAAGCTCATTTGTAGTATATATTTGTAGCCTTGAGTCTTCTCTTCCTTTTACAGGTAGCAGGAGTTTGGACGATGACATTTTGACACACAGGTGTGTCAAGTATAGCTTCCAACTCCCCATTTTAGGAATTCCATACTCGTAATTTATGTTGTATGCCTTTTCATGGCTAAGATTCTTCTCCGAGGGGGTAGTATGTACACACCCAAAATTACATGTACTACATTGTCAAAAATGGTTACAAAATGTCCTGAATGATGATTCATGTCCTTTAAGAAGGTGTTCAAGTTCTAAACCCATTTTCAGTATATATTTGAAGCCTAAACATCCTTACTTAGCTTTTCCATACTTTCTTCCAGCTTCCTGCTCATTTTTGTGCATGTTTTGGCCTTTAGTGTCAGGACCGCCTCCCAGGCTAGGCGGTGGTCCTAGACCACCTCCCAGCAGGGTGGTCTTAGGTCCTTGTGACAGCAGTCCTAAATGCTTTTTCCAGAACTCTTCATGCATGGTTTTAACACACGTGACATTTCACTTAATTGACTTGCAAGGTGCGTTTGTGAACCAAATTGACTAAAAATAGTCTTGATTTGCATGGTATTCCTTCCCTCTTCTATTTTTAATAGATTTAATTAGTTTGAACTACCTCTTCACCCAATGATTTAGCACTGCCTTGTGCATGAAGGCACATCCCATCCCAATTCCTATATATTCAATGCTTGTATTCAAGCAAATGGCCTGAGAATTTTTGTGTATCTTTCATAGTATTGCTGCAACAATCTTGCTAGAAATTGCATAGCCAAGCTCTATTCCCTTGTGTTATCTCTCTTCTACTTGCATTGCAACTAGACTACCTTCAAGATGCCATTGCTCAAGCACCTTCCCCTATTGTTGTCTTTGTATTACCAATTCCTTGGACTCATATGGACATGCAGAGAAAGAAAGGATAAACTGAGGGGACATGTCATCACACAACTGGATTTACCTCAGTTCTGTGAATTCCAGGTTGGAGTTTTTGTTTGATTTCCTTCATTGCTGCAATTTATCATTGTTACATCATATCAAATAGAGTAGAAATCAATTTCCTTTCATTTTCAAGTAATTAGTTAATTTCCAAGAGGTTTAAATCATTAATAGCAACCTCTCGGTGATGGATCCTCTTCTTCCCATCCCTGTGGATCTAAAGGAAAGAATATCTATAGGAGGTTTTCTACATATCATAGATCATTTGGAAAATTTCTTGTTTTAAGTTAGTTTAGTTTCAATACACTCAGCATAGGTTAATAACCACACTAGGTTATTTTTCTTGTTTAGTTTTAGTGTAGAAGTAGATTTGGTTATTTAGAATAAAAGCAAATTGTTGTTTGTGATTGTAATATTTCAGTTTTTGTGATTTGTTTAGATTATTTTCCTTTCAATAGTAGCATAGATTTTTAGTTTCATCTTAGTTAATTTGGACACTTCAAACTAGATCAAAACTTAGATCCAATTTAGTTAGCAAGAAAACCATAGGGAATTTACGCTACCCGTTCATAGCCTCTAAATCTCCCCTTTTTCAACTCAGCTACCAGGAGATCACACTACCAGATCTTAGTCACTGATCCTCCTATAATTAGCCACACACATTCAACATTGGCTTCTCTGGCATGACCTCAGGGGGTCGAGTGTGGTTGAATATTTCATGTCAATTTTCATCCGTACAATAACCCCTATCACTTGAATGTTTGCTCTACAACAATTCCACATTTGTGCATAAAAAAAATTAATGCACAATCTTGGTTAAATTTTAGATCATGGACACAACAATGGGAATAACAAACCTATTTTCATCCAAAAAACTATTCAAATTGATTACCATTGCACTTCATCACAATAACACCTATTTTTGATGGGGGCACCTATTCTACACAAGTAAGATCATTTCACTCATTTTTATCCTAAGCAGCTTGTCCATTACAATCCACTTGACAAAAAGGGGAAAATTGATACACTTGTTTTCAGTACCATAAATCATCTATCCACACTCCTCATATTCAACATCTAAACATATATTAGCCTAACCCCTAAACTGTCTTTGACACCTCACCCATGTAAAATCACATTCTACCTCCCTGTAAATATTGACATTTACTACACTTATTAAACATCTCTAACCACCTATAACCCATCCTATCCCATTTTTAATCCTAACCATCTAACATCCTAACTCCCTTAACCCTCTCATAACTATTTTAACTTGCCCCATGGTTTAGGAATATACCACATTTGGAAGGGGTTAAAATCACTATCCAAGCGGGTTTCCACCAATCAAATTTCTAGATCACCAACAATTCTAAGACATCAACGATGATTCTATATAAGCCACGTATCAAACCTTATTCGAATAAATCCTTAGGCACTGGAGAAGTGGGGGCAAATTTGGGGTTCATTGGAGACTTAGAGTGACATCATTACAACCATCTTGATACCCTCATCATCCCTATCACATCCACGGAATATCCGCAAACACTATAAGGTTCCTACTACATTATTTTCAAGTATTCATCAGCAAAGGTCAAGTCTTTGTCTTTTGCTTTCACATTCAGCTTGTCAATACATACTATTAGAACCCATATCAATTCAAAATTGTTAATCTTTCCATATCAAATTTTCAGATTCATATCATTATTACAGAATGTTATCTTTTACATAGTAATCGCCAGCAAAAATTTATCATAATCGTTGGTGATCCCTATAATTTTAGCATTTTAATCACATTTATCATATCTATTGTCAAATATTGAGGCATGTTTTCTATCTAATCTACTTATTTCATAAGTCAATTCTACTTAGTAGATGACTATCAGGTCAACAACATCCAATTAAAAGAGTATGCCTATTTCTCTTTCCCATCATCCAACAACACTTCATTTGTGAGAAATTTTACATCACACATGAACTCATCCTTTGTGCCATCTCCTTGAAACCAAACAATTAAAGACATTGAAGATCAACATGAATTCATACAAGAAGAATGAGACTCCAATAAATAGGACTAGTTTGATTACTTGAAGGAGTTTGATATTGCAGTATCCATTGGTTGGGCCTCCTATCATGCAGAACATGACCTCTCTATCCCTCTAAAATTCTAATCATTCCTTCATTAGAAATTATATTTCTATCATTATCATTTAAATTTAAAATGATTTGACACCCTTCAAATAATCCCATATGTTCCTGGCATCGTCCTTTGTCGAGCAACTCGTCATCCCCTTATATAATATATACATTTTTTAGTTATCTTTGCGTGCATTTTCTCTCATTCGTTGGAATAAGGAGCCTCATGTCCATTATACATCCATTCATCCCGAAATTTCACTTTTGGTTTAGGTATTGTTAAACCCTACCATCTTCTCATTTTTGTGTTTATC
Source organism: Taxus chinensis (assembly GCA_019776745.2). Taxonomy (NCBI): domain Eukaryota; kingdom Viridiplantae; phylum Streptophyta; class Pinopsida; order Cupressales; family Taxaceae; genus Taxus; species Taxus chinensis. The sequence goes on from JAHRHJ020001455.1 coordinate 934,033, forward strand.
ATATAATTGACAAATTAAAAATCACCACAAACATGAACAACTAATTCTATCTCTCATCTTATGTATTTAAGCACGTACTTATGAATCATTTCAAATTTGAATGCATTATTATGATTTTTTATGATTAATGTTGGAATTTAATTAGATCAAAATGGTCTACTTGGTTCAAACCTATACATTCTATTTAATGTTGTGTAATTTACATACCTAAAATATAAGTAGGGTATAAACATGTATCTATATCATGTTTCTAGATTTAGATTTTATACCTAGTTTTGATAACCCAGTTGGGAATATATATTTGACCATCAAACACTCTAGTCAACCTGACATGAATCTTAATCTACCCTAAATTAGATTAGATTCACTCTATTTTTTAAATTTTTCCTAATTTTTCTAGGCCATTAGATCCTGTACAAAACCCAATTACATGTCTAATCTTGTTTATTTCTTGACCATCATACTCAAATGAAATTGGTCCCTATTAAAATTTATTTCACATCCAATCCCAATCTAAACCTATTTTTTTCATGGATATCCTCATTGATTCCATTAACCATTATGGAATATTATTACATGGTTAATCTTATTACAAAAAATATTTCAAGCATATTTGCTTCATGATGGATTGCTTACATGGTGAATCTACTACATCCTCTTCTAATCCATTATTTTATGATAAAAATAACCATGAGGTTGATGTTTTTCCTAAATGGGTTCCTTGTTATGCTAACTATTTGGCTATAGGAGCTACAAATGTTAAGAAGCCAAAACCTCCACCCTATAACATATAGCCCAAATCTGGCATCTAAAACCCTAACTTTGAAATTTAAGAATAATAGGAGAATGAAGATGTCTCTAAATCTGATTATACTCTTACTATGAAAAAATGTCTTCAATAATTACATAAATATGTAGATATTCACCTGACTTATTGCAAAAATACATTTAAGGTTATCTTTCTAGAAATTTGGATTTAGATATCAATCATACTAATTCTCCTTAAAATGAAGTGAATGTTGATCTATCCAATAACATAAATATTCCTTCAAAAAGTGATCCTACTCAACTCATCATGCAACTCATTGATCACTTAATTCAACAATACACTATGACTATAAATAAATTCTTACAAATGCAAACCAATCTAACTAATCTCGCTAGTTGACCCCAAATAGTCTCTTGGTGCATGATAAACCAATGTCAACCCCCTCCTCTCTTGTTTAGTATAAATAGATCATCCATCACCAAACCTCCTATCTATAACTAGGATCTTCAAACCATTCAAAGGGATCCTCTTTCTCCCTACATTGCATATATGGAAATTAGAGGAATCACTTCTTCCATCACAAATGACAATTCTATAGACCCTACCCTATATATCAAGTCCTTTGGAAATCTATTCAAATATTAGTCAATTTCAATTATAACCCTTCCATTAAACTCTTAACTAAGACACTTATGGGAGATGCCTTGGATTGGTACCATACTCTTCTAGAAAACTCTAATATCAAACATTAAATCTTTATGACCATCTTAGCTAATGAATTTGAGTATCATGACCTGTGTGAAAACAACATCAATACTTTCATCAATTACAAACAATCAGGAAAAAAATCTACCAAAATAACCATAACCATGAGATAGAACACCATAACACAATATATAAGTGGGAAAACCTCAATGAGAATAAAACCCACAAAAATTATGATTATATTACTCAAATAAAAATTATTTAGTGAAGCACTAACTTCACAAGGAGCACCAACCCCTAGTTTAGTGAAACACTAACCCTACAAGGAGCACTAACCCCTATTTTAGTGAAGCAACAACTACACAAGGAGGCTGAAACCCCCTAAGATTAATCACCCATACAACCACCTTTTAATGAAGATATCTGATGTATTGTTGCTGCAATAACTGATGGAGATCACTGATTCATCTCACACACCTTCAAACCCTTGCTCAAACCCTCTCTTCTTCAACTTGTTATATCTCACACTTTCATGACTTGTCTTGGCTTCAAACCCTTGCACACACTGCTCTAAAATCCACTATCCTCGTACATTCACACACTTCCTCAACTCTGAAATTATTCCTTCATACATGTTTCAAACTCACACATGGGTCACACTTTTTCCCTCTCTCTTAGCTAGTTCAAATTTGAACTCAAACATGCACTTTATACCCTTAATTCTCAAAAAACATGAAAAAAATTTGGTATAGATACATTTACCAAAAATAAACTATTTAAAAAAATAACAATACATTCATAAAAATATTCATAATGGACCCATGTAGGTTTTCCATGCTCAAATGTACCAAAAAAAGCTAAAAATCAACTCAAAACCCCATCACCTAGATCACTAAAGACCACAAACCTCATCACCATGATTATTAAAGCCATTAAATAGCTTCACACATGTAAAATATGACATAAATACACTATAAATGGTCATACATTATCTTACACCAATCAAATTCCTCATAACTCACTCAAGAAGGCTCATATCCTTTACCAAACACCTTTTTCCAGGAACCAGTCTTCACCTATGGGCCTCAAGATCACCCAAGAACACCTAAAATATGGCATGTAACCACTCATTGGAAAGGCACTAACCTTTATATCACATCCATGCTTTATATATCTCATGAAACATCCATACATGCAAACCACACCAACTTTCCTCTTCACCAAACTGAGCTTCCCAGAAAGCAGTTTTAGGAACTCAACTTGATTTGCAACATTTCTGCCACTTTCAAGACCTCCAAATTCCTTCAATAGGAATAAAATTCATCCCTATTCACTCTCCAATTGATATAAATCATACAACAATCTATCTCATGGATCATTTACCTCAATCTTTAAATCAGAGCAATCTTGTCCTGAGAAAAACAAACAACCTTATTCTTCACAAATTGATTTGGATGACCTATCAAATATCATCATCATGAGAAAAACCATACACCATTGGAAATATCTGAATCTACTTCCCATAAAATATTACATTTCCTTCCAAATCCAAGTGGAAGGCCTTCAACCAGGTCCATCTCTGAAACTACTCCAGAACTGCCCCAAAACTACCTTAAGACCAGTCTTCATAAATAGGGCACACTTTTCCCTCTATAAGATTAACCATGATCTGAAACCATCATGGAAATCAAGTAAAACTCCTAGGATAAAAATAATGTCAATTTATTTCATACCTCCTTTGGACAACTTTTTCCCAAACTGAACTTCTTCAGAAACTTTCCTGTTTGAGTGGGGTCCACAAATCACCACATGCTCTATCATACCTTTTTGGAAATATAGAGGATTCCTATATAACCATAAAATCATCATACTAGCACAAAAAAAATTCTAGGCACTTATAATGAAAATATCTCCTACTACTTTTGAGCTAGGGTTTCAAACTCATAAAAAGTAGTTTACCTTCTTAACATTCATTCATAAAAATGTGACGATGAAATGACCTCATTATTTTTTTAAAAATTTCTTAATAAATGTAAAATCATCCCTAAAATCAAAGGTCTTCCCATGAAAAGCACACAATTCATGGTGAGCATCAAAAGTTGCAATTCGAGCTGGAAATCACCCTTTCTTGGACCTTATTTCACCTAAAACATCATAACTTACAAAATATTCTTCAGAATGACTTGAAATTTTTATCACACCTCTAGGAAAACTCTTTGAACATATAACAATCATCATCAATATCTCAAATAGTTATTACATATTCATCATCCCATCTCATTTGCATGACTATCCTTGGGGTTTTGCATGGTTTAGGCTAGGTCATAGTAGAAGCACCTCATACCTCATCATGAAACCTATCTAAAAGGCCCTAACAACATACTTTCATTCCTCCATGATCTCACATGGATCATCATCATCTTTCACCTCATTCTCCAAACACCTAGGACTAGGTCTAGATGTGCAAACAAGTAGAATAAACCCATAATCAATACATAACTGCCTAAAAAATCTACAACATCACATCTCACACTCCATTACATCTGCATGAGCTCACATGGCTCTATACCTCCTCATTTGGTCTCCAAGCACCTAGACTAGGTCTAGATGAGCACCTGGAACTAGGTCTTCAAACCTATACCTACACTCCTGAAACTCATGTGAGTTCCTAAAAACTACTATGAAAATTATCTCCATATACTACCATCATCATAATCACCTAAGAAATACTCTGAACCATTCATGCTCCATCACCTAGGCTAGCTAGGTCACCTGACTAGGCTTGCTAGACCAAACCAATCTCACTGAATCCACTCTTGCAATCATGAAACCACATGATACTCCATGTCATCATCATTCTGAGCATCTCTAACACTTCTCCATCATCCTTTTTCATTAATGATCTTTCACATCAATGACAACACCTAGAACTCAACATGCTAATTATCTCCCCCTTTCTCATTGATGGAAAACCACTTAGTCTTCTCCCCCTTTTTACATTAATGAAAAAAATAACTATGTACTTCATGGTTATTCATATTTCTCAGCTTCAAATGATCACCTTTTGGTTGGAAACATCAACCAAAGTCTTCAAATTAGCTCACAAACTTGGAATTTGTTCACTAAACTCTGATTTTGACCTCTTTTTCAGCTAGAAACCACTAAACTCCCCCTAGGTAGAAGCATACATTAACTCATACACATGCCAAAAATGATGAAACTTAGGGCTAAAATCATCATTCTTACCTCTTTTAGTTAATTATATCAACTAGATCATTCTCATCCACTTGCTTGTTTCTTGCATATCTTGACCTTCATACCAACATTTTTAAGGTCCCTAAACACTCTTTTCATTACAATTTGAGCAACTTATCAATGCCCTAGAAGCCACAATTCACATAATAAACATACTCCTTATGGACCCCCCTAGAATCATGACAATCATCTTCTAACTGAAAACTCAAAAATGAGACTCACTTACCTTGTTATCATGCCTTGGAGATAGATTAAACACTTCATCACTGTCCTAAAGAAACTTTGGACTCAAAGTTTTTAGTCTTATTTTGAAAAATATTTTACAACCTTCTTGAACTCAAATCTGACATTTAACAACCCTATCCCTTACACCTATAATATCATCATTCATTCTATAGAAAGTCAAAATTCTAGTCATCTTACACCTAATTGATGAATCATGAAATCAACTCCCCTATCTTAATGGCTTCCTAAACTTGTTTCATATCTTTCATACAACACTTTCATCCATTCCTACCCTGATAGAGACCATACCTACCTCCTTATTTTCAAACATTCACTAATGCCACATTTATAGCACTTCTATGGCCCTCATAGAGTCACCTAAGTCCCTAGAGACACAACCATGGACTCCCCTACCTCAAGATCCTCGTACAGACCTCTAAACCATTATTTTCACAATCTAGCCTATCATCTTAATCAACAGACAATTTTTTCTTAGAAATTACTTAACTCACTTAGACAAATTCATGTTCATCCTTTGTGCATTCTTTGTAATTGCTAATAATTTATACCACATGTTGATGAATTTGAGGTTTCACCACTGTATCAAGGTCAGTGTCATCATGACCTGTAGGCACACCTATAACACCTGCATTTCTTATTCACAACCACAGAACCTTATCACAATGCACATTTACTCAAAATAAGATACCACTTACTTTGCACACCTTGGAAATATAGCACTTTATTTGATACTTGGACAACTTCAATCGTTCTCTAGCCTTAACATTTCATGAATCACCTGCTACAATCACTATAAATATCTTTATACACTAAGAACATACACTTCTTGAACTACTCATAGTGACCTTCTGATTCATATGATCATACCTCAATGTTTTCAATGAATCTTTGTCAAATTCTTTGATCCTCAACTTATTACATAGCTTCTTTCACATCACTCATGTAATCTAACCTTTAATTCAGTCATGAAATAATACCACTTAATATCTCCCCCTATCTCAATAGGTCCACACATATAGTACACTATTTTCTCATACCTTTACTACCTTGACAAGATGACTCATTTTAGCTACCTTCCTTTTGAGCTCAACACACCTTATTCACATGATGAACATCTTATATTAACACATTCTTCAAGACTCCAAAACCACATGAGATATATTTGGCTGATACATTACACCTCTAACTAGTATCTCATTTATTAAAATACACTTTGACCATCTCTAACAGCTTCATAGACCTATAACTATTCCTTTTGTAAGATCATCTCTAATCACAAACCTTCATCTTACCATGTTTGACATTGCTTCTTGACAACATCTAGGGTACCCATATCCAAATCATCAATGACTCCCCCATTTTCTTATTGGATCTACTCATATCTGTAAACTATGATTTATCTTCAATATATAGGATTAAGACCTTCAATATATCTTACCTACATTAAGGCACCAAGATGAAATTATTCAATCATATACAATGAAACATTTAATTTTCCATCCCTTTGACACCTTTCAAGACACACTATTTAAGCTTCAAATAGCATATCCCTTGGCTCAAGGAATATTACATACCTATATAATGTTATCTCAGTCTACCATAGATTTTTCAAAATGTTAGCAAAAACCCTTTTTAATCATGCACAATTAAAGATATTTAATTTGACCTTCTTGATCCATTTTCGTACCTAAAATATCTCTTTAAAGTTAGTACACTCTTGATTTCTTTTCAACATAATTCTTTTATACCTTGTTCTACATACCTATAACACACTTTTTTTCTCACGTAGATCACTTCAACGCAAAAGGATAAATTTCACACCTTCCTTATGAGTCTAACACACCCATTCTCCAAATCACTTAAATCAACCACTTCAAAAGAATAATGACCATAGTTTTCCATTTTGATAGTTACACCAACATCATATAACTACTCATAACAACTGTAGCTTATGAACATGTAAATAGAACTTGAAAACCATACATTTTTAGCCTTCAAAATCTTAACAATATCAGATATTATTCATACACAATTCCATGATATTTGAATCACTTTGATGATTTCATGATTTTCATGTTTTAAATCTATCACACCTTAAGGCACCAAGTACACATAACTTAGAACTGTCATATCGACACACCTGTAGCTAATTATACCTTCAGAGATACTGAATTTTTTCTTGCATCCTACAGTCTGATTAGGCCATCATACAGTAAATGACTTTTATTTATCTTGAGGTAAGTTATTTTTTCACTCTTATAGAAACCTAAAATAGAGAAGGCATAATAAATACCTTCAATCATACGAGGAATGTCATTTAGACTCCAACCATACTACTACATTCCCCTTCTTCATCTCACAGCTCCATCCTTCACTATTGTAGTCTACACTTGTTATCAAATACTTGATATCTTCTCCATAATTATTTAGGATAACTTTTGACACATTCTTTGTAATTCACTAATAAATATACTTATATAAAAAAATTAATCTCAACAAACTTTGACATGATTTGGGAAGCATCCTTACACCTATTACAGTTTCTGCAGACTAACATATAACCCTTGCAAGTACTTAATGTAGCATGAAAATCCTCTGATCTCAACTATCAATGTTTGACCAATCATTGACTCATGAACATAACTTCTTATGATGAAATCATGCCTTTATACATACCAAAAAATTTGATCGCTGAGACATCAGATCAAGACATGAATCACAAATTGACTCCACAACATGAAAATATTTCCCTTACACTTTTGAGACACAATATGATCATTACTCAAGATGACATATAATAGACCCTTTTGATGACCATACAAGACATCATACTCAGATAGATAACTTGAACTTTCATGACCTATACAAATGCAGGTCATAATTCATACCTTTAAAATAAAAAACATGACCAAATAAACCATTAACAATGACAACACAAACTTGAAGACATATGACTGCAAACACTTAAATACTTTTAACTATACCATTTTCATTTTTTATGAATTGACCAATAAAGTGACTACCAACATACTTTGAACATGTAATTTCATCATGACCTAGGAACTCTTACAATAACATACATCAATCCAAGTAGCTCCCCCTTTCTCAATGCTTCATATGGATCATTATACCTCTAAGAAGCCTAGTAGAGGACACAATATTTCATGATGAATCTAGAAGAGTGTATTAAAGAGGTCCAAATAACTCTTAGATACCTACACCTCACCTTTTCCATCTTTACTTTTGACTTATACCTTAAGTGACACACCTTGATTAAAATTCATATATAGTTCTTGGTAGAACCATATTACTCCTTCTTGGCTCCCATATCCTACCTTGTCTTGTCATGCATCTAGAACCATGAAAGATAATTTCTTACATATTAGGAAACATATCTTGACTTTCCTTGAGTAATCATAATGAAATTCTCTACCAACATGACCAACTTCATTACAACTGAAACATACAATTAAACTCTTGCCTTTGTAGCCTTCAACTTGACTAGGTGGATCATACAAACAATATCTAGCAACATGACCTCTCTCATGGAAATTATAGCACACTACATTCTTATATTTTTCACTCCTACTATCTCTCCATGGATGATCATCTCTAGAAAACCTCCTACAATCCTTTTATCTATGCCCAAAACCATTACAAGTAAAACAATAACCATTAAAGGATCTTTCATACCTTGAAGCATTTGGTTTCCTAATTGATTTGTCTTCACATTGTCTTTGGTGAAGATTCTTTTCTTTCCATCCTTGATGCTTGGTTCTCCAACCTCCTTTTTTGAATACAATCTTCTTGCATCTTATCTTTTCCTTTGATATCATCACTAAACCCCAAACCTTAGCTCTATCACCTACTGATTTGATTGCTTAAGAAGATCATCAAGATCCTTGGTATTTTCTCAAATTTCTAAAATGATTTGCTACCTTCTAGCTACATAAGATAACTCTCTCTTAAGAAACTCTATATCTCTTCTTCTTCCTTAAATTGTAATTTTAGAGTCATAACACTCATCTACATCTCTAGCTTTTTCATTGTTTCATCAATCTTCTTTGTCACAACCCAATGTTTCTCCTCTAGGTCATGAATATTTGCCTCATATTATTTGACTTGAGATCTTAGTTTCTTATTGTTCTTCTAAGCATGTTTTAATTCAGATTGGACACATACCAATTTCAGTATCAACATCATCTTCTTCTTCCTCAAAATATCTGCAAAAATCTGATATGAAATCACCTAATAATGTAGAAACACCACTAGTAGATCTCATCATCTTTATTCATGAAAACACCTCATCTCCAACATCTCCATGCTATAATTTAGATTCATAATCTGAAACATCACACTCACAACAACTTTCTTCAGAAGAAAGCCTCTTCCTTTGTATAAAAACTATTTTTCCCTTCTTTTTGTAATCAAACTTCATTGAAATTATTCTTTACTATACTTGTAATTTTTCTTTCATGGTCTATCATGATCATCATCACTTCTTTTTCATGCCTATGAGGAAACTTAGTAGAAAAGTTACCTACTTACCACAATTAAAACAATTAAAAGGAAGTTTACCTTTGTACTTACCAGAGCCAACATTCAATCTCATAGAGACCATTTTAAAGAGTTCTTCATCATGTATTTTAGGAGCATTACCATCATACTTAGCCTTCTTTCCCTTGGTCTTCATTTCATATTCGAAATTTATCTCCTTCTTGACAGGTTTGGAATCATTCTGAATCCTCATCTCATAGGCAATGAGGGTTCCATGTAAATCATCCATCTTCAAGAGAGTCAAATCCTTAGATTCTTCAATGACAGACACTTTGGAATCAAATTTAGGTGTTAGAGATCTCAAAACCTTGTAAACTACAATTTTTTCTTCACATCTTCACCTAACCCTTTCATGGTGTTGACAATTTTTTTAACCCTAAGAAAATATGTAGCAATATGATCATCATCATTCATTTTTTTAGACATTATTTAATCTCGGTCTCATACTACTATTTAGAAGGTGTTTGAGTGAAGAAAGTACTAATTAACCCCTTTTGGCCATCTTGTTTTATTTTATTTCATCATTACCTCTTACACCCATATGCCTAGTAAGCTTCTATCATCCCACATAATTTTATCCTTGATTGGGGTGCCCAAATTAGTACTAGGGTGCATGTGTGCACCCCAGTCCTTTTTGCACTTTCTTGTCACTTTTTGGGCTCTTTCTAGTTGTTTGAGATCTTTATATTTCTTGTGGTCAGCCTTTTCATGGTTAATTATGAAATTAGACCAAGAAAACCCTATAAATATAAAGTTATGAGACCATAATGAGGGACCTAGCATCACTTACTACTATCACTCCATCTAGAGTTGCATCCATCTATTGCATTGGAGATCACTTGCATCCACATAGATCTCCATCATCAAGGCACAAGGCTAGGATATCTGCATCACACTTCATAGGGGAAGGGATTCTATTCTATTCCATGCACACATTCTATTACATTTTCTACACATAGTTATTGCTCGCTACTTCACAAAGTGTGACTGACACAAGAGCAACCTAGGGCATGTTCACACACACTTGCACATAGAACTACATTGGGTCTGAGATGTAGTGCAATGCTCAGTTAGTAAGTCCACCATTGTGGTAGTTGAGGTCAGTCCAACCCCTTCATATGACATTTATTTTTTAGGGTTTTGATGCTTTGTTTTGGGGGTCTTACAGGTCTTTCATTATCATCTTGGATTATTGGTGACATCTGGCACAGGACAACGAAAGTTGATGTGACAACAACGAGGGTTTCAGATCATCTCTTAGCCCTATGAAGATCAATTTCAAGATTTTACATAGACCAGGGCACCCAGATTGTAGACCAGAGTGCCTAGAGCACCCTGTCCAAGCACCCCCAGTCCCTCTCCAGGTGCTCAAGTTCAGCTAGATCCTCTAGATCCATCCTTTTCGAGACTTCTACACAGTCGTTCCTACTTCTGATTTTTCCAGTCACCTCTGTGATACTCTTCGACATGAATATTCTATTCAGCTGAGTTCTTTCCTCTTCCTTTCTTGCACATTAGGGTTAGAATTTCCTTTTGCATAGTTTTTTAGCTCATTTACATACTTATCTACTACATTTATTTACTTTATTACAATTGTTCATAGCTTAGATTAACTATCCCCACACTACATTAGTTAGTTAATTTTAGTTAATCATTTTGGTGAACCTGACTCGATCATTCATGCTTCCACCTTCTTCATTCCTAGGGTTAAGTCATCATGAGTATCTCAATCAATGATTACTTGCTTTCCAATCCTGATTTACTACATAGAGTCCAACATTTTCTTGCTACTACTCGCATTCATGCTAACATGCACCCAGATGTAGTTTATCGAGCCTTTGCTGACACCTTTTCCTCACATATAGTATTTAAGTCTAACCTTCCCTCTGATGTTCACACTTTTGATAATGATCCACCACTACATATCATATCTCACATTCATAACGTAGCTGTCAAGCATACTTTGATTAATAATGGATTTGAACTTAACTTGTGTCCTATGTCATTCCTCGAGGTTTTAGGTCTTACCACTCATGATGATGTTAGTTCATCTAGTATTTCAATCCGTGTTTATGGTGGCTCTGTCCATCCTTGTCTCGGTCACATTACATCACCTATCACTGTTGGTCCAAAGACTATCCACATTGTCTTTTTCGTTGTTGATTTCCCAGTCTCCTAAAACTATCTTTTGGGAAGGTCATGGCTTCATGCCATGCAAGAAGTCACATCCACTATACATAATTGTGTCAAATTATTACATGAGAACATGGATCATACCAGTTTTTGTGACCACGATCCATTTCAGTATTGCAATAGGGCTCCTAATACTAATATTCCTATCCCATGCATAGATATTACAGATAAGCCCCAACCTAGGGAAGAACCACCTCACTTACCACCACTTGATGACACCATTTGTGTGATAGATGTAATTTCTCTTGTGCCACCTACTACTACTACTGCTATGATTCCTTATCAGGGGCATGTCTAGTCTATGGATGTCACTCTATCACATCCACATTCACATGCACCACCTGCCTTAGCATGCCCACCATTCACTTGCACACTCTTCATGAATAACTCATATTGGGAACATATTCAATTTGATCCTACATGCGATGTCACTATATGTTACCATGATGGTCTCTCTCATCTTGGTTTCACCTTTGAGGATCTCCATCCTTCCACTAATGATCCTCATCTCTATTATGGCTTTATAATATCATTATTGCCGCTTATGGTTTGCGTGTATTTCATCTTCTAGTCTATTTATCATGTACCCCTCATTCTTCTCCACTCACATTAGGGGAATCTTGGCTTACTTATATTAGAGGCACATTAGATCCTAGTCATACAAAAAATTTCATTTCCTATGCCTTTTGGTCGTGCTTTTATTTGCAATAGTTCTTTTCTTTTCTATTCATAAAATATCACTCGTTGGTATGCACATGGTTTCCCACTTCCTCCATTCACTATGATGAGGAATATGCTATGGGCATGTAAAACTTATGCCTTAATGGCTCATTACATGATCAACCAAACACTATTTCTTATCAGATTTCACCATGATGTCTATCCATATGACTTTGAACCAGAGGATGATGATCTTATCGATGATTTTACATAGTATGATCTCTTTGTGCATTCACACACTTTGGGGGCATAATGATTCACATTACCCCCCCCACCTCATATTAGCATAGCTACATCTATCATCTTTTCACATTTCATATAGATTCAAATTTTTATCATATGTTTTAGCATTCTAGCGTCACTACTTGATGACACACTCTTGTGCTTCGGTTCACACTTGACTATTGAGGGATTACTTCTACACTTAACCCCACACACTGCACTATAGGAATTTATACATTCTGTCTCATCACATGTCACACATCATACACTATACATTCAACATTTAATTTACAAAATTTTTCACATTTGCCCATCACACATCATACTAGTCTTCGACTTACATATACCATACTTATATAATCCACCCATTTACTATCATACACTATTCATCTTATGCATTACATAAACTATACATAGTCATATACCATACACCATACACTACACATCTTCATGTCATACCTTTTCTACATACTATAATAGTCTTCATTACCTACGAGTCTAACAGTTCATTCCACTGTACATATTACATTATTACTTTACCTACACATGTTACATTACACACTATATGTAACATTGTATACATTTTACACATATAACATCACATTCTACACATTGTATTTTTACATATTCTAATCACCACATAGTCATTTTTTATACTATGCTACATTGTCTTCTATGTGCTGCACTCACTACCCTATGACACACTTTAGTTCCTCAGTCCATATTCGACTACCGAGGGTTTACAAATCAAATGGAACTTACACTCATCACACATGCAATGTTTCTAGCTTAAGTGACATATGCTTTAGGATAAATCATCACCTATTCTATCATTTTTTAGTGGTATACACCTTATGTTACATCACCACTCCCTCCTTTCATGTTGTAGTGATATATACTTATGGCTAAATCATCACTCATCCATTCATCTTATAGTGATATACGCTTGGGCTAAATCATCACTTATACGTTCATCTAATCATGATATAAAATTTGACTATAGGGTTCACACACACATCATTAGGTCATATATTATCACTACACCTACACATTCATCACAATGTGTTAAACACAACATACACTTCGACCATTTCCCGATGACAAACTCTCGTTTATGGTTCATTTTTGACTGCCGAGGGGGGAAAAATGAATATCATTACATAAATTTCCATACACTTGGGGGCACATGACTCCTATCACTCTATATTGTATTCCATTCCATCCATCCACAACATATTGCATATTATGGTTTCTTTTACTCTTGCTTGCTTTTGCTTGTTCATGGTCACTTTATTAGACATACTAGTTAGATTAACTATATGTCATTTATCTATATCATCCACACATGCGCGTTCATGTATTTTTCCCATTGTGATCACAAGTACAGGTCTCTTACACATAACATGGATGCTCACATTCTACCCTTCCTACACTGGTTGCTTAGGGCATCCACCATTTGTCTCTTTCAGGTGCTATTGTTCCATGTTGTACTTAGCGCTTTACATTACTTGCTTAAACATGATTTTGACATAGTAATTATCTTTATAACATGCTAACATGTGATTCATGTGCAAGATTTTTTTTGTAGGTATATTAGTTTCCATACTTGTTTGTTACATTTTATACTATTGTATGCGAGCCTTTCCCTTTTTTTGGTTTGCACACTTATTTTCCGTTTTTGGACACGATGGCCTTATGTTTCTTGTGACATCATGAGTGATGTCCCATGTTTTCACCCCACTTTGTGTGGCTTAGTTTGTCTTCTTGCATGTTTACATTACTTTTCTTGGTAGCTTAAACACTGTTTACGTAAACTATACACTTTTTTCTATATGTATGTTTACACTTGTCTTTGGATAGCCTTCTTGTTTGTGCATGCCTTAGCCAAGCACTTTTCAGGGTTATAGGGTACATGTGGTTGGTTTTATTTTGGGGCCGTGTTTCTCCTATCAGTGATGTCGCATGTGCCCCCAAAGAGGGGGGCATGATTTGGGGGTTTTACATACTAACATAGAGATTCTACACTGGTTTGATTCAGTTACATACAAAGAGTGGGTTCAAATCAGTCTACTTACCCCATACACAATGAATTTTACAGGATATGGTAGCCTTAAAATTATGGGAAGAAGTTATAGGCTTGGAGGTTATAATGGGTGTGCCTCTCTACAATACTATTTCCAGTGGCGTCGGAGCACCCAAAAAAAATAGGATGATATAGAGATCTCTACACACACAATTCATGGAAGAATTTAGAGCTCAGAGGACATAGAGAATTTCCTCCCACATTTTCTCGGCTAGGGTGGCATGATATCACCCAAAAAATCACAGTAGAAGATATCCTTCTACACTCTCTTTCTCGATTTGGATCAGGTGCACATGTTCCATTTACATTTTTCCATTTGTGTATTTTACATTTACATGATTTCATATACATGTGTCTTTTACACTACATTTTTACACATACATACATATATATTTTAATTTCTCTTTGTAGTTTTGGCTGTATGAGAAATAAACAATCAAATGGGGGAAACAATAATAATAACATCATCATTAATAACAAAACTTCACGACAACACATGATTTACTAATCATGTAGGTACATCACACACCGCAACAGATTCACACGTGTTCTACCCTAGGTTCACTCTCATCATGTTTTCTTTGCACATTTTTCATCTTTAGTTTCCATGCACCTCAATATTTTTTTCTATTATTTAGATGGATTCTTTCCTCTTCCTTCTTGCATATTAGGGTAGCATTTCCTTTTGCATAGTTCTTTAGCTCATTTACATTCTTGTTTACAACATTTATCTAATTTATTATAGCTATTCAAAGTTTAGATTAACTATCTCCATACTACTTAGTTAGTCCATTTTTAGTTAATCAATGCGAGTCCTCATCATCATAATCCAAAAGGCACAGTTCAAACCATCAAACAATGGTGCCTTTTTAGAAGAAGACCCACTCTGCAGACTCACCATTTTTGTGCTTCAAGGATCTCCTTTCAAGTGATCAAAATTCTCCAAAAGAACCTCACTTTGATGTCAATTTTTGGAAGCACAATGGAATGAGATGGGGGGTGAATTAGTCCTTTAAAAATTTAATTTTTTTCAAATTTACTTGCTTAAATCATAAACCATTCAACCATTAATGCGTGCACAACATCATACAACATACATTCAAATAACCATAACCATGAAAGAGAACAACGTAACATAATATTTAAGTGAGAAACCCTCAAAGGGAAGAAAAATCAATAAAAATTATGATTATGTTATTCAAATAAAAAGTATTTAGTGAAGCACCAACTTCACAAGGATCACCAACCCCTAGTTTAGTAGAGCACCAACCCTACAAGGATCCCCAACCCCTAGTTTAGTAAAACATGAATTGCATAAGGAAGATAAAAACCCCTAAGATGATAAAGCACCCAATTAAAAAACTTTGATGAATATCTATGATGTATTGTCTATAAAAAAACTAATGGAGATCACTGATTCAGCTCACACACCTTCAAACCCTTGCTTAAACCCCATCTTCTTCAATTCTATATATCTCACTCTTTCATGGACTTCTTTTTCTTCAAACCCTTGCAAAAAAATCAATAACATTACTCAGACATTAAAAAAATTCCTCAGCTATGGAATTATGCCTTCATACATGTTTCACACTCACACTTAGGTCACTCTTTTTCCCTCTCTCTTAGCTAGCTCAAATTTGAACTCAAACATGTAATTTATACCCTTCTCAACTCAAAAACATGAAACAAGTAGGTATATATCCTTTAGCTCGACCAATACATCTTAAAAACATCCTAATACATTCATAAAAACACTCATAATGGGCCCATATAGGTCTGCCATGCTCAAATGTACTAGACAAGCTCTAAAACAACTTAAAACCCCATCACTTGATTTATCAAAGATCACAAACATCATCACCATGATTAGTCAGGATCCTAAATTGTTCAAATATGTAATATGTGAAATAAAAACACCATCAATGGTTGTAAATTATCTTACACAAATCAAATTTATCATAACTCTATCAAGAAAGCTCATATCTTTTTCAAAACAGTTATTTCTAGGAACCAATCTTCACATATAGCCCTCAAGACCACACATAAACACATAAAATATGGAACATAACCACTCATTTTAATCCCCTTTAACTATAGAACATATCCATGCTTGATATAGATCTTGAAACATCCATACATGCAAGCCACACTAAGCTTCCCAAACTAAGCTTCCCAGAGAGTAGGTTTAGGAACACAACTGATTTACACCCTTACTGTCACTTTGAATGCCTAAATATTCCTTCAATAGGAAAAAAAAAATCTATATTACCTCTAAAAATTATAGTAGGCATAACATAATCCATCTCATGAATCTTCTACCTCAATATTTTAGCAAAAGCAATCCTGTCCTGAAAAACAACCAACCTTCATCTTCAAAAATTAAGCTGAATGACCTATCAAATATCATAATCATGAAACAATCCATACACCATTGGAAATTTATCTGAATCCTCTTTCCATAAAACCTAACATTTCACTCCAAATACAAGTGGAATGCCATCAAATATGTCAATCTCTAAAACCACTCTAGAACTTCCCCAAAACTATCTTTAAACCAGTCTTCATAAATAGGGCACACTTTTCCATTTAGAAGCTCAACCATGATCTAAAACTATCATGGACATCAATTAAAACTCCTAGGATAAAAAACAATGTCAATTTATTTCATATCTCATTTATACAACTTTGTCCCAAACTGAAATTATTTAGAAACTTGCTTGTTTAAGTGCGATCCACAAATCACCACATGCTCTATCTTACCTTTCTAGAAATATGGAGGAATCCTCTACACCATCTTATCATCATATGAGTAATATTTTTTTTGGGGAAGTTACCAAGAAAATCTCTCCTACAACTTTTGAGCTAGGGTTTTGAACTCATAAAAAGTTGTTTACCTTTTTAAAATTTGTTCATAAAAATGTGACAATGATACCAATCCATTATTTTGTTGAAATTTTCTTATCTCAATGGAAAACAATCCTTTAAATCCACAAGTTCCCATACAAACCACATAATTCATGGCGAGCATCAAAAGTTGCAGTTCAAGTTGGAAATAACCCTTTCTTGGAACCTGTTCACCAAAAGCACTATAATTTGCAAAATATTCTTCATAGAAATCTGAATTTTTTCCAAAAACATAATGATACACCCTACTAACATCTATAATAATCTTAAAGTCACAAATATCTTTGCATATTCTCAATGCATCTCATTTACATGTCTAGGCCTTAGGGTTTTACATGTTCTAGGAAAAACCAACTGAACCAACACTATAACTCATCATGAAACCTCTAAAAACTAGATGTACATGATGAAAAAAATATAACATGCCCCCATAAGTTTTCTTAAGATCTCACACATACTTGTACTAGCCTATCATGCCTAATTAGGCCTCAACACACTAGGATTAAGCATAGTGTGCAGCATGGCCAAGTAGATAGACCTCATGATTGATGTAGGAACATCTCATGGATTCAAATAAAGTGTGATTATTTCTTCATGTGGTAAATTAGAAGTGTATGAATCATGTGGGATAACAAGTCAAGAGAAAAGAGTTTTAAAATTTGAATGAGGGTGTTTCCCTCCAAAATATACTTCAAAGTTATAATAGTCATATCTAATGGTGATTAAGGATTTGAAGTTTGTAAAAATTATAATTAAGTCCGAAAGGGTGTGATTAGTAATAAGTGAATGATTAAGAGTGCTAAGCGTGTGTGAGTGGTTATGTTATGAAAGGAAATCCAAGAGTCACTATATGTATGTTTTAGAGTCATCATTACAGGTGTAATGGTAGTTATACTTGAGGAAGTTACATGCATGGAGAGGTATTCGAATAAAGAGATGATGGAAATAAGTTAGGGACATTATTCCTTGTATGGAGGAGGAAGAAACCATGAAAGGAAGAAAAATGTAATTTTTTGGTGTTATTTTGTAAGAAAGATAGATATCCCTCTGTTTTGTGTGTGTAATTGTTGAGCATAAAAGTTAGGACACATTTTGGTACTGTGGAAAGATTTTTATTGCATTTAAGAAGCATTTATAGTGTGTAAGTAGTATATTAGGGGTTCCCTTTTCACAAAATAGGAAGCATCATATGTTTTGAATGAAGAATTGAGTAAAAAACTTTCATATTCCAGTTTGTATGCATAATTTGTTCTTCTAAAATATGTGCTCCAAGTTTTTGTGATTGACAATCTCTCTCTATAATGCTTAATGAACCCTTGAATGGTTGCTAATAAGATGCATTCCTTACTCTTGGTTGATATAAAACACTACTACTCTGTTTTGGAGCTATGGCTGGTTCTCTGATTGACATGATTAAGATGTGTGAGTGTGATCACATACACAGGGTGATTGCTTGGCTTTAAAAATAGATTCTTGCAAGCATATTTTAGAATCATATTTTAGAGGTTTTGGTGATTGGTGCCAAAATTACTTGTTATATTTTAGTGTGCAGTGGAAAAGGACTGAGTAATCCATACGTGAATGTAATGGGATACATGGGAAGGAATTTTTACAAACCTCATGGTTGATTCCTTTAGAGGAGAATGAAGAGAACATTTTACAATAAGAAGATAGAATGGAGGTGAATCATTTTTCTCGAATGTATCTCTTGGTATCTTGCAAACCCCCACCTATAGGTTGCACAACCCAACTAGGAAGGAACTGATAGAAAATCAAGGGTTTAAAGGTCTATGTGGACTATAATTGTAAGATAATTCTTTGCATATTAGGGATATAGAACTTTGTGGAAAGTTTGAGGCTTTCAATCAAAGACTAGAAAAATTTATAAGCATTTGTCTTCTCTCGGGACTGTAGTATTGCATATAGTCAAGATAAGCTAGGGATTTCATTTTTAAAACCTTAATCAACTCGTTTCTCCTTTAAATATTCAAGATACCATGTAAAGGTAGTACAAAAATATATTGTGAAGAAAATTTAAGAAACCATTTGTGGAATCTTCATATTTCCTTGACAGTCAGAGCCTAGGTATTTAAATATGGTAAAAGGCTAATTAGAAGGGGGAGATTTAGAAAGGAGATAGGATATAGTATTTAAGTTTAGGCTTGAAACTTTATACACATTTATAAGCCCTTAAAGGGTACCCAAAACCCTATTTATTTTTCCTTGAAAATTCACAAAAATGAAGATATAATTGACAGTGTGCCTAGATTGACTTAGTTAAGGGTTAGGATCCAAAATAAAAAAAAGAATCTAAAAGGAGTTGTGTGAAGAGTTAAGAGATAAAACTTGGAGGAAATATTAGGGTAGCATAAGGAGGCTAGTGAATGAGCTAAAAAAATGTTAGGTAGCCTAAAAATTACATAACCTAGATGAGATCCAGAAGGATGTTCTTAAAAACAAATTAAAGAAATTTTTGGATAAGTGAGTAAGAGTTGATTCCTTGAAGTCTTAAATAAAGTTAGAGGTGATCTCATAAGTGTAAAGAAGTAGTGAGACTAGGAAAAAGCCTTGTTGGTAGTTTGAGAAGCTCAAAAACAAGGGTACAATGCTAAGATAAGTTTTAGATAGGAGTGTGCTAGAAGGGTAGATCAGTGGAAGGAGTTATACTAAGAATTGAACCTTAATATTTTAAAAGAATGTTAGGGGTGTGAAATTACAAATAATATAGTTGTTAATAATTTTTGGGAAGATATAGATTCTCATTTACACTAGTGGAGCAACAAACTTGGCTTGAGAAGCATATAGGGAAGTCTGAGACAAGAAGGAAATTAGTGAAGGTTGAAGGGATATTTGATTGCATTCATTGGGTGTAATTAACTATATTTTAAGTGTATATAGGGAAGTGGGACAAGAGAAACTTTGAGAAGGTATAGAGGCAAATAAAGTACTAAAGTGGGTCTAAAGGCAAGGAAGCTAGAATTGGCTAGTTGGAAAGGAAAATAGGAAGAGTAAGTAAGGGAGTTCTTATGTTGTTACTTTTGTGATCATACTAAATGATATGGAGTGTAAAATAGAAGAATAGAGAATAGAAGCATCAGATAAGATAGATACCTTCATAGCATCCTTGAGTAGCCTAGTCAAAAGTAAGAACTTGTGTAATAAAAAGAAGACAAAGTAAGTGTTCTTATTTGTAATGCCTGGGATGAGTATAGTGGTTGAAGGGTCACGAAATGAAGACAATGAGAATGATAGGAAGATGTTTGCATTAATGAAGTCAATTTTAGTAGCTTATTTGATAATAATAGTTCATAAGTATTCCTTTTTGGCTTTGAGATGATCCTCCATGAAAAGCTAGTAAAGAGAAACTGTCTAAACCCTCTTGTGGAATCGGTTATATGAATGATATTTTATTTTTATATGCATCAATAAATATTATTTATAAAACTCTAAAAGGACCTAATAGCCTTTATAAATCATATATAACTCACCTAAATTCCTGGATTAGCTCACATGGCTCTATACCTCCTCATTTGGTCTCAAAATACCTAGACTAGGTTTAGATGAGCACCTGAAACTGGGTCTTCAACCTGTACCTACAACCTTAAGTTCATATGAGTGCTTAAAAACTATCCAAACATGATCTAGATGATTCTACCATGCACCTCAAGTAACCATGTAGCTCTAACATTCATGCACCATCACCTAGGCTAGCTAGGTCACCTGACTAGGCTTGCTAGACCAAGAAAATATCACTAAATCCACTCTTGCTACCATGAAACCATCTAAATCTCAATGTCACCAACATACTAAGCATGATATGACCCTTTTCCCTCATCGTATTTTTCATTAATGAGATTTTACATCAAGGAAAACACCTAGAACTAAACACACCAACACTATTTTTTGTCTACCTTACCCTTATTTACACTAGAAATATCTTCTGTTGTAGGCCTCTACCGATTCTTCACTTTTAATAGTATTAGTTGTACATGTTCTTCCAAGTAATCCATCTTAGTGCTATGGTTTATTCTAGCCTACATTATAACATCTGGACATACACACACAATATTTTTGATTAGGTCGGCCATCTTATTGTTATGTTTATGGAGCCTATTTTCATGTTAGAGTTTGGTACACCTTCCATGTGTTACACTCGAATATTTTTATTGTGGTCTCACTCGCTGGTGAGTGGGTCAAGGGGGTTTGGGGGGGTGAAGCCCCCCTAATGGAGGCTCGGGGGTGAAGCTCCCGAAGAAAATTTTCATGGGTGGTTTATTAACCCATGGGTAATGGGTAACCGTTATGGGCTATTTCTGGGCCCATGGTTTTTCGGTACCCATTATTTTGTAAAACCACCTCTTCGGCTACCTATTGATGTAATTATAAATAGATGGACATACAATAGGATTTTATGAGTGTGTTTTGTGAAGGTGAATAGTGTGTGTGAATTCAAGTGCGAATTTAGGAGGGTTTGTTGAGCGCAGCTCCAAACAAGATCTGATTATTGTAATTGTGAAAACTGTTGGTTTGTAATAAAATTTGAGCAAGTGTTCTTGGTGGATGTAGCCCACATTGGGTGAACCACATTAAATATTGTCTTCTTGTTGTGCATTTTTCATTTCTGTAATTCTATTCATACTTCTTATTATTGCAATTTTGAGGAATTATTCCGCATTAGATATTATTAATTCCTAACAGTTGGTATCAGAGCCTGGTTTGGTTTACTGAAGTGTTGAATTATAGGGAAAATTTTTAGCTTCAGTGGGAGATATGGCAGATGATGGAAGATCTAGGGTTGATAAATTCAATGGGTAGAATGCCAGTCTTTGGAAGATGCAGATGGAAGATTACCTTTATCAGAAGGATCTTTAAGTCCATTTTCTGAGAAGGTGAACAAACCCTCAAGCATAACAGATGCGGAATGGGATTTTATAGATAGGAAGGCACTTGGGACAATCTAGCTATGTCTTTCATCTTCGGTATTATTTAATGTTTCAAAGGAAAATAATAAAAAAGATCTAATGGATGCATTAGGGAAGTTGTATGAAAAACCCTCTACCTCTAATAAGATATTTTTAATGAAAAATTTGTTTAATATGAAGATGTTTGAGAATAGTTTAGTAGCAGATCAATTAAATGATTTTAATACGGTTGTGAATATGCTAGCTTCGGTTACAATAGAATTTTATTAAGAATTTAGGGCTTTATTAATTCTGTGCTCTTTACCTGAAAGTTGGAATAGCCTGGTAATAGCGATAAGAAACTCGGTTCCAGCTAACTTGAAGTGGAAGTTTGAGGATGTTTTAGGGGTGATTCTAAGCGAGGAAATGTGAAGAAAAAGCTATGGGGAATCTTCTAATTCAGGGAATGCTTTGATAGTGGAAACTAGAGGGAGACATAAGAATAGAGGAAACTGTAGAAAATCGAAAGATTGGGCAAGGTCAAAATCCAAGAGCAAGATTGTATGTTGGAATTGTGGAAAGTTTGGGCACGCAAAGAAGGACTGTTGGGAGCTTCGGGATAAGAAGAAACAATAAGAAGAAAACAAGGAGGCAAATGTGACATCGGGTAATGTATGTTAGGATGCTTTGATTCTTTCTTTGCATAATATTACTGAATCTTGGGTTTTAGATTCAGGGGCTTCTTTTCATGCTACTCCACATAGGCATTATTTTGTTGATTATGTTCAAGGGGATTTTGGGCATGTTTTTATTAGTGATGATGAGCCTTGAAGTATAGTTGGAAAAGGTTTTGTTTAGGTTAAGATGTAGAATGGGAATATATGGCTATTGAAGGATGTCAGACATGTGCCTACATTAAGGAGAAATTTGATATTGGTGGGGCAATTGGGAAGTGATGGTTGTATTGTGATATTTACAGCTAACTATTGGAAGGTTACCAAGGGTTCTCTTGTGGTGGCAAGAGGTAAGAAGGTTGGAACCTTGTATTTATCCACTGATAGTACTAATGATTGTAATCTTTTGGCTTCAGATGCAGATACAACATTATGGCACTATAGGCTTGGTCATATGATCCATAAGGGCATGGACATCATAAAGAAGAATTTTCTTGGATATACAGAAATAGGTTTGGATTTATATGAGAACTGCATATATGGGAAATAGAAGTGAGTAAGGTTTATCAAGGTTGGACCTACGAAGAAAGAGAGTAAGTTAGAGCTGGTACATTTTGATGTGTGGGGGCTAGCTCAGGTATCATCTCTTGGGGGTTAAAGTTATTATGTTACTTTTATTGATGATGCAACAGGTAAAGTTTGGGTTTATTGTATTAGAAAAAAATATGATGTATTTTATGCTTTTGTTAAATGGAAAGCCTTGGTAGAGAATGAAACAGGTCTTAAGTTAAAATGTCTTAGGTTAGATAATGGAGGGGAGTATTGTAGTAATGAATTTGATGATTATTATTCTAAGAATGGAATCTGCAGGTAAAAGATGGTTCCAGGAACCCCGCAACAGAATGGGGTGTCAAAAAGGATGAATAGAACAACAATGGAACATGTTAGGAGCATGAGGATACATGCAGGACTGCTTCTTTATTTTTGGGTAGAAGCAGTGAGCACATTTGTGTACTTAATAAATAGAGGACCCTCAAGTGCTTTGGATGGAGGCATACCTGAGGAGGCTTGGTATGGTAAGAAAGTAAATTACTCATTTCTTAGAGTCTTTGGATGTGAGGTGTTTGTTCATATTGACAAGGATGATGGGACCAAGCTAGAGGCTAAATCAGAAAAATGCACTTTTATTGGTTATGGTGGTGATGACTTTGGATTTAAATGTTGGAGTATTAAGGACAAGAAAATCATTCGGTCTAGGGATGTGGTCTTTAATGAGAAAGTCATGTATAAGCAACAGTTGCAGGAAAACATGGAAGAATCCAAGAAAGAATATGCAGTGGTAGAGGATCTTCCGGATGGGACAGTGACCCATGAATCAGTTTAGGAACCTACTCAATAGGAAACCCAAACTCCTACAGTGAGGATGTCTTGTAGAGTAAGAAAAGAACCTGAATTTTTTTCTCCTTCTCTTTATTATTTATTACTCACTGATAGTGGAGAGCCATAGAGCTTTGATGAAGCAATGCAAGTAGATTCTAGTAAGAAGTGGGAGTAAACCATGGATGAGGATCATCAGTCTCTCATTGAGAACTAGACTTGGGATTTGGTGAAGCTACCGGAAGGAAAAAGAGCATTGCAGAACAAGTGGGTGTACAAAGTTAAAGACGAAGGAGGAAAAAAAAGATATAAGGCCCGGTTGGTGGTCAAGGGGTTTACACAGAAACAAGGTATAGATTTTGATGAGGTTTTTTCTCCTGTAGTAAAAAAGACTTCTATCATAACTGTTCTTGGAATAGTGGCAATAGAAGACTTGCACTTAGAATAGTTAGATGTAAAGACTGCATTTCTCCATGGTGATTTGGAGGAGGAGCTATATATGTAGCAGCCATAAGGATATGAAGTCAAAGGTAAAGAAGAGATGGTGTGCAAACTAAAGAAGAGCTTGTATGGCCTGAAACAAGCTCCATGTCAATGGTATAAGAAGTTTGATAGCTTCATGATGGAGCAAGGTTATATTAGATGTCATTCTGACCATTGCGTGTATATGAAGAAATTTGAGGATGAAAGTTATATTATCCTATGTTTGTATGTTGATGACATGTTGGTTACAGGTAAAAACATGCAGGAAATAAAAGTACTCAAGAAATAGCCAAGTGAATCCTTTGATATGAAAGATTTGGGGGTAGCCAGAAAAATCCTTGGTATGAGGAGAACTTGGGATAGGAAGGAATGGAAGTTGAATTTATCTTAGGAAGAGTACATTAAGAAGGTATTGGATAGGTTTAACATGTAGGATGCTAAACTGGTTGGGACTCCTTTGGTAGGCCATTTTAAGTTATCAAAGGAGTAGTGTCCCAAGACAGAGCAAGAAAGAAACCAGATGTCCAAGGTACCTTACTCATCAGCGGTTGGTAGTTTGATGTATGCTATGATGTGCACTAGGCCTGATATTTCCCATGTAATGGGAGCTATGAGTAGATTTATGAGTGATCCAGGTAAAGAGCATTGGCAAATAGTAAAGTGGATCCTTCGGTATTTGAGAGGGACCATGGGGAAAATTTTGTGCTATAGTGGATCAGACACCAATTTACATGGTTATGTAGATTCAGACATGGCTGGAGATGTAGACAGTAGGAGGAGCATGACAGGTTATATTTACACTGTAGGTGGGACAACAGTGAGCTGGATTTCACGACTACAGAAGCTGGTGGCTTTGTCAACCATAGATGCTAAGTATGTTGCTACCACAGAGGCAAGAAAAGAGATGATTTGGTTACAACAATTGGTTGAGGAGTTGAGGCATAAGTAGGAGGAATGTAAGCTACATAGTGATAGTCAAAGTGCTATACACCTTGCTAAGAACTCTACTTTCCACTCCAAGATGAAGCATATACAGTTGAGATATCACTTCATCAGGACAAATTGGAGGAAGATAAGTTGAAGTTGGAGAAGATTCATACCAGTCAGAATCCTGTAGACATGATGACCAAGGTGGTCACAAGGGATAAAATAAAGCTATGTTCAGCTTTGGTTGTCCTTCATGGATGACAGTGAAGGGTTGAGAAGCTTGCTCAGTGGAAATCAGTCTCCAAGTGGGAGATTGTTATGTTTGTGGAGCATGTTTTCATGTTAGAGTTTGGTACACCTTCCATGTGTTACACTCGAATATTTTTATGGTAGTCCCGCTCACTAGTGAGCGGGTCAAGGGGGTTTGGGGGGGTGAATCCCCCCCAATGGAGGCTCAGGGGTGAAACCCCCGAAGCAAATTTTCATGGGTGGTTTATTAACCCATGGGTAATGGGTAACCGTTATGGGCTATTTTTGGGCCCATGGTTTTTCGGTATCCATTTTTTTGTGAAAATGCCTCTTCGGCTACCTATTGATGTACTTATAAATAGATGGACATACAATAGGATTTTATGAGTGTGTTTTGTGAAGGTGAATAGTGTGTGTGAATTCAAGAGTGTTTGTTGAGTGCAGCTCCAAACAAGATCTGATTATTGTAATTGTGAAGACTGTTGGCTTGTAATAAAATCTGAGCAAGTGTTCTTGGTGGATGTAGCCCACATTGGGTGAACCACG